>JASANG010003629.1:0-187500 GCA_030248215.1 Enoplolaimus lenunculus
TTGAAACAATAAATCAAGAGAAGCATGACAGTTTTGATTTCGCTCTTCTTCCAAGCTGAAACTAAAATCGTTTTTTTAGGGAAGGGGGCCGAAAATATATCTATGGGGTGTGAGCTGTACGAAAATATATCTACGGGGTCTGAGCTGTAACGTTGTTCGATTCACTGGCTACTGGCCTGTGTATATGCGCATTCAACAACAGTGTCACCAAAGTTTCTAAACAACCTTACGAATACTAATTGACCAGCAGAACTGTGGCTGATCCCATAAAATTTCTGATACGTCGCCGCCGTGCTGATAAACGAAAAAATCGTGCAAGCGAAGCGAACGAAAAGCCAAACGCTATTTGAGCATTAATAGAAATTTTGGTTTCAATCCCTGATGCTGGTAAATAGCTTCGGTGAGCCCCACTGGGGTCGCCCGTGACAGCGTAAATGTTAGTTTACAAAATAACTTAAAAAACTTTTTCGCTAAGTCAACGTGGTGTTTCTGTGAGTGTCAAACGAAATAGATTAATATTACAGGTATAATGATTTGAACAGCGTGTACGCCATTGTTTTTTGTATGGGTTTAGGCTAATTTTTAAACATTTCAAACGCAAATCGGTGATTGGAGATTGCACGAACGAATGTATGCAACGCACTATGAGGGGATATATGTGGGCTACTAAAATTTAAGGGAGGCCGGGGAGACAAAAATGACTGTTTTGCAGGATTTAGAATAACATACTGGTTCCAATGAAGTAAAAATTGATTTTGCTCGAATACGCTCACTCTGCCAAAAAAAAATTTACAGATTAAACTTAAATACTCATAAATAAATTCCTGGTTTACGTCTCTGGTTGTGTGTCAGTTTAGGCAGTTGGTTCCAGTTAAAATCGGCAAGGCGAGGTTAGGAAAACCAAAAATAATGAGCGTAATACATTACACCGTTTAATAATGTTTAGGTTTGTAAGGGTAAAGTTGAACGCGAAAAAGACCTTCTTAGGCTTAGGCTTAGGCTTAGGCTTAGGAGAAGGTAGGCTAGGCTAGGTAGGCTAGGCTAGGCTAGGTAGGCTAGGCTAGGCTAGGCAAAAAATCAGAAATTTGTTGTTCGTCTAAGTTTAAACGTGAAAAAAACTTTAGGCTTAGGCTTAAAAATCTGAAGAAATTTGGTTTGTTCGTTCTAAGTTTTAAAAATGGCAATGGAAAAAAAGTCTAAGGCTAAGGCTAGGGCTAGGGCTAAGGGTAAGGCTAAGGCTAAGGCTAAGGCTAAGGCTAAAAAATGAGGAGATATTTTTTGTTCTCTCTAAAAATTAAAAAAACGATGGAATGAAACAAAACAATTGAATAAAAGAAAAGGGTTAGGGCTAGGCCTAGGGCTAGGGGTAGGGCTAGGGCTAGGCCTAGGCCTAGGCCTAGGAAAAAAAAAGAGAATAAATTTGTTCGTTCGAACTAATAAACGAACGATTAAAATAAAACAATACAATTGAATAAAAGTTCTAGGGTTAGGCTTAGGGTTAGGCTTAGGGTTAGGCTTAGGCTTAGGCTTAGGCTTAAAAATCTGAAGAAATTTGGTTTGTTCGTTCTAAGTTTTAAACGTTGAATTGAAATAAAACTTTTGAACTGAATAAAAGTTCAATAAACTCGACAGTTTCACAAGTAGAGATTTGGCTGTTTTTGAACTGTAACGTAGGGATGATTAAGGGTTGCGCTAGACTTTTGTTGACGTCCGGCGCTGTTCGTCATGCGTACGGCGCCGTACGGACGGCGCTGGACGTCCAGTATAGCGTAACCATTCGCGTGCTTAAATTGTCTAATAGCTCCACTAAATAAAACCAAAACAATGCAACTGATTATTACTGTTCTATTCAACTGTATAATAAATATTTTTTCTAATTTTAACCCCTTCTCACATTGAGTTGCCTGTAGGCAACTCAGCGCAGTGTATATACGTTAAATAGTATATATATCGCACCGTGTTTAACAATTGCAACAAGTATACATAGTACTAAATAACCACAAGACGTGAGAGCCCCCTCGGGCTCGAGCGTCAAGCTCCTTATAGCGGAGTGGTGACGGTAAACGTCTCCCACTCCAGTGACTGGAGTTCGAATCCTAGCATAAACGTAGGTCTTAGGGAAAATAGAAAATATTCATGTGAGAAAGGGTTAATTATTAGTTAATTTGTTCATCAATTTAGGCCGAAGCGTTACTTATTAATATGTTGAATTGAACTCAACTTCAAATTCAACTTAAACGTTTATTTGTAAAAACTGGTACGTTTACAAAGCTGGACTAAAGATACGAAATGTTGACCTGGCTGCAAAATGCAGCGTGGGTTGAAAAATGCCGTCAGTCTAGAAAATTTCTCATTTTTATCGTTTATATCGCGTTGTTTTTGGACAATATGCTTCTTACTGCAGTCGGTAAGCTTAAATTTACAAATTGAATTCTGTATATATACTCTCTGATAGCTTAAACAAGCTTGATTTATGCTTAAGGTAATCCAACAGTATTAAACTAACTTTCTAGATTAACTGAACTAACAGGTTGGTTTACACTTTAACTAATTTAAAATCTTTTGTATTTTTAGTTTAAGCTAAACTTAGTGAACTCTTAGATAAACATAATTTCTGAGCTTGATTTGTTTTACTTAAACCAAAAATAAGTTTAATTAAACTCGTGTGTGAAGTTAAAAATATGTTAGTTTAAGTAAAGCTTAAATTTCCAGTTAATAGTTAGTCCGCCCAGCCCATTTGAGTTTTATTAAACTTATATTCAAGTTTAGTTAAGCTATAATTTAAGTTTAAGTTTTTAGAGAGTACAAACCGGTTTTATACGTGTTTGTAGTTTTAATAAATCCTGGTCACAGTGGTTGCAATATTTGCGACGCTAACCTGTTTTTGTAGAAAACATTGATTTATATACAATTATTTATTGACCCATATAGAGGTCAGGGACGGAACGCTTTTCTGCACAATGGAATAGAGTGTATTAGCTTAAACTTTAGACCATTTTTTCAGCTTAGGTTTAGGCTTAGGTATAAAACTCATTCTTACGTTTAGGCTTAGACAGGCTTAGAAATATGCCTATACTTCTTTTGCTGTCCTGTTGCATAAACTGGCGATTTTATTTCTAGTGAACCAAATATAAAAGCTATCCGGAATTGTATATGCCCAAATAAAGATATTAACCGCCTTAATACTTTTATACTCATGTGTTTTTGTACAAAAACGTTGAAGTTTTTATGAATTTGACCATCCAGAAATAAAAAAATATAATTTCCACTTGTGGTCAATTTTATTCATTCGTGTAACCACAGTGACGGTGTTGCGGTTTCTCACTTTCAAACTTTCAACGGTCAATGTAAAGAACAGGAGCGGAACAGCATTATAAACATGTTCTTAAGCCTAAGCCAAATCCTAAGCCTAAACCGAAGCGTAAGAATGAGCATATTCCTAAACCTATGCCTAAGCCTATTAAGCCAAACAAAAAATTAGTCTAAAGCTTAAGCTTACTCTTTTCTAGTCTCATAGAAAAACGTTCCGCCCCTGATGTTTACATGGGCCCCGACTTTCAACTATAGTTGGCGCAGCAACGTTTAACAGACTAATGTCATAGTATTCCTGATAGAGACACGTCCAGAAGTTTTCTTAACTTACGTTCAAAATTTTCAAAAACTGTCAAAACAGAGTATTTGTTAAGGTTTGAATTCGAATACATCACAATTATGGTACATTTCAATATGAAAATATTTTCGTATTAAAAACATACAGAAACTTTTGAAATATCAAAAATTCCAAAACTGCTAAAAGAAATTCAGTTTCAGTTGTTTCAGATTTTCTGTGTTGCGCTGCGTGTACGCCCTACATTATCCGTTTAATTTCCCTCTCAGCCCAACCCCTCCAAGCCCGTAGCCAGCTCGCCTTGCTAGTGCGGACTAAAATGTTTTCAGGACGGGCATACAAGGGTTTTCGATAACTTAATACAAACAAGGTTGAAAATTTAACGTTCATTCACAACCACACACGTAAAAGTTTACTTGATTTTGAAAATTTGTGACACTATCTTTCAAACCGCATTAATACCTAACAAAGGATACAGGTATAAGATTTCAAATTCCGCCGTCAAATGGTATCAATAGAAAACATTTAAATACAGGTTAATCATATTCGTGCTGTGACTGTTTTCAGTGCCAATTGTTCCGTCATATTTGTTTCAACTACAACATCCAAATTCAACGCTCGAAAGTGCATACGAAACTGATTCGTCAAGCGGAACAGCGGTAAGAGAACGCTTTGTTTATTGAATGGCCCATGTTACTTTAAGGAGCGTCCAGGTTTTTGGTGAGTCTATAAAAGAGTAGGTTTAGATTCCAGTTTACATTTTTTACTTAGGCTCAGGCTTAGGCTTAGCGTCCAGGTTTTTGGTGGGTCTATAAAAGAGTAAGTTTAGATTCCAGTTTACATTTCTTGCTTAGGCTTAGGATTAGGCTTAAGGTTAAGCTTAAGAATACCCTTAATCTACTGTTACGCCCTTTGCAATAACATTGGCCGAATATTGAAAGCAAATTTTGAGCAAATATTGAAATTGCACTATATTATTAGCCCTGGAGTAAGCTTGAAAACCCAATTGATTACACGCTGAAAATGTCACCATAAAGGATTGACTGTAGTTGATAAATTTAAATGCCAGCATTTTTTACATCATACATGATTTGGTTTACAAATGCATTGGACTCAGTGCTTTTATGGAGTTTAAAGTGATAGTTACCGGTTTGCTTCAAGTTTGGCTCATTGCATTAACAAAATTCACGTAGGCTATATATGCGATTTCGTAGTATTTACAAGCAAAACCAATACTTTTGTAGAAGGCTGAAAAGTTTTTCTTCGTGGTCCCGAACCCCCTGACAATTCTTTTCGCGACGTGCCGGGTTAACGTAAACTAAGCAACGGCATAAAACTTAGTTCCGGTAACAAATTCGTTACTATTTTCGCTTCCCGGTTCCGTTTCAAGTCTTTTTAATTCCATTTGCATCCTGCTTGTGATTAATCTGTTGGCCGTTATACACTTCCTTCCGCTTGATCAAGGCTCAGTCTTAGGCTAAGAGAAGCCTTTTGGGCAATCTAAGCCTACTGTATTGACAGAATAAGAGGGGGAGGGGTATAAGAGGGGCCCCTTTTGACCCAATCAATAGGCTTCGTATCACTAATAAGAGTCCGTAAGCGGATAGAGTCCGTAAACCCTAATTAGAGTGCATAAATGTCAATAACCCTAATATAGCGCATAAATGACTCCAAGACCAAATCAATTGATTCGAAACTTTAAAGTGTAACTTACATTTTGAAAGTACATTCCTAAGTATAACCTTGTATTATCGCTAAGCTATTGAAAAAGCAAACGTTTAATTCAACAGATAATTCAGCACCGGATATATATAAGAAAGGGCGGAGCGTGGGTTAAAAACAAATAACTGTCTGTAACCGATAACAAGGGGCTTCTGGAGAGGCCAAAAAATATCAACCCCTTTATTCAGGTCATCAGTGCGCCATATCTGTGGAGAGGACTGTACAAAAGCCAAACGGTTGCAATAAAAATGACATTTCAGCATCGTAGAAGCACATTTGCAACATTGTTCTGATCAATGCGTATGTGGACGTTCCAAATTTAAGTGACGATTTAATTAAGAAAGTGAAATTATTAATTTTTAAGTTTTTAAATTCATTTTATTTAAGTTGATTCCATAATTTTTGCGATGATACACCTTTTACAAGGTTTGTGTAAACTGTGAGTGAACATACCTGGCGAGTATCATATGCAACAACAACTTTTTGCTAGACCAATTAAAAGTAAACACAGTCATGTTTTTATAAAATACTACACTGCAATAAAATGGTAGTCAAATTGCTCTGTCCGAAATAGGATTAGCGGTCGATTGGCTTGGCGGAGTTGAATTTGAATAGTTTGTGTAGTCCCGAAAAGCCTTTTTCAAGAGTCATTTGACTACCATTTTTTCATGTGAAATATCTGCCATATCACCATGTGTCAAAATACATGGATAGGTGGGTGGAGTGAAAGTTTGTGAGTGCTCTTTTAAAAGCCTAGAGTGCCTTCAAATCAGAGAAATATAGCAACTTTTTAAATGAAACATATGATTATAGTTTAGGCACTTGCGAGTGTAACACAGCTAATTTTAGCGTTTGGCGAGATTGAATTTCTTAGGAAAATTGAAAATTATTAATGTGAAAATTTTGAATTTTAATGAAAATTTGGGTGGGGGGGGGGGGAGGGGGGGGAAGGGGGGATAAGAAGGGAAATTTTGTGTGGGAGGGGGAAGGGGGGGGGAAGAGGGAGGGGAAAAGGGGGAGAAGGGAGGGGGGGGGAGGGGGGGGGAGGGGAGTAAAGCTAAGCCTCATGGGGCCCCTTCGTCTTGATCTAGGCTTGGGGCCCGAATTCGATGTATTAATAGCTGTTCTGTAGAACGCGCTTTAAAAACGGGGCGAGGGGGGTAGCAAATGCTTTATTCGCTATTGTGCAAACGAGCGCATATAAAATCGGCAGTTGAAATCTTCATACGACTGAGCTGATATAGATGAAATTTCAAATGTTTGCTGGACGTGGCTGGCTGTTGAAAACTGACCAAAATTCCATCACAAAGCGATAGAATTGTCAAATCGTTAACAATTATTCAATATAAGGCCGTATCTCTTTCTGACAATACACTTAATTTGGGGGTGGCTGCGGACCGTTCGCTCGCCGCTCGGTGAGAGGCTCGTGCTCGAGCCAATGAACGCACCACCCGTGCTTTTCTTAAATTTAATTTCAACGCTCTACTGATACGGGCCCGTTGTCAAGGGGGGGGCCGAGCGGGCTCAGCCCCCCCCCCCCCCGCTGGAAAAATTTTGGCCTTCTAGAAAATTTTACGGTCCTGTACGGATATCTCCTTCATTGCCCAACAGCCAAGCACAAGCCAGTTAAATGAATCGTTGAAGAACGTTTAAAGAAACAATTATTTTCCATTTAAATGTCATTTATGGCTGTCGGTATATGTGCACAGTAAGTGTATGTAAAGCAAAAAATGGTTAACATACAAGTGCTCTTTTATACCGAAATATGAAATTGTTGCAATCGACCATATGGTGTAGTGGTAGCATGCTTGACACGAGTGTAATCGACTACTTTGAACATGAATCGTGCAAACCGCATAAGCTTCAACAATGCCACAATAGAAAACAAACTATTAAATTTAAAAATTGTCATTTTACCGCAGAAGTACGCTTGGGTCGTGTATTTGTTTATGGCGTGCAGCGAGCAATTCGCTTCACGATAAATGGTTCGTCGGTCCGCATTTACGCTTGGGTCTAATGCGTACCTACGCGTAAAAGCCAAACCGTTGTATGAGCTTTTGCCTAAGCCACTTACTATGACTGAGCCTAAACCTAAGCATGCGCCTAAGCATTTATATTAAATGTGGGCCAGTGTGTACAATACCCGATTGTCATAGTATTGAAAACCTCAAAACATTATCTGATGAACTCATGTTGTTGTAAATTATGCATAATTATAGCGAAAAAACTGTGTTTCGAATGTCCCAATGTGATCCGGGACGGAACGTTTCTCTGCGAAACTGCAATAGGATACGCTTAAGCTTTAAACTATTTTTTGCTTAGGCTAATACGTTTATGTATTAGTTCATTGTAATACGTTTCGGCTTAGAATTAGGTTTAGGTATATGCTTATACTACTGTTACGGCCCTATTCTATAAATAGGCAATTATGTTTAGGTTCATGAACTGAACCGGTCGATGCAAATCGAACAGCTTCGATCTGAAAACATTGAAGTTGGTGTAATGTTTGGGTCGAAAGCAATGCTGCAATTGATAACGAATCCGTTTGTTGGGCCGTTGACACATCGGTACGTAACCGGTTGTTTCTTGAACTTTGCGTAAAGCCTAAGCCTAAGTCTAAGCCTACTGTAGATGTTGCAGCAACAACTAGGCAATGCAAACTTTCACAGTAAAAGCCCACAACCCTTTTAGCTGTATGCGCTTTGTTTGTGGCTAACGTATCTTAGCTGGCAGATTCATGCAGATATTACAGTTAAAACGGCCCGGAAGCATGAACATGACCAGGGGCGCTCTCCCTAGAAAAGCGTTGCTTCTTCCATACAAATTTTTCAATTTCACTTGCAAGTTACCTGAAATCATTGCATGCAGACCCATAGCCAGTTCACCTTGCTTGGGGAGCTAACATTTTTCGGGATGGACATACAAGGAGTTTTGGTGACTTTACAAGCAAGGATGTTACATTTTCTAAGCGAGGCAAAATTTTTCAAACGGTGGCTATAGCCCCCACCCCCTCGCCGCCGTCTGACTATAGACTCGCATGCATGCCCATCCAGAAAAATTTAGCTACCACCGCACGGTTAATGTTCTTGCTACAGACCTGAATTTAATTAATTCCTGTCGCAAGGCATGCAATATTTATTAAATTAACCCTTTTATCACATGAATATTTTCCATTTCATCTGAGACTACAGTTATGCTAGGATTCGAACTCCAGTGACTGGAGGGAGGGTTTACCATCACCACTCACTATAGAAGCTCGACGCTCGAGCTCGATGGGGCTGTCACGTCTTGTGGTGATTTAGTACTATGTATACGTGTTGCAGTTGCTAAACACTGTGCGATATATATTATTTAACGTATATACACTGCGCTGAGTTGCCCATAGTCAACCCTATGTGAGAAGGATTTAAATCGTTTCACACCTTTCAGAACCTAAAAAGATGAACACCTGCTTGGTGACCGGCTTGTCCGTTTCACCACCTCAGAACCTAAAAAGATGAACACCTGCTTCGACCGGCTTGTCCATTTCACCACCTCAGAACCTAAAAAGGAGAACACCTGCATCGTAACTGGCTTATCCGTTTCACCCCCTCAGAACCTAAAAAGATGAACTCCTGCTTGGTAACCGGCTTGTCCGTTTCACCACCTCAGAACCTAAAAAGATGAACACCTGCTTCGACCGGCTTGTCCATTTCACCACCTCAGAACCTAAAAAGGAGAACACCTGCATCGTAACTGGCTTATCCGTTTCACCCCCTCAGAACCTAAAAAGATGAACTCCTGCTTGGTAACCGGCTTGTCCGTTTCACCCCCTCAGAACCTATTAAAAAGATGAACACCTGATTAGTAAACGGTTTGTCTGTTAAACCTAGAGTTTAAACAAATTGAAGCAACGCGCTAACCAAAACACTTAGCAACAGTCGAAATTGGCAAAGGGTTATTTTGTGAAAATTAATTCGTATACTTAACTCATCTGGTTTGTTTCGACTTTTAATACCAAAACGGCAATAATTAATATCGATATCTTGTTTTCAGAATCGGATATACCATTCCTATGTTCACTGGGTTTTTGATAATGTTCTTTTCAACAATAAGTAAGCAAGCCATTATATATTAGAGATAGCTCCGGGGCTTGGCACCTGGGCCGGTCACAGTTAATATACCAAGTTACCAGAACACGCTTTTAGTGTACTGCAAAAATGGAGAGTTAATTGGACTCTCTGCGAAATCGGAATCAGCGGGACTATACAAACTGTGTCAAATTCGACTCCGCCAGAGTAAAACTCACTGAGTCGTACGTTTGACTCTGGCTGAGTCGATTTTGGCTCAGTTTGTGTAGTCCGTTAACCCTATTTCGGAGACAGTCAATTTGACTGACCAGTTTTTGCAGTGTGGTAAACAGGACTAAACCTTGAGCTGCGTGGTAATTAACTCGTTTCGGATTTATCATCAGTGGTCGATACAGTGGTGGTTTTCAGAGAGCAAGGAATGTGTTTTTGGAGTTTCAAAATTTGGCAGTGTTTCTTATTGAATACTGAATTTCATTTCCTCCAGTAATTTTTCATTTATTTTTTTCAGTCTTTGCGTTCGGTTCATCGTACGGTGTGCTATTTCTAGCGCGAACATTTCAAGGAATCGGATCTGCGTGTACTAGTACATCCGGTAAGCTGTTCGGTTTAAAAACGTAACAACAGTTTTATTAGATATTTGTAAAGTTACTGTGTTTAAAATTTCATGGTATTAGAACACAATTTTAAACTTTCAAATGTTTTAGGTAAAGTTGAAATTTTTTGAACGGTTAAATTTGTAAAAGCGAAACGGCCCCTGAGAGAAAGTAATCATCAATATATAATTTAGTTGCATTTTAAAATGAAACCTAGGTTACGTGGTCGTACAAGTTTAGGCTTATGACTATGCTTATTGTTCAGCTTAGGTTTAGACTTAGGCTTACGTTAAGGACCATGTATATACTACTGTTCCGTCCCTGTTCTTTACATTGGCCCAATTGAAAGACTGGTAGTACGAGTGTTAGATTAAGATTAGAATTGAGATGAAATCGAAAATATTCATACGAATGATTAACAGTCGTAAATCTTCGTAACATTTTGTCATCTTGAAAAATAGTTCAAAACAAGCTGCATTACGTCATTATTAATAAATTAGAAGCATAAAAAATCCATAAATCTATTACCATTAGTAGACTTAATATTAATTGCTTTAGGCATGGGGATGATTGCCGATCTGTATCCTGATGATCAAGAACGAGGCGCAGCGATGGGTTTTGCACTTGGTGGCTTGGCTTTAGCGTAAGTTGGACCGCCATTCGGAGGCGTTATGTATCAGATATCACACGGCAAAGAACTGCCGTTTTTGTTACTGCTCTTTTGGCGTTGATCGACGGATGTAAGTTAGGTTCACATTGTGGCCATGGTAGCTGAGTCTACTTTTGTTTCATATTTATGCGCCGTTCTACTCTTACTGTGAATCATTTATGCGAATATCATATAATGGCTGAGTTTCCGAAACCCTACTTATGTACGATGTACTTAAGAACGTGCTTAGTAATCACTTAATCATTTTGTCGTTTTTAAAAAGCAAACTTAAAAAGAAATAAATACTATGTTGCTGAATAAAATTGGTATATTACAGATTAAGCAGTTCACGCATATATGGCTTGGTTTAATTGAAATTAAAGACTGAGGTGCCTCCTTAATATAAAGCAAAACTATTTTTTCTTGTTTTATGACTATGGATGACATTTGGTGTTTATTCGTTTTGTGTAAAACTTAAGTATAACCATAAATGATATTAAGACTGCTTGAAAAATGAGTAAAGCTGCATAGAATGCGTTAACTTTTGAAAAATTCTAAAGCCCCATACACGCATGCAAGTTTTTGCT
Organism: Enoplolaimus lenunculus; assembly: GCA_030248215.1. Taxonomy (NCBI): domain Eukaryota; kingdom Metazoa; phylum Nematoda; class Enoplea; order Enoplida; family Thoracostomopsidae; genus Enoplolaimus; species Enoplolaimus lenunculus. Next base: position 11,229 of record JASANG010003629.1, read on the forward strand.
GCGAGAACTTGCAGCTGGAAGTATTTTCAAAGGAACATTCCGAATGACCAATCAAACTACAGGTCAAGAAATTTGCAAGATTATCAGACATTCCGATTGATCAATCAAACTGCAGGCGCAAGAAATTCATCGACTTGTAACTGCGTTTACAGGAGCGAATATACCTACGTGCAAGTTTTTACTACAAGAACTTGCCTCTGAAAACTGCACGCAGAACTTGCATTTTTTCATCGCCAATGAGAAAACGGCTGAGATAAATTCAGTACATGCATGGTTGTTCAACATGTGAACTAAATTCCTAGCTTTGATTTTTAATGAATTTTAAGAGTAACTTTTTCGACGGATTTTGGACAAACTAAATCAAGTTCAGCTAAGTTCTCGAGCAAAAACCTGCGCTTATGATAGGGCTTTAATAAAGTAGCAAATTCCAGGATAATTTCAGCTGATGACTTCAAAGCTTTTGTGCCCATACTTGTCCGAACGAGTTTCACGTGCAAGTTTTTGCTGTAAATACTTGACGTGTGAAAACTTGAAGTATACCTACATATTTTATTGCCATATGTTGGTAAACTTAACATTTTGGAACACAATCAAACGTCACTTTTAGCCATCTTCTAACATAAATTCCAGTGAGTTGATTTTAACTAATGAGTTGAATCACCAGTCTGAGTTAGGATTATCAGAACTCAAATTTAGTTATTCAACTTAATTTGAGTTAGCTGATCAACTGGCCCGGAATCAAATCAACTAAGAGCGAATTTTGTCTAATTATTTAGACGACATTAATATTTTAATAAAACACAGATATTTACTTAGTGACCTAAAGAATAGACGCTTCCCATTTTGAGTCCTTATCAATACCTTCAACTAATTCGTAGTAACAAGAGTCCATAAGTCTCATTACCATCTATAACAAGACCTACGACTATTCCTAAACCGCTCATTCAGATACTCGGACAACCGAAGTTACGATACGACAATAACCAAAATGTTCCATCAAGTCACTGTGCCAGAAGAATATAAACATGGAGGTTCTACTAACTTGACAGACTAAATAATAACCGTAGCGAATATACATGGGTTTGCAAATATCCTCTTCTCTCTATGCGTATAATCCTTTATCCAAACCATATACTTTATAGATTTTTACTCTTTAAAGTAAGTATGCCGGCCCTCATAATTAACCTCTTACTCTTCTCCTCTACCTAACTTTTATCTCTTTTTTTCTCCTACATTTTTGATCTTTTTTTTGTTTTTTTTTTTTTTATTTTTTTATATTTATTAATTTTATTTTTTTTTTTATTCACCAACCACACTCTTAACACCACACCTTTAGTTTTTAATAATTGGATAAAATTTAAGGAAAAATATATATATATATATATATATATATATATATATATATATATATATATATATATATATATATATATATATATATATATTGATTGCGACAAAACTTCCGAAGCGAAGCGACGAGAAGCCAAACGCAACTTTAGCACTAATCACAAAATTATAATTATGACACCTGTTTGTGAAACTATGGCCGTAACCTTTCTTAATAGATTAATCCAGTGCCGGAGCAGACAAGGGTGCGCGCTCCCTCCAAACTCCAACGTAAAAAGAAAAAAGATGCATATTAAAACTTCGGCGGTTTTTGTTTCAACCGGTTACGGTGATGTCCTTTACGGGTGGGCCCAACAAATGGGAGGCACAGCGGTGCTCTCCCCATGGATAAAGCGATTAAAAGTGTAATGTTTATTTTACCAGCTGCAATAATTATGTATGGATCTTTAATCAACTGACGCAACGATGCTGAATCTTCACCTTCCGTTTTAAGTACACGAGGTTGAAGAACAATAAATTGAAGAGCTACAAGCAAACTGGTCATGAATAATATGAGCGGCTCGGTACATACTTGACTTTAAAGCCAGTAACTCAAAAAAAATTCTATAAACAAGCTAATATGGTTTGGTCACATCCACACATCAAAGGATACTGTAATGACCCGCATAACAGAGAGAAGAAGTGATATTTTGCCTTTCCAAAAAACCCATGTTATATTCGCTCACGGACTGTTATTTATTTTCAGTCTGTCAACAGTTAGTTAGACACTCAAGTCCCATGTTTTATATTCTTTCTTTTGGGCACAGTGACTTGATCGGGAACATTTTGGTTGATTGTCGTATCCGTTAATCTTTGCGGGTTGTCCGAGTATCTGAATGAGCGGTTTAGGACATAAGTCGCTATGGTCTTTGTTATAGATGGTAATTACGACTTATGGACTCTTGTTACTAACGAATTCTAGTTAAAGATGCAGGCTCCTATTGATAAGGACTCAAAATGGGAAGCCGTCTTATTACCCCCTCTCTTATTAGGGTCACTACAGTAAATATCTGTTGTTACTTTTACTATAACAATATATAATACTAGTCGTCTACAAAAATACAATTTAGGCACAAAATTCGCTCTTAGTTGATTTGATTCCGGGCCAGTTGATCAGCTAACTCAAATTAAGTTGAATCAACTCACAATTCTGAGTTCTGATAATCCTAACTCAGACTGAGTGATTCAACTCATTCTGAGTTAAAATCAACTCACTGGAATTTACTGTGTAGAAGGATGGCTAAACAGTGACGTTTGATTGGTGTTCCAAAATGTTTCAAGTTTACCAACATATGGCAATAAAATAATGTAGGTATAACTTCAAGTCTCATTCACACGTGCAAGTATTTACAGCAAAAACTTGCACGTGCAACTCGTTCGCACAAGTATGGGCACAAAGCAGCTTTGAAGTTCATGCAGCTGCAAATTATTCACTGGAATTCATGCTACTTTATTTAAAGCCCTATTCATAAGCGCAGGTTTTTGCTGCGAGAACTTGCAGCTGCAACTTGCATTTTCAAGTTTTGTCCAAAATCCCGTTCGAAAAAGTTTCACCTGCTTAAAATTCATTAAAAATCAAAGCTAGGAATTTAGTTCACATGTGTGAACAACCATGCATGTTCACTGAATTTATCTCAGCCGTTTTCTCATTGGCCGATGAAAAAATGCAAGTTCTGCGTGCAGTTTTCAGAGGCAAGTTCTTGTAGTAAAAACTTGCACGTGGGTATATTCGCTCCTGTAAACGCAGTTACAAGTCGCATGAATTTCTTGCGCCTGCAGTTTGATTGATCAATCGGAATGTTCCTTTGATAATACTTGCAAATTTCTTGCACCTGTAGTTTGATTGGTCATTCGGAATGTTCCTTTGAAAATACTTCCAGCTGCAAGTTCTCGCAGCAAAAACTTGCATGCGTGTATGGGGCTTTAGAATTTTTCAAAAGTTAACGCATTCTATGCAGCTTTACTCATTTTTCAAGCAGTCTTAATATCATTTATGGTTATACTTAAGTTTTACACAAAACGAATAAACACCAAATGTCATCCATAGTCATAAAACAAGAAAAAATAGTTTTGCTTTATATTAAGGAGGCACCTCAGTCTTTAATTTCAATTAAACCAAGCCATATATGCGTGAACTGCTAATCTGTAATATACCAATTTTATTCAGCAACATCAGTATTTATTTCTTTTAAGTTTGCTTTTAAAAACGACAAAATGATTAAGTGATTACTAAGCACGTTCTTAAGTACATCGTACATAAGTAGGGTTTCGGAAACTCAGCCATTATATGATATTCGCATAAATGATTCACAGTAAGAGTAGAACGGCGCATAAATATGAAACAAAAGTAGACTCAGCTACCATGGCCACAATGTGAACCTAACTTACATCCGTCGATCAACGCCAAAAGAGCAAGTAACAAAAACGGCAGTTCTTTGCCGTGTGATATCTGATACATAACGCCTCCGAATGGCGGTCCAACCATTACGCCTAAAGCCAAGCCACCAAGTGCAAAACCCATCGCTGCGCCTCGTTCTTGATCATCAGGATACCGATCGGCAATCATCCCCATGCCTAAAGCAATTAATATTAAGTCTACTAATGGTAATAGATTTATGGATTTTTTATGCTTCTAATTTATTGACGTAATGCAGCTTGTTTTGAACTATTTTTCAAGATGACAAAATGTTACAAGATTTACGACTGTTAATCATTCGTATGAATATTTTCGATTTCATCTCAATTCTAATTTTAATCTAACACTCGTACTACCAGTCTTTCAATTGGGCCAATGTAAAGAACAGGGACGGAACAGTAGTATATACATGGTCCTTAACGTAAGCCTAAGTCTAAACCTAAGCCGAACAATAAGCATAGTCATAAGCCTAAACTTGTACGACCACGTAACCTAGGTTTCATTTTAAAATGCAACTAAATTATATATTGATGATTACTTTCTCTCAGGGGCCGTTTCGCTTTTACAAATTTAACCGTTCAAAAAATTTCAACTTACCTAAAACATTTGAAAGTTTAAAATTGTGTTCTAATACCATGACAATTTTAAACACAGTAACTTTACAAATATCTAATAAAACTGTTGTGTACGTTTTAAACCGAACAGCTTACCGGATGTACTAGTACACGCAGATCCGATTCCTTGAAATGTTCGCGCTAGAAATAGCACACCGTACGATGAACCGAACGCAAAGACTGAAAAAAAAATAAATGAAAAATTACTGGGGGAAATGAAATTCAGTATTCAATAAGAAACACTGCCAAATTTTGAAACTCCAAAAACACATTCCTTGCTCTCTGAAAACCACCACTGTATCGACCACTGATGATAAATCCGAAACGAGTTAATTACCACACAGCTCAAGGTTTAGTACTGTTTACCACACTGCAAAAACTGGTCAGTCAAATTGACTGTCTCCGAAATAGGGTTAACGGACTACACAAACTGAGCCAAAATCGACTCAGCCAGAGTCAAACGTACGGCTCAGTGAGTTTTACTCTGGCGGAGTCGAATTTGACACAGTTTGTATAGTCCCGTAGAATCCGATTTCGCAGAGAGTCCAATTAACTCTCCATTTTTGCAGTACACTAAAAGCGTGTTCTGGTAACTTGGTATATTAACTGTGACCGGCCCAGGTGCCAAGCCCCGGAGCTATCTCTAATATATATAATGGCTTGCTTACTTATTGTTGAAAAGAACATTATCAAAAACCCAGTGAACATAGGAATGGTATATCCGATTCTGAAAACAAGATATCGATATTAATTATTGCCGTTTTGGTATTAAAAGTCGAAACAAACCAGACGAGTTAAGTATACGAATTAATTTTAACAAAATAACCCTTTGCCAATTTCGACTGTTGCTAAAATGTTTTGGTTAGCGTGTTGCTTCAATTTGTTTAAACTCTAGGTTTAACAGACAAACCGTTTACTAATCAGGTGTTCATCTTTTTAATAGGTTCTGAGGGGGTTAAACGGACAAGCCGGTTACGAAGCAGTGGTGCATCTTTTTAGGTTCTGAGGTGGTGAAACGGATAAGCCGGTTACGATGCAGGTGTTCTCCTTTTTAGGTTCTGAGGTGGTGAAACGGATAAGCCAGTTACGATGCAGGTGTTCTCCTTTTTAGGTTCTGAGGTGGTGAAACGGACAAGCCGGTCGAAGCAGGCGTTCATCTTTTTAGGTTCTGAGGTGGTGAAACGGATAAGCCAGTTACGATGCAGGTGTTCTCCTTTTTAGGTTCTGAGGTGGTGAAACGGACAAGCCGGTCGAAGCAGGCGTTCATCTTTTTTGGTTCTGAGGGGGTGAAACGGATAAGCCGGTTACGATGCAGGTGTTCTCCTTTTTAGGTTCTGAGGTGGTGAAACGGACAAGCCGGTCGAAGCAGGCGTTCATCTTTTTTGGTTCTGAGGGGGTGAAACGGATAAGCCGGTTACGATGCAGGTGTTCTCCTTTTTAGGTTCTGAGGTGGTGAAACGGATAAGCCAGTTACGATGCAGGTGTTCTCCTTTTTAGGTTCTGAGGTGGTGAAACGGACAAGCCGGTCGAAGCAGGCGTTCATCTTTTTAGGTTCTGAGGTGGTGAAACGGATAAGCCAGTTACGATGCAGGTGTTCTCCTTTTTAGGTTCTGAGGTGGTGAAACGGACAAGCCGGTCGAAGCAGGCGTTCATCTTTTTTGGTTCTGAGGGGGTGAAACGGATAAGCCGGTTACGATGCAGGTGTTCTCCTTTTTAGGTTCTGAGGTGGTGAAACGGACAAGCCGGTTGAAGCAGGCGTTCATCTTTTTTGGTTCTGAGGGGGTGAAACGGATAAGCCGGTTACGATGCAGGTGTTCATCTTTTTAGGTTCTGAAAGGTGTGAAACGATTTAAATCCTTCTCACATAGGGTTGACTATGGGCAACTCAGCGCAGTGTATATACGTTAAATAATATATATCGCACAGTGTTTAGCAATTGCAACACGTATACATAGTACTAAATGACCACAAGACGTGACAGCCCCATCGAGCTCGAGCGTCGAGCTTCTATAGCTGAGTGGTGATGGTAAACGCCTCCCACTCCAGTCACTGGAGTTCGAATCCTAGCATAACTGTAGGTCTCAGATGAAATGGAAAATATTCATGTGATAAAAGGGTTAATTTAATAAATATTGCATGCCTTGCGACAGGAATTAATTAAATTCAGGTCTGTAGCAAGAACATTAACCGTGCGGTGGTAGCTAAATTTTTCAGGATGGGCATGCATGCGAGTCTATAGTCAGACGGCGGCCGCCAGGGGGTGGGGGCTATTAGCCACCGTTTGAAAAATTTTGCCTCGCTTAGAAAATGTAACATCCTTGCTTGTAAAGTCACCAAAACTCCTTGTATGTCCATCCCGAAAAATGTTAGCTCCCCAAGCAAGGTGAACTGGCTATGGGTCTGCATGCAATGATTTCAGGTAACTTGCAAGTGAAATTGAAAAATTTGTATGGAAGAAGCAACGCTTTTCTAGCGTGAGCGCCTCTGGTCATGTTGATGCTTGCCGGCCCTTTAAACCGCAATATCTGCATGAATCTGCCAGCTAAGATACGTTAGCCACAAACAAAGCGCATACAGCTAAAAGGGTTGTGGGCTTTTACTGTGAAAGTTTGCATTGCCTAGTTGTTGCTGCAACATCTACTGTAGGCTTAGACTTAGGCTTAGGCTTTACGCAAAGTTCAAGAAACAACCGGTTACGTACCGATGTGTCAACGGCCCAACAAATGGATTCGTTATCAATTGCAGCATTGCTTTCGACCCAAACATTACACCAACTTCAATGTTTTCAGATCGAAGCTGTTCGATTTGCATCGACCGGTTCAGTTCATGAACCTAAACATAATTCCCAATTTATAGAATAGGGCCGTAACAGTAGTATAAGCATATAACTAAACCTAATCCTAAGCCGAAACGTATTACAATGAGCTAATACATAAACGTATTAGCCTAAGCAAAAAATAGTTTAAAGCTTAAGCTTATCCTATTGCAGTTTCGCAGAGAAACGTTCCGTCCCGGATCACATTGGGACATTCGAAACACAGTTTTTTCGCTATAATTATGCATAATTTACAACAACATGAGTTCATCAGATAATGTTTTGAGGTTTTCAATACTATGACAATCGGGTATTGTACACACTGGCCCACATTTAATATAAATGCTTAGGCTCATGCTTAGGTTTAGGCTCAGTTATAGTAAATGGCTTAGGCAAAAGCTCAAACAACGGTTTGGCGTTTACGCGTAGGTACGCATTTGACCCAAGCGTAAATGCGGACCGACGAACCATTTATCGTGAAGCGAATTGCTCGCTGCACGCCATAAACAAATACACGACCCAAGCGTACTTCTGCGGTAAAATGACAATTTTTAAATTTAATAGTTTGTTTTCTATTGTGGCATTGTTGAAGCTTACACGGTTTGCACGATTCATATTCGAAGTACTAGATTACACTCGTGTCAAGCATGCTACCACTACACCATATGGTCGATTGCAACAATTTCATATTTCGGTATAAAAGAGCACTTGTATGTTAACCATTTTTGCTTTTACATACACTTACTGTGCACATATACCGACAGCCATAAATGAAAGTTAAATGGAAAATAATTGTTTCTTTAAACGTTCTTCAACGATTCATTTAACTGGCTTGTGCTTGGCTGTTGGGCAATGAAGAAGATATCCGTACAGGACCGTAAAATTTTCTAGAAGGCCAAAATTTTTCCAGCGGGGGGGGGCTGAGCCCGCTCGCCCCCCCCCCTTGACAACAGGCCCGTATCAGTAGAGCGTTGAAATTAAATTTAAGAAAAGCACGGGTGGTGCGTTCATTGGCTCGAGCACGAGCCTCTCACCGAGCGGCGAGCGAACGGTCCGCAGCCACCCCCAAATTAAGTGTATTGTCAGAAAGAGATACGGCCTTGTATTGAATAATTGTTAACGATTTGACAATTCTATCGCTTTGTGATGGAATTTTGGTCAGTTTTCAACAGCCAGCCACGTCCAGCAAACATTTGAAATTTCATCTATATCAGCTCAGTCGTATGAAGATTTCAACTGCCGATTTTATATGCGCTCGTTTGCACAATAGCGAATAAAGCATTTGCTACCCCCTCGCCCCGTTTTTAAAGCGCGTTCTACAGAACAGCTATTAATACATCGAATTCGGGCCCCAAGCCTGAGATCAAGACGAAGGGGCCCCATGAGTGGGCTTAGTTTTCTTTTGAAGAAACTTTAGCCTGTTCCTAGAAAACTTTCAACCAACCTTGCAATCCATATGTAGTCCTTGCATGTTTCAGCTGAAAAATTATCAGCCCCCAAGCGTGTTGAGCTGACTACGGGCCTACTATTTAAATTGCCGATGTATAGAACAGGGCCGGAACGTTTCCCGGCGGAACTGTAATACGCTTACGCTTTATACTATTTTTTGCTTACGCTTACGCTTAGGCTTGGGCTTAGGAATATGCTTATACTACTGTTCCGGCCCTACATTGGCCATTTAAATTATCGCTCAAACGGCTTACATGCTGTTTATTTTGTCGACCAAGTTGATGCTGTTCGCGACTCTTTCCACCTCCGTTGCCTTCAATATCTGCTCCAGCGTACGTGTCACTGAACGGATCACGAAAATCATCACCGGGTTTTTGTGTAAAATCAGCCAATTCAAGCTTATTGTCGTCGTAAGTTTTCGATTTTGATGGCGTTCCCCATCCGCGTTTACTGCGTTCTTGTATCAGTGTCGGCGTAAATTCATACGAAGCTGTTTCGCGGCTACGCTGCGCGAACATTTGTTCACTGGTTGAAAATTGTTCGTTCTGAAAACAATTTATCAGCGTTTATACTTAGTGCACCCGCCCCCCGTACCTCAAAATGCGGGGAACCCCTCGGATTGAAGGGAATTGTTACACAATTTAAAATTCAAAATTTTCACATTAATAAGTTTTCAATTTGTCCTTAAGGCAAAACTCTCAATCTGTCGCCAAACGCTAAAATTAGCTGTGTTTACACTCGCAAGTGCCTGAGACTATAATCATGATGTATTCATTTAGAAAAGTTGCTATATTTCTTGATTTGAAGGGCACTCCCTAGGGCTTTGAAAAGAGTCGCTCACAAACTTGTCACTCCACCACTATCCATGTATTGTTGACACATGGTGGGATATGGGGCAGGATATTTCCACACTGCAAAAAATGGTGAGTCAAATTGACTCTGTGAAAAATAGGCTTTTCGGGACTACACAAACTGAGTTCAAATTCAACTCCGCCAGAGCCGAATTCGACCCGCTGAATCCTATTTCGGACAGAGTCAATTTGACTAACCATTTTATTGCAGTGTAGTATTTTATAAAAAAACATGACTGTTTGTTTACTTTTAATTGGTTCCAGCAAAAAGTTGGTTGTTGCATATGATACTGCGCCAGTTATGTTCTGCACTCACAGTTTTACACAGAACCTTTGTAAAAGGTGTATCATCGCAAAAATTATGGCAATCAACTTTAAAATAAAAATTGAAATTTAAAAACTAAAAAATTAATAAATTTCACTTTACTTTTGAATTAAATCGTCGACTTAAATTTGGAACGTCCACATACGCATTGATCGAACGATGTTCGCGAAATGTGCTTCTACGATGCTGAAATGGTCATTTTTATTGCAACCGTTTGGCTTTTGTACAGTCCTCTCCACAGGATATGGCGCACTGTAGTGACCTGAATAAGAGGGGGGTTGATATTTATTTGGCCTCTCCAGAAGGTATCCCCCTTGTTATTCGGTTACAGACAGTTATTTGTTTTTAACCCACGCTCCGTCGCCTTTCGTTACTGATATATCCGGTGCTGCAATTATCTGTTGAATTAAACGTTTGTTTTGTGTCAATAGCTTGAGCGATAATACAAGGTTATACTTAGGAATGTACTTTCAAAATGTAAGTTACGCTTTAAAGTTTCGAACTCAATTGATTTGGTCCTGGAGTCATTTATGCGCTATAATTAGGGTTATTTGACATTTATGCACTCTAATTAGGGTTTAGGGACTCTATCCGCTTACGGACTCTTATTAGTGATACGAAGTCCTATTGATTGGGTCTCAAAAGGGGGCCCCCTCTTATTACCCCTCCCCCTCTTATTCTGGTCAATACAGTAGGCTTAGATTGCCCAAAAGGCTTCTCTTAGCCTAAGACTGAGCCTTGATCAAGCGGAAGGAAGTGTATAACGGCCAACAGATTAATCACAAGCAGGATGCAAATGGAATTAAAAAGACTTGAAACGGAACCGGAAAGCGAAAATAGTAACGAATTTGTTACCGGAACTAAGTTTTATGCCGTTGCTTAGTTTACGTTAACCCGGCACGTCGCGAAAAGAATTGTCAGGGGGTTCGGGACCACGAAGAAAAACTTTTCAGCCTTCTACAAAAGTATTGGTTTTGCTTGTAAATACTACGAAATCGCATATATAGCCTACGTGAATTTTGTTAATGCAATGAGCCAAACTTGAAGCAAACCGGTAACTATCACTTTAAACTCCATAAAAGCACTGAGTCCAATGCATTTGTAAACCAAATCATGTATGATGTAAAAAAGCTGGCATTTAAATTTATCAACTACAGTCAATCCTTTATGGTGACATTTTCAGCGTGTAATCAATTGGGTTTTCAAGCTTACTCCAGGGCTAATAATATAGTGCAATTTCAATATTTGCTCAAAATTTGCTTTCAATATTCGGCCAATGTTATTGCAAAGGGCGTAACAGTAGATTAAGGGTATTCTTAAGCTTAACCTTAAGCCTAATCCTAAGCCTAAGCAAGAAATGTAAACTGGAATCTAAACTTACTCTTTTATAGACCCACCAAAAACCTGGACGCTAAGCCTAAGCCTGAGCCTAAGTAAAAAATGTAAACTGGAATCTAAACCTACTCTTTTATAGACTCACCAAAAACCTGGACGCTCCTTAAAGTAACATGGGCCATTCAATAATCAAAGCGTTCTCTTACCGCTGTTCCGCTTGACGAATCAGTTTCGTATGCACTTTCGAGCGTTGAATTTGGATGTTGTAGTTGAAACAAATATGACGGAACAATTGGCACTGAAAACAGTCACAGGACGAATATGATTAACCTGTATTTAAATGTTTTCTATTGATACCATTTGACGGCGGAATTTGAAATCTTATACCTGTATCCTTTGTTAGGTATTAATGCGGTTTGAAAGATAGTGTCACAAATTTTCAAAATCAAGTAAACTTTTACGTGTGTGGTTGTGAATGAACGTTAAATTTTCAACCTTGTTTGTATTAAGTTATCGAAAACCCTTGTATGCCCGTCCTAAAAACATTTTAGTCCGCACTAGCAAGGCGAGCTGGCTACGGGCTTGGAGGGGTTGGGCTGAGAGAGAAATTAAACGGATAATGTAGGGCGTACACGCAGCGCAACACAGAAAATCTGAAACAACTGAAACTGAATTCCTATTAGCAGTTTTGGAATTTTTGATATTGCAAAAGTTTCTGTATGTTTTTAATACGAAAATATTTTCATATTGAAATGTACCATAATTGTGATGTATTCGAATTCAAACCTTAACAAATACTCTGTTTTGACAGTTTTTGAAAATTTTGAACGTAAGTTAAGAAAACTTCTGGACGTGTCTCTATCAGGAATACTATGACATTAGTCTGTTAAACGTTGCTGCGCCAACTATAGTTGAAAGTCGGGGCCCATGTAAACATCAGGGGCGGAACGTTTTTCTATGAGACTAGAAAAGAGTAAGCTTAAGCTTTAGACTAATTTTTTGTTTGGCTTAATAGGCTTAGGCATAGGTTTAGGAATATGCTCATTCTTACGCTTCGGCTTAGGCTTAGGATTTGGCTTAGGCTTAAGAATATGTTTATAATGCTGTTCCGCTCCTGTTCTTTACATTGACCGTTGAAAGTGAGAAACCGCAACACCGTCACTGTGGTTACACGAATGAATAAAATTGACCACAAGTGGAAATTATATTTTTTTTATTTCTGGATGGTCAAATTCATAAAAACTTCAACGTTTTTGTACAAAAAACACATGAGTATAAAAGTATTAAGGCGGTTAATATCTTTATTTGGGCATATACAATTCCGGATAGCTTTTATATTTGGTTCACTAGAAATAAAATCGCCAGTGTATGCAACAGGACAGCAAAAGAACTATAGGCATATTTCTAAGCCTGTCTAAGCCTAAACGTAAGAATGAGTTTTATACCTAAGCCTAAACCTAAGCTGAAAAAATGGTCTAAAGTTTAAGCTAATACACTCTATTCCATTGTGCAGAGAAGCGTTCCGTCCCTGACCTCTATATGGGTCAATAAATAATTGTATATAAATCAATGTTTTCTACAAAAAAGGTTAGCGTCGCAAATATTGCAACCACTGTGACCAGGATTTATTAAAACTACAAACACGTATAAAACCGGTTTGTACTCTCTAAAAACTTAAACTTAAATTATAGCTTAACTAAACTTGAATATAAGTTTAATAAAACTCAAATGGGCTGGGCGGACTAACTATTAACTGGAAATTTAAGCTTTACTTAAACTAACATATTTTTAACTTTACACACGAGTTTAATTAAACTTATTTTTGGTTTAAGTAAAACAAATCAAGCTCAGAAATTATGTTTATCTAAGAGTTCACTAAGTTTAGCTTAAACTAAAAATACAAAAGATTTTAAATTAGTTAAAGTGTAAACCAACCTGTTAGTTCAGTTAATCTAGAAAGTTAGTTTAATACTGTTGGATTACCTTAAGCATAAATCAAGCTTGTTTAAGCTATCAGAGAGTATATATACAGAATTCAATTTGTAAATTTAAGCTTACCGACTGCAGTAAGAAGCATATTGTCCAAAAACAACGCGATATAAACGATAAAAATGAGAAATTTTCTAGACTGACGGCATTTTTCAACCCACGCTGCATTTTGCAGCCAGGTCAACATTTCGTATCTTTAGTCCAGCTTTGTAAACGTACCAGTTTTTACAAATAAACGTTTAAGTTGAATTTGAAGTTGAGTTCAATTCAACATATTAATAAGTAACGCTTCGGCCTAAATTGATGAACAAATTAACTAATAATTAACCCTTTCTCACATGAATATTTTCTATTTTCCCTAAGACCTACGTTTATGCAAGGATTCGAACTCCAGTCACTGGAGTGGGAGACGTTTACCATCACCACTCCGCTATAAGGAGCTTGACGCTCGAGCCCGAGGGGGCTCTCACGTCTTGTGGTTATTTAGTACTATGTATACTTGTTGCAATTGTTAAACACGGTGCGATATATATACTATTTAACGTATATACACTGCGCTGAGTTGCCTACAGGCAACTCAATGTGAGAAGGGGTTAAAATTAGAAAAAATATTTATTATACAGTTGAATAGAACAGTAATAATCAGTTGCATTGTTTTGGTTTTATTTAGTGGAGCTATTAGACAATTTAAGCACGCGAATGGTTACGCTATACTGGACGTCCAGCGCCGTCCGTCAACGTCCGTCGTCCGTACGGCACCGTCCGTCATCGTTTGTATCATACGTTATCGTACGTGAGTTATTTATGTACAATGCTGCACGGTGATGGTCGGCGCGGCACTGGGACGGACAGCTCCGTACGGGTGACGCACGTTGACGGACGGCGCCGTACGCATGACGAACAGCGCCGGACGTCAACAAAAGTCTAGCGCAACCCTTAATCATCCCTACGTTACACTTCAAAAACAGCCAAATCTCTACTTGTGAAACTGTCGAGTTTATTGAACTTTTATTCAATTCAAAAGTTTTATTTCAATTCAACGTTTAAAACTTAGAACGAACAAACCAAATTTCTTCAGATTTTTAAGCCTAAGCCTAAGCCTAAGCCTAACCCTAAGCCTAACCCTAAGCCTAACCCTAGAACTTTTATTCAATTCAAAAGTTTTATTTCAATTCAACGTTTAAAACTTAGAACGAACAAACCAAATTTCTTCAGATTTTTAAGCCTAAGCCTAAGCCTAAGCCTAAGCCTAACCCTAAGCCTAAGCCTAAGCCTAAGCCTAGAACTTTTATTCAATTCAAAAGTTTTATTTCAATTCAACGTTTAAAACTTAGAACGAACAAACCAAATTTCTTCAGATTTTTAAGCCTAAGCCTAAGCCTAAGCCTAAGCCTAACCCTAAGCCTAAGCCTAAGCCTAAGCCTAGAACTTTTATTCAATTCAACGTTTAAAACTTAGAACGAACAAACCAAATTTCTTCAGATTTTTAAGCCTAAGCCTAAACCTAAGCCTAAGCCTAAGCCTAAGCCTAAGAAGGTCTTTTTCGCGTTCAACTTTACCCTTACAAACCTAAACATTATTAAACGGTGTAATGTATTACGCTCATTATTTTGGTTTTCCTAACCTTGCCTTGCCGATTTTAACTGGAACCAACTGCCTAAACGACACACAACCAGAGACGTAAACCAGGAATTTATTTATGAGTATTTAAGTTTAATCTGTAAATTTTTTTCTTGGGCGAGTGAGCGTATTCGAGCAAAATCAATTTTTACTTCATTGGAACCAGTATGTTATTCTAAATCCTGCAAAACAGTCATTTTTGTTCTCGGCTTTCTTGAAATTTTAGTAGCCCACATATATCCCCTCATAGTGCGTTGCATACATTCGTTCGTGCAATCTCCAATCACCGATTTGCGTTTGAAATGTTTAAAGTTTAACCTAAACCCATACAAAAAACAATGGCGTACACGCTGTTCAAATCATTATACCTGTAATATTAATCTATTTCGTTTGACACTCACAGAAACACCACGTTGACTTAGCGAAAAAGTTTTTTAACTTATTTTGTAATCTAACATTTTACGCTGTCACGGGCGACCCCAGTGGGGCTCACCGAAGCTATTTACCAGCATCAGGGATTGAAACCAAAATTTTGTATTAAATGCTCAAATAGCGTTTGGCTTTTCGTTCGCTTCGCTTGCACGATTTTTTCGTTTATCAGCACGGCGGCGACGTATCAGAAATTTTATGGATCAGCCACAGTTCTGCTGGTCAATTAATATTCGTAAGGTTGTTTCGAAACTTTGGTGACAGTGTTGTTCAGTGCGCATATACACGGGCCAGTAGCCAGTGAATCGACAGTTACAGCTCAGACCCCGTAGATATATTTTCTTACAGCTCACACCCCATAGATATATTTTCGGCCCCCTTCCCGAAAACCATTTTAGCCCAGCTTGCAAGTAGAGCGAAATCAAAACTGCATGCTTCTCTTGATATTGTTTCAACCCCCCCACCTTTGTAGCATGGTCAGCTATCTACGAACCCTATATGCAATTTAATGTCGTTGATTTTGCGTTGTACGGAACCGTAAACAAGTTTTAATTTTTCAATCGGACTTACACCATTTCAAGCGTTTAAGTTGAAAATTTCAAACCGTTGACGCTATGTCGTGCTGCGAGTTCAACTCAGCGTGAACGCCGTCGACATGTACGTGTGTCGCGTTCAATGCCCGAAAAAAGTGATATTTCTGCACACGGGACCACGTGATATATAAATACTGAAAATCGTTCGTAAGCGAAGCGGACAAGAAGCCAAACGCAATTTTAATACTAAATTAATACAAAATTTTGGTTTCGATCCCTGTTTACGATGACGTAGCCGGGGTGCAGTTTGTCTTGGATCCGACACTGGCTAAGTTTTGAGTTGTGTCACTGCCATCAAGCCTGTATAGGTTATAGTAGGAGTACTACAGTTTAAAGACAACGTCATATACCTTTATATGTAGCATTCTAGTAAAAGGGTACAAAACCGACAGGTATTTACAATGCTTAAACTGAGCATATGACCGATATGGTTCATGTGTGCCCCCTGTGTTAGAGTATGGTTGAGTTCATAGTATTCGAAATATACACACATTGCATAGGCGGATACAATGGTGTCACCAAAGCCTGGACCTCTCCAACAGGGATCAAAGCTAAAATTGTATGCTTATATTTAGTACTAAAATTACGTTTGACTTCTCGCGTGTTTCGTACATGAAGCTTCTTAAACAATCATCTATTGTGCTTTCCTTTAGGTAGTCACCCTTGTTATCGGATCAGCCGCTGCGCCACTGATCGCTGACTACGAGCCAGTCAAACCTGAAATACTTTGGGCCAAATGGTAATATACCCGTTTTGAGACGGCATTTTGACAGCGCAGTACACCACACTATATGCGCGCACCGTTCGACTACGTATTTCATATATCGGGTTTTAAATGATCGGAAAGCAATTAAAAATCACCCGGTTTACAAAAAGGTATAAAATTCTACTACATATATATATTATATATTATATATATTATATATATTATATATATATATAAATGTATATATTATATATATTATATATATATATCTAAATTTATTTATTTATTTATATATACCGGTTTGCGGTTTAAAAGCGGAACAGTAACCAGAACGTAGCCAGGTGCGTTTCGGCTCCCTCTAAAAATTGTGACAGCTCCTACAAATGTTTCAGTACTCGCTTGTATAAATCATTACATACTTTTGTATGCCCCTCCTAAATATTTGAGCCCCTTAACCATGGTAAACTGAGTACGAGCCTGTCGAACGGGCTTGTTTCACGTCCGTTTCATACGAAACGATTTGCGTTTGTTTTTGAACAAATGGTTGAATTGAACTTTGAGTTTTAAATCGTACTCAGTGTTTTGTAAACAGACCATATGCTTTGGAGGTACCGGTCGTACAGGCGGAATATTTAAGTATGTGAAAGTTATTTTATGTTTAGCGGAACAAAAGAAACAATACTTAAACAGTCCTGCGGCTAGAAAATGTTAGTACCGGGAACGAGAATAACATTAAGGGAAGCCAAGGGAAGCTTTCTTAACATAGAATTCTTTTAATGTTGTTCAAAAAAATTTTGGCCAGCAGACGTACCAGATTTATTGTGCAACTCCCAAATGGGAATTCCAGCAGAGAGGAAAAATTTTGGGGGCTGTAGTCCGGTCACAATGCATTTACAAATGCGTCCAATTGGGAGCCACGATAAAACCGTTCCCATCTGCCCCACGAAAATAAAACAGTGTAATGATTGAAAATAAAATTCTGTCTGGGAAACATTTCAATGGTTGATAAAGAAATAAAAATTTGAAAACAAGAATGAATGATTAAAATAGGCTGAACTGTTGTTTTTAATTTTTAATCAAAATATTAAAGTATGTCACAGTAAGTTATATACAGAAATAATTAACAGCATTTCGGCCGATTTTAATTCTGATATATTTTTTACTCAATTATTTTGTCGTCTCGCGATTTTTACTTATTTCGTAAAGTTTTAAACTGAAGTTAGCAAGCGTTGAAGCATAAAATTTTGATGGAAGATCAAATTTTACCTTATACTTTTGAGGCAAAAATTTGAAAACCGAGAGAAATTAATGTTCTAATTTTTGACCCAGTATAGGCCATATTTGGCAGTTTTCCTTACGGGGCGGCCAAATCTGCACTGATACGCCCGTCGCAATAACTTCTGTCTCTGTATAACAGATAAAATCATAGTTGAAAATGCGAATTAAACACAGTCCAAGAGCTCTGCTATGAAAAATTACGTTGAAAATATTAATCAGTTTTTACAAGTATATATACTCTAACGAATAGTGTCTGGGTTTCCAAAATCCGACTTAAGCATTTACTTAACTTATGCTTAAGCAATTACTTAAGTTGCCGAATTAAGTAAATACTTAACTTTTTGGGCTAATACAAATAAATACCTGATATGAGAAACGATCATAGAAAAAAGCTATAGTTTTGCTTTGCGGAGGTATCACGAGTTAACAATTTTAATTAGGCCAACGCTAATATGACCGAACTATTACTCTGCAATATATAAAATTTAGTCAGTGACTTAAGTATTTACTCAATATAAGTACGCTTTTAAAAACGACAAAATGGCTAAGTAATTGCTTAGCACATACATAAGTACTGTACAGTTTCATAAATCCAGCCAATGATGGGGTTATGATTAACGAACGAGCAAAAATATACGAGTCGGGGTGTGAAAATGTAGGTTTTCAATTTGTCTATAAAATATGAAATAGCAGTTTTACCAAAACAAGCAATATAACCAAGTCGACTCGAAACCTAAAACAACTGCATTTTCGCCTTACAAGTAAAAAATTTCACTTTTTCGTTCCAATCATAAGTCAGCGCCGGCAAATATGATATCTAACCAATGAAACAGTAATAAGTTTATACGCCTATTTCTCATTTGCACACATTAAATTTAGTAGTTTTTGGAATATAATAGGCCCGGGTTCGTAGCCAACGAGGGCCAGAGGTCTCAGCCCCCCTGGAAAAATTTCGGTCGCCCTAGAAAATTTTCAACCTTGCTTGTAAGTCATTGAAAACCGTTGAATGCCCCTCCTGTAAATTTTTAGCCCCCCTGGCAAGGTGAGCTGGCTACGGTCCTGAATAGGCCAAGATACGTGAGTTTGAAATCGTGTGCGCTGTAAATTGTATTGAGTTGATTGGTCAATCCAGAGAACGAATTTGTCATTTTTGGTTATTTCTTAATAGTTAAATAACAGTAAACATTAACTCGCTTAGAACTGATTTAATTTCGGCAGAGTCGATTAATTAACTCACAATAAGTTCAATCAATTTAAAATTTTGAGTTCTGAAAGACCTAACACAGACTCAGTGATTCAACTCATTCTGAATTAAAATCAATTCACTGAAGGTTAACAGTGTAAAAAATAAAGCAGTAAGGATTTTACACTTTTTTCGCATTTCAAACAGTATCCTTAATAAAACGCTGTTTCGCATGTTTAGAAACTCTCAGGGTGACGCTACACGTTTTGATGTTTTTCTGTCATCCGGCAGAGTCCGGCACCGGACGTTATCATGCACGATTTTGCTGGACGCCCTAAGGCACCCAACACCAATTTGTAAGAAGTGAAAATATTCACATGCGCCGCCGCCCGTCACAACACGGCCATACACCAAGTATAAGCATAACCCATGCTTAAAGCTTTAAACGGCAAAGTTTTGTTACCACGTTTGCAACGGTAAACCACTCAACGATATTGACCGTTTACCGTATGAATATTTATTATTTCGTTTGACAACTATTTTCGATCTTGGATTCGAATCCCAGTAAGTCGAGTGGGAGGCGTTGACTATCACAAATCAGTTAACCAAGTTTGCCACTGGAGCCAGAGCGTGCTGTCACAGTACACATCAGAGCAGCATGATACCAGCGGGTATGGGTAGGAAAATTTTGATGCGGGTATACCCGCGGGGGGGGGGTAAAGAATTTCAAATCGTGTGTAAAAATTGGTGATTCTTTACCCGCCTAAAATTTTCATAAACGGCAAACAGCGGTACTGTAGTGACCCAAATAAGAGCGGGGTAATCAGAGGGGGTCCCCATTTTGAGTCACAATCAATTGGAGTCCGTATCCGTAATAAAAGTCCGTAAGCGAATAGAGTTCCTAAACCCGACAATTATCTCTAATTGTAGCGCATAAATGATTCCAGCACAAAATAATTTGAGTTCGAAACTTTAAAGCGTACTTAAGTTTTGAAAGTACATTCCTAAGTATAATCTTGCGTGATCGCTGAAGCTTCTGATACGGGACAAATGAACGTTTAATTGAAGGTTTGAGTTAAAAAATAACAGTCCCTAGACGAATAACAGGGGGTACCCTCTGGAGAGGACAAATAAATATCAGTCCACCCTCTTATTCGAAACCTTATAGTAGCTAGTGTCTCTCACGAAAAAAGCAGGTTGCTCAGATTACGGTTCTGGCTGAATTAGACCCATGCACGCGGAATACTTTTCAAATACATTTCAACGGAAATTTTTGGAGTACAGCTTATTATATAGCATTACAAGACATTCTTCGCTGTTCCTACAAAGGTTATAATTTTCTTTGGCTTGGAACAATATGTTCACAAGTTTTTCGAATGAAATTTGAAGATATATTGCGACGAAACCATAAAGACATGTGTGATTATGCCATTTTAACTACACTGATTTCGTAAAGACAAAAACGTTTTAATTCACTGATCATGATCACCTATTGGAATACGAACTAGTTTTACTGGTTATCGGTGTAATGTGCAATGGTATCAGGGGCTAAAATTTTAACTGAATGGTTTGCTTTCAAAGTTACTAATAAAGTTTTTTTGGAACGTAAATCGAGTGACTAACATTTATACACTGTAAAATCACACAATTGTATTGAACAAAGAAAAAATAAGGGCGGGTAAAGGCGGTTATGGGTGGAAAAATTTTGCACGTTTATACCACCAGTTAAAAAAATAAAATATCCGCGGGAAGAGCGTAGGGTCGGTTAAATTTTTTTACCCATTTACATATCTGATGCAAAGATACTGTATCACACAACTACACAAGTGATAACTGTGAAACACTGTGGTAAATTTTCAAATCACCACAGTAAGGCGATAAAACATCTTGTTTTACAAAAGTGTGAAATTATGTAACTGAATTAAAAAGAACAGGGCCGGAACAGTAGTAAAGCATATTCCTAAGCCTAAACCTAAGCCTAAGCTTAAGCGTAAGGATGAACGTCTTCCTAAGCCTAAGCCTAAGCAAAAAATTTAGTCTAAAGCTTAAACTGAGTCTGTTACAGCCTCTCTGGAAAACGATCCAGCCCTGTTTTATACATGGGTCACTAAAAATTTCATGAATTAGAACAAATTCTTTAAAAATAACTCCGCTGAAACTTCATCGTAAACACTAAGGCTTGAGCTATAGTCGCCGCGCGTCGCCGGACGCCGTCACACGGCACTGTAAACTCAGTAAAACAATAGCGCAACCCGTATTATGAGTGGTTTGCGTTGATTAATGAAGGTTATACCGGCAAATGCCTAGGTTTTCAATAATTATACATTACTAGTGGCACAAAATTTATCTTTGAACAAAATATAGCCATTAAACGGTGTAAGAACTGAACATTTGAATTACTAATTGGAAGCGAATAATTAATTATATATATTTTAAAACTCAAATTATACCTTTGATTTGCTAGCGTGAGTATACGTAGTTGAAAATAGTGGCATTTTGTACACTTACCAGTATTCTTTGCGATATTATTATTCAACGTTTCTGCTCCGTATACAAAAATCTGTCAAAGTTCGAAACGTTTGTCTTTTACTTAAATCTGTGGATTTTATGCTTTTGATTTGTGAAAGCGATAAAGCGTAAGCCTAAGCAACAAAAATTAGTCTAATAAAAATAAAACTTAGTCTGTTGAAGAGTTTCTCTGTTTGACTAGAATAGAGTAAGCTTAAGCTTTAGACTAATTAGCATCCATAGTATCAATTCTGTTACGTTTCTTTAAATGCTTAAACACCTTTTTATTTAGTAAAAGGTTATCCTTCGGCTGGATAACTTGCTGCAAAACAACCGTATCATTGTTCGGGCAAAAGTGCTTTAATACGATACCTAATATCTGTCGCCACGTCGACGGGGGCCGCCCACTCAAGCTCCAGCAGCACCAACAAGAGTCACACCCAGAATTTTGTATTAATATATTTATTTAGTACTAAAATTGCGGTTTGGCTTTTCGTTCGCTTCGCTCGCGATAGTTTATTTTTGCTATTATAAAATATATTTAGCATCAGTACCCGTCAATAAATTTCTGAATTCACCATTGCAAATAACAATTCTCCGGTATAAATCGAGTATGTTTTTTGGCCGCCGCTGCTTTGAGTGCTCGCGACAAAAACGCGAGCGCAAGACCGACAGAAATAAAAGAACAATTGAGTCAAACGTATATATATCATATTGCATATTACCTTTTCAAAGCTTCAGGATTCTGATTGTATTTTTGGATTCGATATATAATGGGCGTTTTGGGTGAGAAATATAAAAAGTTAAATATTCAGTATTCGTTATATGTATATAAATCGTCAACCGACGGATAAATAGGTATATAAATGTTGAACGAATATAATAGAAGAAACGGATTATAGCTGATATCGAGAGTGCTCAGTTCTAGTTATGTAGAGTTATAGTGCACACAGAATGGACGGTCGGCGTGTTTAATGTATTTTGATATCGGAACCGTATCATTGTGCCCAGCGACGGAGCAGGCCAGGGTGTGGACCGTACCAAAAATTCAGAGGTGGAAGGCCGCGGGCTTCACCATTGACTGAGATGTGGAAGGCCGCGGGACCTCACCAAAAATGTAGAGGTGGAAGGCCGCGGGACTTCACCAATGACTCAGAGGTGGAAGGCCGCGGGACCTCATCAAAAATTCAGAGGTGGAAGGCCGCGGGACTTCACCAGAATTTCAGAGGTTGAGGGCCGCTGGACCTCGCCAAAAATTCAGAGCTGGAGGGCCGCTTATGATTATCAAAACATTTTTCAAATTTTTTCTTTAAAATAGTTTTAGGGTGGGGGCTCTCTTTGAGGTGGGGGTCCCCAAATGGGGGTATGGGGGGTGGCGGCTGCTGCCCTGATTGTACCTAGCGAGCGACGGTGAGCAACGACGCTCGTTGGACGTAACCAGATTTCTGGTTTGGAAACGGCCAAGTCAATTAGTACTATATGGTTTTGTTCTTAAGTCAATTTGTTTCAGTTAGCATTTAGTTTGTTAACTGAAACAAAATTGACAACGTAATTGAGAGGGCCACTGGTTCTTGGTCCCCATCCGCCTATGCCTCGGCCTTAGGTGCCTGGCGAACAAAACCATTTTGTGATAGAAAGCCGTCGGTATGAATGTGTGGGTGGTATTTCGAATTAGAAAAAAATTGAACAAAAGTATAAATCTTGGGGTCAGATGAATAATGGCGCGTACCTAATGATTATAAACGGAATTATATATTGTCGTTAGAGAGATCTTTAGCGGCACATCGATTATATATCATGGGGTACTGTAGTGACCCGAATAAGAGGGGGAGGGTAATAAGAGGGGTCCCCCATTTTGAGTTCCAATCAATAGGAATCCGTATTCCTAATAAGAGTCCGTAAGCGGATAGAGTCTCTAAACCATACTTAGAGTTCATAAATGTCAATTATTCAAATTGGTAGTGGATAAATAACTCCAGGACCAAATAAAATTGAGTTCGAAACTTTAAAGCATATATTCTAAGTTTTGAAAGTACATTCCTAAGCATAACCTTGCATCATTGCTGAAGCTTTTGATGCAAGACAAATGAACGTTTAATTCAACGGATTGTTGCAATACCGTATATATATCGGTAACAAAGGGTGGCTGATCGTGGGTAAAAATAAATAACAGTCCGCAACGGAATAATAGGGCTACCCTCTGGAGACGCCAAATAAATATCATTCCCCCCTCTTATTCGGGTCACTACAGTAGGGTGTACCGAGAAACATTTGATTAAATCGTTAGTATTGGCAACCAACATATGTACGAATCGGTCCAGCTACACGCACCTTGGATTCCCTAAGCAATTTTGTACAGGTAGGCGGTAGAATGAAAAGTTAAAGAAATTTAGAGCTATACTTAGTTCACACTACAACTTTCGCAACAGATTGCGCGAATTCTTCTTGGACCAAAATAAAGTACAGTACAAAACTTGATTAATTACCCAACTCTGTCGGTATATGTGTACGTAAGTGTATGTTAAAACAAATGTTGCCATGCCTGTGCACATATACCGGTATAAGAAGTTGTTGCAATGACCGCGTGGTGTAGTGGTAGCATGCTTGGCTCGAGCGCAAGAGGGCCGAGGTTCGCTTCCCGGTGTGGTCATTAACTTTGGCAAAACTTCAAACAGGGGTCGTGCAGACCATATAGTACCAACAAACTCATACTCAAAGGCGTCTCATCATGGGGACATTGAGGGGGCGTCCCTCCAAGTTTGGCTTGTGCCCCCACCCAAATAGACCCGGTCTGAAAGTATACTATGTTGAATTGCAATTGCTGGCGGGCTCCTAAAACTATGCGATACCTTCCAAGTATTATCTTCTGCAGACGCCCCTGCTCAAACCCATATTCGTTCATTGTAGCATACTCAAGCTTTGAAAGTATATTGGTAAAGTACTGAACTTTGAAACATAGAAATAGTTGGCAGTAAATGTGAAAAGTGTGAGACCCAAATAACACGAGGTCAG
This sequence comes from Enoplolaimus lenunculus, assembly GCA_030248215.1. NCBI lineage: Eukaryota > Metazoa > Nematoda > Enoplea > Enoplida > Thoracostomopsidae > Enoplolaimus > Enoplolaimus lenunculus. The sequence goes on from JASANG010003629.1 coordinate 35,738, forward strand.
TTAAACGGCAAATATTGGCCGGATTTCTGAAATCTTATTTAAGTATTTACTTTTAAATATGTACGTAAGTAAATATTTAAGTCACCTACTTAAGAAATACTGAACTTTTTGACATAAAACAACTACTGTAGTGACCCGAATAAGAGAGCGGACTGATATTTATTTGGTGTCTCCTGATATATATCGGGTAATTGCAACTATACGTTGAATTGTGTATTTGATTTGTATCAAAAGCTCTTGAACCATAATAGAAGGATATACTTAGGAATGTACTTTCAAAATTTAAGGATGCTTTAAAGTTTCGAACTCAACTTTATTTGGTCCTGGAGTTATTTATCCACTACAAATTGGAATAATTGACATTTAGGAACTCTAACAACGGTTTAGGTACTCTATCCGCTTACGGACTCTTATTAGGGATACAGAGTCCTATTGATTGGGACTCAAAATGGGGACCCCTCTTCAAACCCCCCCTCTTATTCGGGTCACTACAGTAAACGTCACACGTGAGCTACTGTAATAACAAGAAATCCATAGTTTTGCTTTATAATAAGGAAGGGATCATTAGTCTACAACTTTAATTACACCAAGGTTAATACGAGTGCCCTGCTAATCTGTAATATACCAAATCTAGCCATGCAGTGACGTTAAGTATTTACATAACTTAAATACGCTTTAAAAACGACAAAATGGTTAAGTAATGGTTTAGCGTATACTTAAAGTACTAAGTCGTACTTTAGTAGGGGTTTCATAAACTCAGTCAATTGAGTATTTTATTTGTATATTACACTTAAAATAATTTGTATTACCAAAACAGCTATTAATTTTTGATTCTTCAATTTTTTTGCGCTGTTTTCAATGTTGAAGTTCAGCGGTTTAAAAATGTCTTTAAAATCATTCTCTGGGTTTCCAAAAAAGCGATTTAATTAACGCTTTCACACATAAAACAATTAAACCGTATGCATCGTTTGGTCATTGTTACTTTGGCCCATGTAAACATCAGAGGCAGAACGTTTTTCTCTGGAACTACAGAAGAGTAAGCTTAAGCTTTAGACTAATTTTTTTTGCTTGGCTTCGGCTTTAGGCTTAGCCTTCGGAATATGCTCATACTTACGCTTAGGCTTACAGCTTACGCTTAGGCTTAGGGATATGCATCTATTACTGTTTCGCCCATGTTCTTTACAGTGGCCGTTTTACTTTGATGGCTGTAATACAAGCATATTCAACACGGTGTGTAAAATACAGCTACAAGCAACTAGCGGAGACAAAACATAATTCAATTTAATTAATATTGTGCCTTTCAGGTGGAAACTTTGCTTTTCAAATCTTATCTGATACAAACGCTAAAATTTCGTCAGGTTGTTTTTTTCCAATTAATAACAAACCGTAACTTATACGCATTATTTTAGCACAGACAAGACTCTGTATCAGTTGGTTTCATGAATTTTTTTCGTTGTATACATATAAATATAATTGGCATTTACTGTTGACAAACGTTTAATATAACTTGGTTTTTGCATGGTGCAAATCGATAGTAAAAAATAAAACGGAAACGAAAAAGTAAATTCGATGTAAAGTAAAAAGGAATTAGAATATCGAATAACTGCACTCTAAATTCCAGTGAATTCATAGATCAACTCAGACGGGAAATCAGTTATTTCTGAGTTAATAACAGTAAACTTAACTTTTACTCTGAGTTGAGTTAATTTGTCTCTACTCAAGTTGACTACGGAGGAGTTGATGAATTAAATTAGAATGAGTTGAATAAACTCACAATTATTGTGAGTTCTGATAGCGCTTACTCAGAGTGAGTGATACAACTCATTCTGAGTTAAAACCAACTCAGTGGCATTTACAGTGTGAATAGGTTTACTTTTGGTTTTACATTAAACATAACCAGGCTGTAAACAGATAGTAAATATAACGAAAACGGATATTGAAGTATAAAACTTTCAAAGAAGTTTTATTTTTCTGCCGCCACAATTGAGGCATGCAAACATTCACCAGGCTCTAAAAAAATTTAACGAAAAAATAGCGGATGCACCGGAATTTATATGATTTTGGTGGAATTTTGTAATATTCATTTCATATCAAACAATTGCAGCATATTGTTTGTAGTGAAAAATTGCGAGAAATTTGTGCGTGATTTTTAACTAATTTTGAGCACCAAAACAACAGAATTTCCAGTTTTTCTTTAACGTAAACGGGCACCGTTTTTTTACCAAAAACCGAAACGGATATCAGTTTACACCATCGTTTTAATCAAAAATATCCTCCGCATGTAGATTTCGAATTATCTACCGCAAAGATAGCAATACCAATATTACAGAAATTAGCAGGATGCCGTGTAAGGATTACTAAATAGGCCCATTACTGCAGGCTGATGGCTGCGTTGTAGAGAAGGGATTTTAGTCAGCTTTCAAGTATTAAGTCCAGATTTTACTTAAATTTTGTGGTGTCGACTTTAAGGTCAGAGGTTTTCAACATGGGTTGTAATAATTCATCAAACCAACGAGCTGTGGGTAAAGCCTGTAGTTAAATTTCAATTTAATTGCGCTATCTTTGTAATAAAATAAAATAGACTTTTTGGACACTGCAAATTTGTCACAATTTTTCAATTTTTAACTCATCTCCGACACTTTAAGTCAGGCGTCGATTTACGTCATGTTTCAGTAATCTAACCAACATTTGCTGCTTATATATCAACAAAACTATTGCGTCGAGCCAGCGAGCAAACCTTTAGTATTTGAAAAAAATCAAACAGAAAGCAAAAGTACGCGAATGTACAGAAAAGGGTCGTAACAGTAGTAAAAGCATATTCCTAAGCTTAAGCCTAAGCCAAAGCCTAAGCGTAACAATGAGCATGTTAAGCCTAAGCTAAAAAATAGTCTAAACCTTGAGCTTGCTCAATATATTGCAGCTGCGCAGAAAAACGTTCCGCCCCTGATCTTATTTACGTAAGCTGGTAAAACTTGAAAAAGTTTCGGTGAGAATTTGAACAGATTTTAATTATTTTTGGTACATCAGCACTGAAATTGACAAATAACGACAAAATTATTTACATTGAACAATGTGTGAAAAGTTGATTATATTTCAACTGTTCATAAACGTGTCACATGCATCTGTTTAAGACTAATTTGTTTGATGAAATTACCGGTGTCACATACAGACCAAATATGCAATGTTGATTAGAACTATTAAACGAAAAATAAACCTACTACTTTTGTTTTTACAAGAATCGTAGCAGTTTCAACTACGGTAGCACCTATGGAAAGCGAGGCCAATGTTTCTCTAAGGTGCGTAACAGTAGATTAAGCGCATTCCTAAGCATAAGCCTAAGCCTAAGCGTAGCAAAAATGAATTCCTAAGCCAAAGCCTAAGCAAAAAATGTAATCTAGAATCTAAACCTACTCTTTTGTAGACCCACCAGAAACCCTGACGCCCCTTTTAAAGTAACATGGGCCGAAAGTGATATAATAGCAAAGTAAAGCTCTCGAGCGAAGGGAGCAACACTGCGAAAAATGGCGAGTTAAATTGACTCCGTCTCTGAAATAGGCTCTAAGGGACTACACAAACTGAGTCAAATTCAACTCCGCCAGCGTCAATTTCGACGCACTGAGTCGCATGTTTGACTCTGGCGGAGTCGATTATGCCTCAGTTGGTGTAAGTCTAGCACAGCCTATTTCGGAGAGAGTCAATTTGACTCGCAATTTTTTGCGCTGTAGACGCCAAACTTAATTTTAGCATTAAATACTAACACGGTATAACTTTTGGTTTTGAAAAACCGGAGTGGGCACCTGTTCGCCCCTCTGCCTTTTTGTTGTGTCTCCGGGTTTCTTGCGTCATTTGCTTCTTTGTAAAATTAAGTAATTTTAGTGTTCTCGGGCTTAAGGTCTCATCTTCCTGTTGATTTTTACTATTTAATTCCTTCTCAAATATACAGCAGACTGTAGGTAATGGTGAGAAAACTATAAAGTAATTGAAGTTAACCACGCCAGCGTTTACGCGTATGCGCAGTTATTAATGGTCAAGACGCGAAAGCCTTCTCACGTTCGTTAGTAGACCTCCTATAGTTGAGTGCTGATTGTAAACGTTTCGCACACTTGAGACTGCGATCCCAATCCTGACCTAAACTTGTTATACGGTATAATAAATATTCATGTGAGAAAGGGTTAATATCATTGGTGTTAATATCGAAACCGATGTAAAAACAATCGCGAGCGATTTGAACTTCAAAACTTTCTTAATAAGTATGATTTTGAAAAATAATGAGTATATATATCTTAGAAACCTTGACAGTTGCATAATAATGTTGGACTAATTTAGTTTTGTAGCGGAATGAAAATGTTCTTTTAACTATCAGATATATCGGGCTTTAGTTTTGGTATGCCCTGGAAAAAATGGTTCGTCAAATTGACTCTTACCGAAATAGGCTTTTCGGGACTACACAAACTGTGTCAAATTCGACTCCGCCAGAGTAAAACGTGCCACTGATTAAGCCGAATGTGACTCTGGTGGAGTCCAATTTTGTCTCAATTTGTGTAGTCTTGAAAAGCCTATTTCGGAGAGAGCCAATTTGACTCACCATTTTTTGCAGCGTGTAATTACTTAAATTTAACTGCTTATAACATTCGAATTTGTTTCATTCGACCTATTTTTATGGATAATGCATATAATTTTAAACTCAACGCAGTTGGCTTGCTATATATTACGTATCTGCATAACTTAAAGACTGTTTATTAATGCAGGCAAAGATATAAAAGTAAAACATACATTTTGTAACAAAATGACTTTCTGGTTCGCATTGAATTGTCAACCCAGGTTTTCTGGTTCACTGTTGCCTAATTTACACTTGCCAAACCAACGGGAGAGTTGCAGGTCGCTTTTATCCCCCATTTTTGTTGTCTCTTAGATACGCCAGTGAATTTAAGGTTGAATGACGGTATTTCTAGCACAACCTGACAATTAAGTATATATTCCTAAACGAAAATAATAATTAATTCTGTATTTTTGGTTTCTAGTTTCAGTATGGAATCATATGGATACATCAAACAATTCATTTATTTCCATGCCCAGCAGGCACCAAAACAAAATGCACATATATATGTATATCAATAAGTGCTAACCTGAACTCTATTATATATATAAAAAGCTGGATCGAAACACATACGTATTTTGAGCAACATTCCAACAGATTTTTGTTTACGTAAAGCAAATTAAGTTTGTATGCATTTAGACACCTATCGTTTCAGATGTTTTATGCATTTTATTTTGTTCACTTAAATATGAGAAGGCCCGGCAACAATTTATCCTACGGTCGAAGAAGCGTTAGTGCAGTTTCACATGTGTGCAACTACATGTACCAGTATATATTTAGGTTATCATCAGTTTATTGATATAATAAAGAATAAAAAGTTTAAACAACACATATATTAAAGCTGGAACGCCACATATACGTATTTTGGGCAGCATTCCAACAGATTTTTGTTTACGTAAAGCAAATAAAGTTTGTATGCATTTACACACCTATCGTTTCAGATGTTTTATGTATTTTATTTTGTTCACTTAAATATGAGAAGGCCCGGCAACAATTTATCCTACGGTCGAAGAAGCGTTAGTGCAGTTTCACATGTGTGCAACTACATGTACCAGTATATATTAATGTTATCATCAGTTTATTGATATAATAAAGAATAAAAAGTTTAAACAACACATTTCATATTTCAGTTTTATCACATCTGTTCTTGCTCGATAAAAATTCAATATTACAACTTGACCCAGCATTTGCCAGTAAATCGATATATTAAAGTTGGAACGCCACATATACGTATTTTGGGCAGCATTCCAACAGATTTTTGTTTACGTAGGCAAATTAAGTTTATATGCATTTAGATACCTATTGTTTCAGATGTTTTATGTATTTTGTTTTATTCGCTTAAATATGAGAAGGCCATGCTACAATTTAGCCTACGGTCGAAGAAGCGTTAGTGCAGTTGCACATGTGTGTATCTACGTGTACTAGTATATATTAAGGTTATCATCAGTTTATTGATATAAGAAAGAATAAAAAGTTTAGAGAACATATTTCATATTTCAGTTTTGTCAAATCTGTTCATGTTCCATAAAAATTCAATTTTACAACTTGACCCAGCATTTGCCAGTAAACGAATTTTAAACATCATTGTGGTGCTGGGATTAAACGGTGTAACCAGAATTATCTGGAAGGGGAGTTACATTGTATAAAAATCCCGGCCCTTTTTACTATTTGGGCCGCCCCGTTTTGCTGATGGTCCTGCAAAAGAGTTGGGTTCATGCATTTTAAACAATATTTTCTGGCTTAGGCTTAAGTCGTACACACTTTTCAACGCTTAGGCTTATCCCTTAGCCTTCGGAATATGCTTTAACTATAAGCCCATGAGCCTAAAAGTATTGCAAATTTTTGAACCGGGCTTCTTGCATCATTAATTGAAAAAGTTTCAAAAATTATTATTTGACCCCTAAAAACAACAGACATCTACTTTGTCAGCAACAATAAAAATATAGATCTTTTTACAATTGCAATACTCAAAACGCTTTTACGTCAGACTAAAATTGAAAATCGCAGTCAAGGATTTTGATACAATTCTGGTTCATTACGCTGATCCTTTGACAAATACATCGGATTCGCGTGACCACTGTCCATTCCATCACCAGACTGCGGCGGAAATCCGTGCGAAGTGCTTGCAAAGTTTGATCCAGTATTATCAGCAAAATTGCCAATTCCAGCGGAAAACGCTCTGTAGTGAACGTATAGTCCTTCTAGTGTAACAATGACGTGGGTAAAGCAGAAGAACTGAAAAATATAGTACACAACTCCAGAATGCAGATGTATATATTTTTAACAATTTAACCTGTTATATGTATCGAATTAAAAGCTTCTTGCATCAAAAATTGTTCTGTTGAAGAAGTCAACACTTACAGCCTTCTAAAGTAAAAATTTGTCCAACCACCCAGTGGGGATCTGTGTACAAATCGAAGCTGCAACTAGCGTGTAGGTACAATTTTGTGCGGTACGTAGACACTATTAATTGTCCCGACACTGCTCGAAGAGAGTCAAGACAAAAGGTAAAAAAATTAAGTAAAATAAATAAGTGTATATACGTGTTTGTGTTGTTATGTATGTTTGCGATGCTATATGAATGCAGTGTAATATGTCTTTACGTCCTCGTTAGCGACTACCGGACTTTAGTGGTCTCGTAATAGAGTGTGTTAAAACGACGTCGGCCCTTACTCAGACCCAGACATTGTTTGCAGTACCGTGTGCAGTATAACGTGGATGTTCTAAGCAACAAACAGTGTGTATTGTAAATATTGTTAAACTTCTGATGATAGCGGCCCATGTTACTTTTAGGGCCGTCACGGCTTCTGGTGGGTCTGTAAAAGAATAGGCTTACATTCTAGACTGCATTTTGTTTGCTTAAGCTTAGGCTTAGGCTTAGGCTTAGAAATACGTTTTTGCAACGCTTAGGCTTAGGCTTATGCTTAGAAATACGTTTTTGCAACGCTTAGGCTTAGGCTTAGGAATACGCTTAATCTACTGTTATGGCACTAAAAGTAACGTTAGCCGTGACTGCATTTAAAAATGCCTATTGCATCTATGCTATCAGTTTAGCGATAGGTTTTCAAACGGTTGAACTCTTGCAATTTACAAATTTTAAAGTTAACACAGAAGAATGACAAATTAAGTGCAAGACATGCGCTAAATTTTAAGCTCTCCATTTACTGGCTTAAAGAGCTACAAATTATACAGACTGGTGATAGGTGCTACACACATTTGAGAATACGTGTCAATGATTAAATCAATGATTACGCTGGAGTATATACTTATATACGGATAATGTTCCGTACATTAGATTGGATAAAGTACTAAACGTTTTGGCTGTACTAAACATAAAGCTTCCGTTAACAATTTCATCTGTTAAACGTCTGCACTTTTCAGGGGCAAACCGTTTTTCCGCGCGACTGCTGTGAATTCAGCTTAAGCTTTAGACCAATTTTTTTGCACAGGCTTTTACGCTTAGGTTTTGGCTTACGTATAGGCTTATCGTTGTGCTGGCCTATGTATAGAACAGAGCCGGAACAGTAGTATAAACATATTCCTACTGTCTAAGCATAAAGCCTAAGTCTAAGCCTAAGCCTAAGCCTAAGCCTAAGCAAAAAATTTAGTCTAAAGCTTAAACTGACTCCATTGCAGCCCCTCCGGAAAACGATCCGGCCCTATTATATACATGGGCCATTGTGCTTATAGGCTTGCCTCAGATTACGAAGATGTTTATACTACTGTAACAGCCCTGATCTATACATTGTCGCGGCGCTCAAAGATCCGATAGATCTTGGCTAACAACAACAACAATTTTGGACTCACTGACGCAGCAGCGAATGAGCTGTGTTGATTAGAACCGTTGTTTTTCGTCTCTGTGGCAACAACTGCAGCAAAAATACCAGCGAAAAAATAAAATACAGCCCAAACTACACGGCGACCAATCTTCTGAAAATAATTTATCAAAATGTAAGCGTTTACTGCGGCGAACCTTCGTTGACGTTTTGGTGTTCACTCTCACTGAATATGACATACTGTAGTGACCCGAGTAAGAGAAGGAAGATAATAAGATGGCGGTCGCCATTTTGAGTTCCAATCCAATGGAGTCCGTAGTCCTAAAAAGGGTCCGTAAGCGGATAGGGTCCCTAAACCCTAATTACAGTATATAAATGTCAATTATCCGTAATTGTAGCGCATAAATGACTCCAGGACCAAATGAAGTTGAGTTCGGAACTTTAAAGCGTACTTCTGTTTTAAAAGTAACATTCCAAAGTATAACCTTGGATTATCGCTCTAGCTTTTGATACAAGGAAAAAAGTTTAATTCAACGAAACTGGGTTTCACCCTGATGACTACTGTTCTGTTTCTACAACTAGAAATTTCAAAACTTTGCATTGTAAGTATAACATTCGGACGTTAGAAATTTTGATGCAGAATAGATCGTACGGTTCCTTCGACAGAAATCAGAATTGGCTAAAAAACAAAAAGAATCGGTTCTACCTAGTACACTAACGTACACCAAGTTTTTGAAAGCTTCAAATTTTAGCTTAAGTTTGGCTAAAACCATTGAAGGTTTAAGATTACAATTAAGATTAGGTTTCGGCTTAGACTTATGGTTAGACTTCAGCATGAGATACGAATTTTTAAGTACCGAATATTTTTTACATACCGCAAGCATCCATGGTCGAGTTGTTGTCAAATTTTCGTCAATAATTCGAAATAATCGCACAAAATAAATCAAAACGCTAATAATGAGATAGCTAATACAAACAAAATAAATATAGTTTCCATTTGATCCTGTCGAAGGTGTGGAATCTGCTGATCCGACGCATATTAGCACGATTGCGCTGTTCATCTGTTAAACAGTACGATAAAAGACTAAAAATATCTTAGTCGCACACTGCAAAAGCGGTGAGTCAAATTGACTCTCTCCGAAATAGGCTCTGCGGGACTATAAACAGTTAAAGTCGAATCCGCCAGAGACAAACGTGCTACTCAGTGAAACGAATTTGACTATGGCGGAGTCGAATTTGACTGTTTGCGTAGTCCCGTAGAGCCTATTTCGTGGAGAGTCAATTTGACTCACCGTGTTTTGCAGTGTACTTACGCAGCGTATATATGGTTCGTGTCGTTTATAGGAGCGCTATTATCGTTTTATATGCCCCTGGCCGTTAAGTTCGAAAAATCGTGTCAAAAATACCATGTAAATTTTAAACTTCACATTCCAAATTCCACGTTAAAAACAAAAGCAGCGTTGTGATTTTTAGTGTTTCGCAACGCAACTTTCGAGCATAAAGTTGGTATAACGTTTAATGTTTTGACCAATACAAAGAACATGCGCAGAACAGTATTATAAGCATATTCCAAAACCTAAAGTATAAGCGTAAGAATGAGCATATTCCTAAACCTAAAGCCTGAGCGGAAGAATGAACATATTCCTAAGCCTAAGCTTAGTCTAAGCCTAACCCAAGCAAAAAATTAGTCTAAAACTTAAGCTTTTACTCATTCTTGTTCCACGGGAAAACGTTCGTCCCCTGAACTTTAAATGGGCCTGTATTCGTGTGAAACGATTTCTAACTTAGCGATATGTTTCACAAAATGCTTCTAATCAGGCCCGTAGCCAGCTCACCTTGATAAAGGGGATAAAACTATTCCAGGAGGGGCATCGAAGGGTTTTCAATGACTTACAAGCAAGGTTGAAACATTTCTACGGTGTGCCAAAATTTTTTAAGGGGTGGCTGAGCCTTCCCCCTGCCCCCCCTTTGGCTACGGGCCCGTGTCTAGCTCGTATAATACTAGTTCCTATAACGGCTGTTCGACAATCTTGCATTCTACCGAAAAATTTGTAACAAATTTAAATTAATATCTTAACCAAAGACTTTTTCATATTTGAATTTTGCGATCTACAATACCATCGGCTTATAACTTTAAAACTTACAATCTCAGCGAGCAACACAATCCCTAGTAACGAGCTTGGATATGATGAATCAAATTGCATTTTTGCAGTTTACTGGATGCGAGTATTAATACATTATACGTTGGATATGAAGAAATTTAATTTTAAAAATAGTTCTAAAATGCTCCTAAATTGATCACTGGATGAATCTGTTTTAAGCTTTAAAATTTGTCCATTGAACATTATAAAATAGAGTTGGTTTTCATGCGGTGAATTAGTTTGCGGCCAATGTTAATACTTTAATGGGAGTAAAGGTTTGTGGTGGATCTATAAAAGAGTGAGATTAGATTCTAGATTGCAATTTTTTCCTTAGGCTTTCGGCTTAGGCTTATGCATAGGCATAGGAACACATTTTGCAACGCTTAGGCTTAGGCTTAACCTTGAGAATAAGCTTAATCTACTGTTAATAAACAACTTTTAAATTTAGGTATCGTTCCTATTGAACCGTTTGCACGAAACACGTTATATGAACCAATGCCACTTTTAAGACCGTAACGATAGATTAAGCGTATTGCTAAGCCTAAAACCTAAGCGTTGCAATTGCACTGCAAAAAATTGTGAGTCAAATTGGACTCTCTCCGAAAGAGGCTTTTCCGGACTACACAAACTGAGTGAAATTCGACTCCGCCAGAGTCAAATTCGACTTACTGAGGGACTCGGGTGAGTTGAATGTGACTCGGTTTTTGTAGTCCGGAAAAACTCACCATTTTTGAAGTGTGGACAAATAGGTGTCAGCACACGAAAGGTCTCTTAAAATTCATTTATAGACATGAAACAGCTGTTGCAAAAGCGGAAAGTATTCGACAAACTTTAGCTGCGATACGTTTTCAAACTTTTACATTCCGCAACTCGATTGTCGCGAAGATCCATGTGTAGAACAGGGCCGGATCGTTTTCCGGAGGGGCTATAATAGAGTCAGTTTAAAGCTTTAGACTAATTTTTTGGCTTAGGCTTAGGCTTAGGCTTAGGCTTAAGTTTCGGAATATACTCATACTACTGTTCCGTCCATGTTCTATATACATGGGCCGTCGCGAATGAATTGCCAATATAACAGCCTGGGTCCCGTAAACGCCACCAAATAAATCTCTGCAAAAAACGATGGCTTTTAACATCGCTTCAGTGTTACGGTTTTGAGCAACTCTTTCTGAATTAGTCTTGATAGACTGCTAAAACATAAATACTGTGAATATCTGATAAGAAAATTGCAATGGAAACACATTGCAATAACACAAAACTGCGCTATCGTTGAAAGCATACACAGTGAACGAGGCTGTAAAGGCACCTGCTATAACAACACCAAATAGATATATAGAAAAGAAAAGCACCGGGAGGTGATTCTTTCCAAATCTCATACTTTGAAAATTGTTACTGAAAGAACATCACATCTGACAGTGACTGTACATTTTCAATTTTGCGTTTACCTTTGGCTCTGGCTCCGGTAAAATCTTTCTCGGATACCTATTTTAGCAATTTTGCTAGTGAAATTTTTCACATTTTTGTAAAAACTTGTCCGTAAATTGAGCAAATGTGTAATTTTGGGGCAATTCGGAAATCCAGATTGCTCAAAAAGTGCTAAAACAAATTTTATTCTGTCAACACGGCAGACTGGCAGACTGTTGTCATAGTTTTAAAAACATAATTTTCATCAACTTATTTTGCTTGACCTCCGGTTCACAGGTTTCGGTAGATTTTGTTAACATCCAATTTCTATCTGGCTCCGGGTTTTTCACCTCTGATTGCACACTGTAGAAGTACCTGTCGCAAATGAATTTTTTCACTATAAAAATTAAACTTAGCGCTAGCAGCATATATACAATAGCATTCAGCAGATTTATTGTTAATCGTTTTTAGCTGACACACGCAACATTTTAATTTAGGCGGAGCTTCAAAGTTTAAAATTTAAAAATTATAAAATTATGTTATTTGAACAAACCTGCAAAATGTTAATATGGTCTTCTAACAAATAGTGAAAACTATATTGAACCTCCGATTATGGGAATTGGGATAACTATTTGGTTTAAAACTAGTAAACTGCAACATATAAAAACCATTTCAAGTCAAAAGACCAATCATAGAAATAGAAAGATAGTGGACCAAACCTAAAAGATACATAGCTAGTAATATTTTGAATTTTGGTTTTGCTGTTGTACTTCTATAACATTTTAGAAAAAAGTTTTCATAATGCACTTAGTTATTCAAAATCCTTAATATTGACCCTGCGGGATATAATTCAGGACTTAGTACATTTTGGATGTGTTCCTAGCTACGGACATATTCTCGGCGGGTTCCTGTAAGCATGCGAGACATGCTTATCCGTTTGTAAATGCAAATGGTATGGTTGCCGGCAGGGTAGCATGCGGTCGACACATATAGTCGATGTAAAAATAGTTTGAGAGGCGGGCTGTGTGGCGCGGTGGTAGAGCGCTTGTGTCCAAATGTGTCGGTTGCTAGTTCGAAACCACCAGTAACCCGCTTTTCGAGTTGCTTAGTGAAAACGTCCGAAGTCCTGGTTTCTACCTAGAGCGACATGGGATCTACTTCATGGATGTAATAGCAAATTTCTGCGCTATGAACACGGTATCCAGTCGAAAATATGGTGAACGGTCAAGGGACGACCTTGTTGAAAATTATGGCATATAGGCATGTGATTCATGAGACATGCTTGTCCTTGTCCGTGTGATTTGCAAGTGTATTACACCATATGGTATGCTTTCCAATCGCAATTGGTCGACACATATAGTCGACGGAAAAAGTTCTTCAAGAGGCAGACTGCGTGGCGCAGTTGTAAATAGCTTTCCTCAGAATCTTAAGGCCGCTAGCTCCAGCTACCCCTGTAAGCCTGATTTTCTAGCTGCTTAGTTAAAACTAAAAGGTGTGACGTCCCGGTTCCTACATAGACTGACAGTCCCTGAATATATGTCCTTCCACTTTTAGTGAATTTTTGTCTTATTCAGAATCAGAAATAAATTAGATATGCGTGTAAACTATGTTATTCATATACATATATGTTAAAGCTCAATGCAAATTATAGCGGAGTCATCTGATAAAGGGCGATCGCATCACGTAAACAAAAATCGTGTGCTGATTAAAGGTGAACATTTGCTGATTGACTGTAATGTAACTCCTGCGTTATGTGGTCTTGTAAACAATGGGAATACATGCTATCTAAACGCTGTCGTACAGTGCCTGAGTTGTACGGATGAACTAGCGGAATATTTCGTTTCATTACGTTATCTGTCTGATCTTAACCCGACTAGCTCAAAAGCACGAAACTTTGGATCCTATGGAGAACTTACGAACATATTTGCGCGTCTCCTGAGAGCGCTATGGATTGGAAATACGAAATCAATCGATGCAATTGAGTTTGTAAACTGTGTTGCCTATTGGAGTCAACGGAATCATTTGGACGGTTTTCAGCTTGGGCAACAGGTAGGCAATAAGACATTTATATTCAGCTGGTTGTAAGGACATTACATTTTACATTTGTTTTTATTTTGAAAGATGACGTATCTTAATAAGTATATTCAAGCTAAAAATGAGACAGATATTGTGACTGAGGCAACTGTCATTATATTTGCAGCAGTGATGTTAGCTGTGGTTAGTCTGGCCAGATTCTGTGCCAACAGCAATTAGCACACGTTCGACATTGTCTACGTTTATATCAGGGTGCAACCGGAATTCCGGTTCCGGTTCCGGCATTTTTTCACCTTCCGGTTCCGGTTCCGGTAAATTTTTACCGGATTTAAAAATTCCGGTGTTATAATTTGGCCGTTTTTTTAACTTTGCTAATCTTTAAGAATCTCTTTAGAAAGCCACTTGTATTCCGAATATAAGCCATTGATGGTGGATTTCACTTCAGTCGACGACGAAAATCTAAAATACAACAAATAAAATAAATATCTATGTTCGACTAAGGTTATTTCACAAATAATAGAGCAAAAAATAAGATTAAAACGAAATTTTTGGTGAAATGCATTTTTCACTTTCCGGTTCCGGTAAAATTTTCAAATTCCGGTTCCGGTTCCGGTAAATTGTAATTCCGGTTGCACCCTGGTTTATATATTAGCGTCTGGAATTTTAGCAAGATGCGCAAGAGTTTTTCGTTTGGCTGCTGGACAAGATTCACGAAGATCTCAATGCAGGCACTCGCAAGAAAGCGAAGCCATTTAAAGTTGGTGGCCATTTGTGATTGTAATTCTATTTGAAACACTATGCTGCCATCATCAAAATACTTTTGTCACAATTTGTTTGGGCCAGTTGTGGATGGTGGAAAATATTTGATAGTGATAGATTTTCGAAAAGTAGAACAGCCTGAACTAATGTGAAATGTATGACGCGAAGCGTGGTGTATCTGTCAGATGCCATATATGGTGTTATTATTAAATTTTTAATGGCACGAATTATGTTCTTCATTGTTTTTTAAACTCAAATGCCATGATTTTACCTTTGTGGTAAATTCATACTTTGTCTCGCTGTTTTCAGCAAAAAGGACATGCTTCTGAAGATTGGATAGCAAGTCGACAAACTCAGTTGGATCTGTTATGCAACAAAAGTTTTGTGCGGTCGTTATTTGGTGGACAGTTTCGCTCGACCGTTGTGTGCCCTTTGTGTAATAATGCTCGTTTACCTTTTGAACCATTTACATGCGTATCGCTTTCAATGCCTCAAAAGTAATTGTTAGATTGCTTTTCTGCTGTGAATTGTATTATGATGTTTTTTAATAATGGGTATTCTTTTAAGGATTTCATCGTAAAACATTTTGGTGTATGCTCGTTTAAAAACTGTATTATTATAGTTATCAGCAAAAGATTCTCCAACGATACTCAATAGGTGTGGTTTGCGGATGCAGTATATAAGTGTTTTTTCCATCTTTTTTGAAATGTGTTTCATGTTAGTAATCTCTTTATTCTCAAGGTAATTAGGAATGCATGTGTACCGTGTAGGGCTCTAAATTGAACGATCAGTTTAACCAAGAACCAGTCGACCATCAAAGGTAGCATTCAACATGCAGCACATATTACTAACACTTGCGGTTCCAGAATAGTATTTATTCTGTTACGAAGCGGTAACCTAGCATTAGAATATCTTACATTACCTTCGTTTGAAAACTTGGTATCTTCATTAATCGAATGAGTTTGCGTGCTTATGTTGTGAAAGACTGATTGATTTTTCATATAATCCATTGTCTTAACTTTTTCAGCAGCAACAAACCGATTTTTGTTGTGATGGTTTACTATCGTCGACGACCACGCCTTTTGTGTCTTGGTTTAAATGCAGATGTATCTGCGACTATAGGCGAAATCAAACAGTGCCTTGTGGCTGAGGCTAAAGTTGACTATGAACGAGTAAGCTTGGATAGCATCGTTTCGTTCTAATAGACGGATTTCTGTTTACAGATTTTGAACAAAGCTGTTGTTTTTAAAGTTTTATGTATTTTTTGTGTACATAGTTCAATAAAGGAACGGTGCAGCATATACACTGGCTTCTCCACAGCGGGGCGGGGGGCCCCCAGCACTTTTCGAAATTTTCATTTTCCCCCCTCCGAAAATTTTGCCGCCCCCAGGAAAGGCCCCCCGGCGAATTTTCGGACGCCCCGCAGCAAAATGCTCCCCAGCAAATTTTTTGCTGGGAGGCCCTCCAGGACTTTTCTAAGCCAAAAATTTTCAATGTTAAAACATAAAGACCTGGACTTTTTTAAGGCGGACATTCGGCAAAATGTGATTTTATATTACGCTGAGTACATAATGAACTGAAAAAAGCACAAGTATATAAAGACCGTTTCAGGGCATACAGCATTCGAAAGTACCTTGCAGCAACAAGTTCAACCCGCCTGAGCCTTATGATAAACTGAAGCTGTGACTAATATATAAAATATATGTTAATCACAGTTTCAATTATAGATTATCTATATTTTATATAATTGTGCTTCTTTCAACTTGTGGTAAAGTTGTCAGTAATATTAGTTAAAATTATTGTTATTAGCGTTTGCGGGGAATTTTTGTCATGTTGAGCGATGAGTAATCTTCAGTTGAGTTGGAAATACGATCTAGAATAAAAAAATGGTCCAAAAAATCGGCTTGCAAAATTTTGAGCCTGCCCCCCAGGACCCCCCAGATCATCTGGGGGCCCCCAGGAAAACTGCCCCCCAGCAAAATTAGCTGCCCCCAGGAAACTCCTGCCCCCCCTAGGAAACGCCCCCCCGGCGGAAATTTTCAAGCTGTGGAGAAGCTGTTTTTTTTATGTTTTTGGATAACTTTCATGTAATTGTTTTATAGATGATCTTATGTCACATTCCACCGCGCGCCGCTTTTCACCGCACATTCCGTGATCAACAGGTTGTCAGTTCGCTTGGTGATATAAACGTCATGTACGGGATTGAATTACCAGCCAAAGGCGCTCATGTATCACCCAGTAAGGTGTTTAATCATTTGAAGTAGTATATCAGGGATGAGCGGTCTCGGTCGAAAAACCGAAGCCGAGACCGCCCATTTCTGTAGTATATTTGTATATATGCATTTCACTTCACTATCGCGTGCTTTTTACAGGTATACATTTTAACAAAATTATCAAATATCGAAACCCGAATTCATCGATAAATGGATTGGGGTCCGTAACCGCAAGTGCTAAAGGTTTCTGAAAAATCATTCAGGGTTTTCCACCAACCTTGCTGGGTTCGCCTATTTCAGAACCGAATCCAGTTGCAAAGTGTAAGTTTTTTCCGTATCTGGCAATGAATCCGAACTTTTGTTGTTATTGTTATTACAACCCTCAGTATTTCGTGTCTATCGAATTGTCACTGTTTCAGATACTGATTCTGTGGTAGAACAAGAAGAAGTCATTCCTGTGATTGCAGTTAACATTTTTGATTTATCTACAGGTTTTGAAAGGTTTGTATCAGTGTACGTCTCCATTTGTGCTTTGAAGTAACTAGAGTTGCAACACATAAAAATAAATACCCTGCTCGAGAATTTTTTATTATGAAGATCGCGTACTGAATATTGATATTAAAACTTTGTAAATTACCCACTTTTCGCTTGAAACAGCAAAAATTTTCTGTTGTTGTACCTCCTGGCGATAAATTATAATACACATGGCGACATTTTCAGATATGGTAATCCGGTGTGTCTTAACGTTAGCCGTGAAATATCGTATGATCAACTCAGGTTGTCATTGCTCACTGAATTTAAAACGCAGCTTCGATACGATTTAAATGTGCAAGTGGGGTTTGAAATTAATTTTATTTAGTTTAATGTTTTAATTGTGTTGACTTTCAGGGTGCGACCGGATATCCGTAAACCGGCTTTTTACAAGCGGAAATATGTTTAGTTTGAATTCAATAAACATACTTTTTACGCGACTTATAGTTTCCAACATTGCATAAACAAGGATACTGTATCTAGTCAATATCCTATTCCTGTTCCGGTAAAAGATTCACTCTCCGGCTCCTGTTCGGATATCCGGTAAATCAATTCCGGCCGTACTCTGTTGACTTTAAATATGCTTTCATTATGTTCTTGCATTATCTTCCACTTACAACCGTAAAAACTATGAAAAGTTTGAATTTGTTTCCTTTAGGGCAGTATGATGTTGCGGTAGTGGGAACCGTAGTTCAGTGAGTAGTAGAGTGGCACCTTTCATGTAGTCAGGAGAGAGTCTATGGAGTGGCCATAGTGTGGTGGTCGCCAACCTTTCCCGAAAGTGATCATACCTGTATGAGTATACAATAATCATCCCGAACATTTAACGAGTTTGTCAGTATATCGGTAATTTTTAGCGACTATTTCTCGATTTCATATCGGTTTCGTTATATTTGTTTTGCAGGATGTGCCAACAGATTGCTGCCAAATTAGAATTGCCGACGCCTATAATCCTTCAAACCCATACATATCGCAGTTGGTTCAAATGCCACTATACACTGAAGATGTTGACAGGTTAGTAAAAGTTTATTTGGCTGTTTTATATACTTTCCTCCACCTCCACATTAATCACGGCGTAGGCTGTAGGCTTATGCATCGGTGTTCGAAAGCCTTGTCTTTTGCTCACGGCTACATATAAATGTGGAAGAAAGTTCGCAAAAGCCGTTTGTTTCAACGGCAGCTTTTTAGTGCTGTTATGCACCACAGCGTGTGTGCATTTCAGGGTGCGATAATATACTAAAAATACCGGATTCGAAACTGGATGTTTAAATGCATATTTCGACAAGAAACCAAAATCGCAGATTAAAGTTATGTTATACTTTCTAGAAATTAATATCTGGCCATGTATAATACTGCAGCCGGATTCGATTTTTGGCAGAGCCTTTTATGCAGTTGCACTCTGATGCGTTTGCAGTACTATTGTCTTACATACAATGTAGAAACTACATGATTATTTGGCTATTCCATTTAACAAAATACTATTCGATTGCGGAACCTTTTACCAGCGTGGCACCGAACCTACGATGTGACCGATTCCGAATCCGAACCCATTGCGATTTTGCCGAATCCGAATCCAAACATTCAGTTTGAAAAATCCCTTCATTTAAAAAAGTAAAATATGGCATAAATTATACCTATTGCCGTTTATTTTGAAATATTGAAACCTGATTTCATTGAAACATGATATTGTGTTTCGAGCGCAAGTACTAAAAGTATTCGAAAAATTAGTCAGTATGTTCCATCTAATGTTAGAAACACAAACCGTTGTTTCAGAACCATGCTGGATTCGGTTTTTTCAATAACAAATCTGATTCCGAACCTTTGCCTTTTACCAAATTTAAAACCGATTCCGAACTTTTCGTTGCCACCCTGCCTTTCACTGCAAATGCAAACGACAGTCTACATATGTCGTCTAATACTCCGACTTTATTGTTCTTTATGTTTGGCTAACAGGGCTATCGCCGCGCACAGTGCTGATTTTGGACCAAATCATTTAAAGGTTGTAATTGAATGGCAATCGTGGTGTCTTGACAAGTAAGTAATGCAATAATTTTCACAATATCATGCGTACACCATGTGACTTGTGAGGGTGTAGCGTGCAGCGCATTGAAGCTGTTTTGGCTTCAGTCCGCTGCACACTGTAGCTTTTTGGCTTCAGTCCGCTGCACACTGTAGCTTTTTGGCTTCAGTGTGCATCGCACTGAAGCTTTTTTGGCTATTCCCCAATACCTCCAAATTCAATTATTCTGACTTCTACATCTTCTCAATTTTATGGAGGGGTCTTGCCTCTACGCTGAACATAGGAGAAAACCTGTGAGCAACACATGGATGGGGCAATCACCCAGGCTTAACCAGGGGACAATATCGTCTATTCAAATGTAATAGACTTACTGCTGCTATGTTCGTTTTTAGCCATACGGTGTCGCGACATTTTGTCTATACTCGTATATTAAAAGTTGCTACTCCTGTAGTCTCAAACACAGGTTTTAGTTGCTGTGCGGCAATATGACAGACGATTTAGAATTTTTATGTCCTCCACATGAAAGAAGGGGCATCGACCTGGGATAAGGGTAAAAGTGAAGGAAATTAGCAGCGTGGGGCCCGATACCACCCCACCAGGGAGAGCGCCGTTTTATTTAGTGATTTGCAGATACCAAAATTTTTGCCGATACCGATGCCGATACTTTTTCCCAAATTTTGCTGGTGCCGATGCCGATTCCAATTATAATACAACTACATTACATTAGTATAAATACGAAGACTTAAACACTAAACACCGTAAACGGTTATAATATATGATAACGTTGTAGTGTGAGAAAATAGTGCGTTATCGTTAGCATTTTGCGTTCTGCATGTGGCCAGTTTCTGTTAAACAGCAGTCGATACGTGATTGGCTAAGTTGCATCGCTGCCTTATATTAATTAATCTGTTGCATAAAACCTATTTTTTGAGCATTTTAATGCACAGCGCACTTCTCTTTGAAAGCGAAACCCTAATGGCTGGTTAATATTTTAGAGCCGATATGCCTTTTATAAAATAGTAAACAAAGAGGTTAAAAGAACTAGCCGGATATTGTTGTCCAACAGAAAATGAAAAATCTGGTTAAACTCTGATAATAAAGTATACCGGGGCTTATTGCAATTTTTATATAATCAGGATGCACGGCGCTCTAGGTTTTTTTAGCAATTGTCTTCAATGACGCATAGACTTTGCAAGCTTCTGAATACAAGTCGGTATCATGTACTGTTTTTTAATTGAATAATATTCCCTATCCAGGGATTTGTATCTTACGTCAGTTTGCTGCGTTGTAACAATAAGTTTTGTGAAAGAGGAACCGGTATTACTCGCTGTATGTGCGATTGTTTCGGTAGGTTCTTTCATCCCCACGAAGAGCAAATATTCGATCATATAAGCGCGTGCGATCTGCGCGAAGAAATAGCAAACCCACCGTGCCCAACGCTAGAAGACTGCCTTCGGCTGTATACACAGCCCGAAGTCGTGCCAATGGAGGGATGGCGGTGCCCAAATTGCAAGTCACACCCGGCTACAGTTGAAAAACGACTGCTTTTTCGACATCTACCCGATTCGCTGGTCTTCCATTTCAAACGGTTTAAACAGGTAATTTATGAACGCTCAATACTGATATGAATAATGTCATTTTCTGGGTTATCACAGATATGACTTATGATGAGCGCTGTATAAAATAAACAGTTATCCGGATATCTGACTGATTTTACCGATAATTTATGGTGCGGGTAACCAAGGATAATTTATATTATCCGGATAAGTTAAAAATTAGAAGAAATAATTATACAAAGCATACATAGCGTCAGTATTGCCGAATATCGTGCGATTTTTCAATGGAAGTGACGCTTGCAACTGTTGAACAAAAATGATTAAATAAATCGAGTTATTGTCATAATACGAAAAAATTATTTTGATAACTTGGTACATAATTAAACGTTTTTGCTAGTAGAATTTGACTGATCTGCTCTGCACATAGTTTATGTTTTATTTCATTGTTGGTGCACTAAAACATCGTTTGAAGAATTAAACGTAGTGCACTGCTTGTCAATCATGTGATTAAGTAGTAATTGTTTTTCATTTAGTGTTTAAATGCAATTTGGCTAGGTAGAATAAATAAAACCATATTCAAGCGTGAAAGTTTTTGCAGCAAAAAACGAAAGCGTGCCACTTTCATGACGTGCAAGTTTGGTCATAAAAACATCTTTGATTCTTGCAACTTCATTTGAACGCAGCAGCAGGTCGCTTAAAACTTGATGGGCATGAAAGCGTTTTCAAGTCAAGAAATATCGAGGGAAGCTTAATTTACGCGTGAAAGATTCTTGCAGGTGGAACTTGGAACTGCACGTTTTTTCAAAAATCTATTCGAACAACTTGCAGCTGCAATTCATGAATATATACACTGTTCATATGTACGAGTAGCCTTACAAGTGGAATTAATACATTATCATTGGCTGAACTTAATTTATAGCTTATGTTTGATGATTGCAGACGTCTACAAGTTAGTCATATGAATTAGTGTCAATTGTCACAGGTAAAATGATATTTCTTTGCAAATATATACTTACAGCTGCAAGTTAATTATGCAAGTTGCAGCTGCGAGTTTTTGCTGTAAAAACATGCACAGATAAGGCTTAATAGAGCTTATATCATAACTGTCCGTATACACCACGAATAATAGAATGAAGTTGTTGTTACTACAATACAGATGAGCAATGGCGATCAAATAAAGCTCGAGCCGTTGGTAGAATTTCCGTTATCTGGTCTGGATCTCGCACAGCATTTGTATCCGTCTCAAACTCCTCATGTAGCGCGGCGGTCAAAAACAGAATCGTGGATAAAAAAGAAGGAACCGTACGTTCAAGTGTATATTATTTAGTTTTATTTCGTCATTGGTGTGATCGGGTGGAAAGCTTAATGAATGTCTTCATTTGTATCTAGAAAGCGTGATCTTGTCGACTTATCGACTATTTTTTGGCCTTAAATCGATTTGAATTTTAAATTAATTTGCAGACAAATAAGTCTGGCGAATGCCACTGAATAACAGACACAATTACATTAAATAGGTATCCACAGTTTGTCATTGTTTGGACTATACAGTAACTGTAACCTTTTGTTTGCTCGTGTAACTTATCATGTTTTCGTGTTAATTTGAACAAATCAATTTTAGCCGCTCAACGCCATCAAACACTGCATCGACTGTTGATCAAAACGTACCGCCTATATATGATTTGTATGCGGTTTGTAATCACAAGGGCGAATCTATGAATAGCGGTCATTATACAGGTTTGAATTGGTTCTTTTGATTTAGTTTCCTGTTATGTATCTGCATATAACTCATTGGCTAGGTTTCTGAAATCTTACTTAAGTATTTACTTAAGTCGCCGACTTAAGTAAATACTTAAATTTTCGAACAAAAACAGTTAAACGTCAACTGTGAGCCATTGCCAATACAAGAAAGTAAATTTTGCCTTATATTAAGGTGGTAAAATGAGTCTACCATTTCACTTTGACTAAAGTTTAGTCAGAGACTTAAGAATTTACTTAACTTAAGTAAGCTTTTAAAAACGACAAAATGGTTTAGTAATTACTTAGCGCGTACTTAAGTACTAAATTGTACTTAAGTAGGGTTTCAGATACCCAGGCATTGTAGAGCTGTTTAAAAGTGGAGGGAAAGCCGATACTGTGTTAATGTATGGCTTATAATACACGGCGTTTCTGTTTTAAAAAATATTTTAGTATTGTTTGGGAAGTGAAATGATGTTTTAGCGTACTGTCGGCATCCGGTTGACAACAATTGGTATTGTTATGATGACGAAAAAGTTGCACGTATTCATCGAAGTACGGTTGTGTCGAAAAATGCGTATTTGCTATTTTACAAGGTATTCATCTATAATTAAAGTTACAACGTTAAAAACAAGTTAGAGCTACAAATATTGCTCTCGCTTTAACTAGTATCTTCAACTACTTGTTTGGAAGTGAACATAGTACATGCCCTGATATGGTGGACAGTTTTGTGTAATCGCAAACAGATATTGTGTTCACAACCGTTTAACCCTGAAAACCTGTTATGTCAAGTAGTTCTTTCGCAGTGTTTGTTGCTGGAGAATCACAGCGGGCGGCTGTAATATAACCTGTGTCCTGGAATTTAAGCGTCGACATCTACAGAACGGTATGTTGTCAGCAGATAATGACGTTAGCCCTGTGCCTCGTGATCACTGGATTTACAAACCACAAGCTTCTTCGTCGACTTTACATCGAAAATCTAATTCTCGAGAACAAACGCAATCAGGTTTCGTTGGACTGTTTGTTATAGTTTTTATTGTTAGAACTAATAAATAATATGAATGTCAGTAAAAATTTAAGTTTAGAAATTTTTGAAAAAATTTTGTTTCATATAACCCTATGCGTTTAACTAAGAGAGGACCAGGGTCTAATATCCCACAGATACTACAAATTGATTGTCAGTGGATTGCAAGCGTGCCCGATAACTTTAGTTTCCTGATAATACGGGCATTAGTATAAAGTCTCGCAAGAGCAAAGATACAGACAGCTAAAACGAGGATCTGAAAATTGTCGTTACTAGAGAATGTTTAGGCTCTACTTTATGTTTGGTTTAATTAGCCAAATTAGATGAATTTGGGTAGTTGTAGAATATTTATCAATTTGTAGTTTGTTCTCCGTTTACTACTCCAGATCCTGAACGGCACAATTCGGATACTGAGAGCTTGAGCGCATCGTTGCATGCGATGCCCATGTTTACCCGTGGTAGTGTAAATTACGCAACCACGCCAAGTCGCCGTACTACACCACATGAACCCGTTGAGGTTGGAAAGCAAATCAGTAGTCATCATGCGCGAATGCAATTGTCATCGTCTCCTTCTCCCCAGCATGAAGCCCTTGGTAGCGATGGTCGAAATTTGAACGCTCGAAATCGAATTTCGTATCGACGAAAGAGAAGTTCACTGACAGCAACAACAGGTTTTGCGGAAGATACGTTAACGAAATCATCATTTGATAGTGGACGTGGCCGGTCGTCAGACTTGCAAACAACAACAGCGTCCAGTTCGTACTTGGCATCAAATTCGTGTTCCAGGGGGTCGCTTAGTGATCATAAGTTTGAATCGGCAACTCTGCTTAATTCAACTACTACTGAGAGCTGTAACGATGGTACTATGGGCAGGGCAGAAAGCCGTAGTTTATCAGGGCTAGTTATTGAACCGAATATTGGAAATGGGTCTAAAAAGCATCGAAAGTCCTCTCATTATTTGGGAGATAATGCCGCGCTAAGAGGGCAACGGCTGGGTGATACGGCTCGGAGCAACCTGAAACAGTCGGATGTGCCTTTGTTAGCAGCTTGCACACCTCAAGAAAAGATCCAGTCACATCAAACGTCGTTGTCGTTGAGCGATTTACAGCGATGTGCGGCGGAGCTCGAACAAAGGCTTAGAAGTGATGCTATTGGCCGTAGGGAATTGGAAGAGCCTTTGCTTCGTAACCTAGAGCATGTTGGAGAACCAGGTATTCATAGTACCGCGACCAAGATCAAAGAGAATGCGGATCTAAAAACGCATCACATGTTGGGTCAAGCCGGTGCATCTCACGCACACAGTCACATAGTATCTACTGATGAATCTAACCCGCAGTTTCAGACGGCAATTCAATACTCTGGCGGTGGTCGAAGACTTAGCAGTCCTGAAACGTTTTTCGAAGCGCAAAAATGTCATTCGGGACGTCCGTACTCAGTCGCTGAAATGAATGCAGGGTGCGATGACGTAATATTGCCCGGGATACTGCCTAATACTCAGCGAAGATACAAAGATAAAACACGTGACGTTAATAACAACAACAGTAATGGCAGTGATCGCAGTTGTTTGGTTTTTAGCAAAGACAACGGGGGCAACATGCGAAACACTGTTGCAACAGTGGAACAAAGATCGGGGTTTAGGCGTTCGTTGGGTTTAGGAAAAGGAACCAGTAGAGTGGCATCCAGTATAAGACGCTCGTTGAAAATCGGCAAAAAAGGTGGTAAACATCAACGGCAACTAACACCTGAAAATGCTCCAGATACATTGGGCACGAAATATATAACTCAGGGTTATACTTCAGTGTTTCCGCATGGTCCATCGCAAAATAATATTTTGAATGCTCCATATAACGAAACTGGTAATTCGCTGTTTTATAACCGTTCTGGTCAACAAAATGATGATCGTGCAAATTCCAATTTGTCGCACTCGTGGAGTATGTCTAGCAAAAACCGGGCAGCTACTCAAGATACAAGCGACCAGGAAGTAAATAGAAATCTAATTGAACAACAAAGATATGTGCAACGAGCGCGTTCTAACGTTTCGGATCAAACAAGTAGCGTTTCGACTATACAACGCATTGAAACGCAATCGAAAGTTGTAACTGATATTTAATGAACGACAAAAAATGTTTGTTTCATTTTTTATCGATTGTGCACAAAGGCGTGACGAGTGCGGGCTTTAGCGATCAAACACCCCCCTTTGTGATTTTTATTCAGGGTTTTTAGAAACTTTCACGATTTTTGTGGCACAAGTAACTCCCATTCCAAATTTTTAAAGAATGTAACCTCCTTTTTCGAAATCCTGGCTGCTTCTCTGACTATGTATGAACATAGTGATTTTGATTTTCGAACCCCCTGTGTCGGTTTCAAGTTTTCATTTGCTATCAGTTCCCGCTTGTTTTGTTTAGGACATTTCCTTATTTTGTGAATAATTTTCAACTGGCGGATATGGTTCATAGTTTGACCGTGGCCTGGCCTAATACAATCTACACATTAGAGACATTAGACAGTTCCTCGTAAAATATAATTTTGCTATTGCAACGAGAAGAAGACATACACGATGCATAAGAATACTAAACTGGGTTTATTTTGATATAAGAAATAATGATACAATGATTTAAAATGGTAAGTATATTGTGAATTATTCCACTGAAGGTTTAGGTGACTGAAGTCTGTTTAAATTTACAAGTATGTATTGTCTGTTTACAAATGTTTTCACTCACGTTTTCTTGAGCCGAAGGACTGAAGCATTTATCAGCTAAACGCAAATAATCAATGTTTGCTAAAAAGCAGTCACTTTTATCGATTTCTGGCATATTAATCTGACGGTATATAACGCATTTTTCAAATACACGATTTCAGTTATAAATTATAGAGGCATGCCCATTGAAAGACAGGCTGAGTTATCTGCTTGCCTTAGGATTGAACTGTATATATAGTCCTTCGGTGCTAGGCACATGAAACAAATCGTAAATCAGCGCAGTATCTGAAACAATTTATTTTAAACAAAGCAATTTTATAGAGTTTTTGCTCATTTGATTTTTTGCGACAGTATTTCGTACTTTCTACTGTTTGATAGCAAACTTCGTTTTGCACCTGAATTTTGTGATTTTAATTATAGATGTCATAACATTTCCATATATTTATCACTCATGAATATTCGCGCATGTACAGGCACATTGTATACTTTATATAATATGCGGGGTGCAACTGGAAGTGAGTAATGCTGGAGCCAAGCCTGTGTAGACAGCTCATCTTGCTAGAGTGCAGGAAAATTTCTAGTACTGGCATGTAAGGGTTTGCGATGATTTACAAGCCAAGTTTGAAACTGTTGTGAAGGGGTCAAAATTTTTCCAGGAAGAACAGAGCCCTTCTATGGTTGCAGCCCGACCGGAGCCGGAATTTAAGTATATATATACTTTGTCAGTCACATGTTACCATACGTGCAATTCGCACATCCATCGTCCCCCTATGCAGTTTTAAAAAGGCTAACTAACTATACTGTTATTGCGAAACTGTGTGCGTACATTTTGGTTCTTAAACATTTCCGCATAAAGTTATTGCATTGCCGTACATTTTGTATAGATTAGCGCATTATATGTTAATATTTTGAACTTTCCCGCCAACATTTGAATTTAGTTTTCACCAAAATTTGAATTTACCACCATCCCGCCAAAGTTGAATGTCCCTGCGGAAATTTTAAATTTCCCGCCAAAATTTGAATTTTCCGCCACAATTTAAATTTTCCCGCCAAATTTCACTGTTTTTCAAGTATTTCAATGTCCTTGACAGTGTTGCTACAAAACAGACTTGTCCGGAAAAAGTTTCCGCGAAACTCTATGTGATGTCCCCGACTGGCTATATTCGAAAATATAGAGTTTCTATAAACATAAACCGGACAAGCTATTGAGTTTCTTTGGGGAGAGGACATTTTATGCACGGAGAGCCGTCTGGTAACGTATGAGCGGCATTAAAATTTTAAATTTGCTGATTTTAGCAAATATCTATAAAGTGTTGTCACAACTGTTCTTTAGGTCATTTTTGAAAAATCCTGAAAACTCATAAAAATTGTACCAAAAGTTAAAATCAAACGCGCCGAAACATAAGTTTTGTAGAACTATGGCAAATTTTGTTATCGAAACTGCTGGAACTTCCGGCAAAAATTCTACCGTAGCCCGAATATAGCAAATAAACTCCGGTTGGTTTATATTTTTGAGCGTGCCATCAAATAGAAATAGAAGGTACACCGCGCCGACGATGTGAAGGGTACTTTTATAGGGCGTCCCATTTTCTCGTCATGACTATAGTGTATATATATATACCTACATTTTAGACTATTTTTGTGAAGATTATGATTCACACTTATTTTTACGCATAGGCTTATGCATTGCTTAGCTTAGAGCTACGACCTTAAAAATACGTGCTTTGTTTACTTTTAGGGCAGCGCCGTTTTATCGCCACGACTACAATAGAGTAGGATTGCATTTTCGGCTGCTGTAGTGACCCAAATAAGAGGGGAGTTCCCAATCAATAGGAATCCGTATCCCTAATAAGAATCCGTATATAAGCAGATAGAGTCTCTAAACCCTATTTAGAGCCCATAATTGCCAATTATCTCTTACTGTAGCGCATATATAAATGACTCCACCACCAAATTGAGTTCAAAGCTTTAAAGCGTACTTAAGTTTTGAAAGTACATTCCTTAGTATAACCTTCCATTATCGCTCAAGCTATTCGACGGATAGTTGCAGTACCGGATATATCAGTAAACGAAGGGTGGCGGAGTGTGGGTTAAAAATAAACACAGTCCGTCACCGAATAACTGGGAGGGTACCCTCTGGAGAGGCCAAGTCAATATCAGTCCCCCCTCTTAGTCGGGTCACTACAGTATTTTTGCTTAGGGTTAAGTTTAATTACGCGTTTTTGGCTTATATACTTATCTAGCGTTGTAACATTGTCCAACTATAATATGCTCATTCTTACGCTTAGGTTTAGGCTTAGGCTTTACGCTTAAGATATGCTTATAATACTGTTCCGCCCCTGTTCTTTACATTGGCCCAGTCCTACCAGGCAAAAAGGAACGCCCTAAAAGTAACAGCCAAAATTTCTGTAAGATCCATCCTGCAAAAAACTACCAGTGAAATTTGTTCTAGACAGTTTAGGAACCGCTTAATCAATCGAACTTGCGCACAACACGTCTAAATCTATCGTTGCAATAAAATATTTAAAACACAATTGTGTATGAAGTTTCAAACACGATTCAAAGCCGTCAACAATATTTCTACATTCGTCAGCATAGGTTTCTTTTCTAGCCAAAGCGTTACAAAACTTCAATATATACTCAATCGCCATGAGTACAAAATTTTTTCAAATTTATTAATATAAAAATGCATATAAGCATTTAATTTTAAATTAATACCGCAGTGTGCTTACGATGAAAAATGTCAATAGTAGTTTGGTGACAAGGCCTTAAGCTCATGTCGCAATAACCGATCGAATATTTTTGCACTGGACGAAAATAGTCAAGACCGCGACCAATTTTAACAATCCAACCGTTGTTAAATCTAAAACAACACCATTTTGAGTTTAGCAAAAAACTGCAGACATGGATTGGGTGGAGGGTGCAACCGGAATTCCGGTTCTGGTAAGGAAATCCGGTATTTATTAACCGGAATTTTCCGGTATTTTCGGTATAGAAAATTTTAGTCATTCGAACAATTTAAGAAAATTTCATATATTTTAAGTTATTTTCTAAAATTGCCTGAGCGTGTATAAAATTTCAAATTTGTCTCATATTTATAATTGATCTTACGTTTCCAGCTACTGCATTTGTTTCAGGATTTTGTCATCCTAACTGTTGTGTTTACACCGTCAAAAGCTTTAAAATAGCGTTAAAAATGAATTTTTCGGTAACAAAAATTGTATGTTTTCCGGCTCCGGCATTTTATAATTCCCGTTGCACACTGGTTGGGTGCCCATAAAATTTGACTTTGTGTGTGTGCAAGATAACATATAATTTATAATAGATGACGGTGTAGACACCATTAAGCTATATTTTGTACTCTAGTATATACCTACATGTGTCTGTGAATATATTTTAGAAAGCTAGGGGATACAGCTGCACCGCCATGCACATATCTACCGATACCTTAAACTGTACACTTATAGAGCGTGCCCTGTTCTATGCATGTGCCGTTAGGAAATGTCAAAGCTCAAATATGCAAAAATTTCGAAATAGACTGTGGCTCTGGCACCACACATGATAGCAAGTAGTGACTTTTGTGCAAAACAAGTTTAACTACTGGCAGCTATGATTAAATCCAGGGTGTACCTAAACGGATAGTTTTAAAAATAACGGAAACGGAACGCGATTTTGGATGAATTTCGTAATTTGTTATTTCACTTCGAACATTGCAGCATATATGCAATGAAAAATTGCGGAGATATACATGTGATTTTTACAACACTAATGTTCACAGTAACAGAATTTCCGTTATTTATATAAAGCGGAATCGGATACCGATTTTTAACGGGAACTGATATCTGGTTACACCCTGTTATTAAATACCAATATAAAACCAACCTGATTTCTCGGTCGTGAATGGTTTCACTATATACAACGTTCAAGTTGACATTTTTCGTTTCTTTTAAACTTCGCTTTAATTCTTCGAGAGCATTCGTTTGATGAGTTTTTGAATCGGCAGTCTGAAAACTACAGATTATTGCTTAAACATAGCGGCCCGTGGTGATTTTAGGGGAATGCCTCTCAGACAGGGTGCAATCGGAATTATAAACTACTGGAAACGAAACCGGAAGGTCAAAAAAGATCGGAACCGGATAGTAAATAATATCGTATTTCCGTACCGCAACCGCAATTTTAGTAAACATGGACCGCTAATCTGAGTGAAAAGCATGATGTTACACGCCGATAAGCTACTTACCTCATCAGATCCGGTGTTGAGCTTGATACTGTTCAGCTTTGGTGCGTGTTTGATCAACATTTCGCAAAACCTTACGAAATTCAACAGCTGCAACAACATATTTTAAGTAAAGAAAAAATTTATACTTCATGCAGTACGTATTTATTTTTAAACAATATAATCACATAAGTCGTGGAAAATTTTGAACATTTTAATTCATAAATGTACAAATGAATCAGTTGCATAAAAACTGCAAATTTCATTACCTTCTGTGAGTAAAATTGCCTGCCTGCACAGCTCATCAAACGAGCTTTTACGGTACCCCACGAAAGGCATTGTTACTAGAGGGCAGCAAGAACATTTCCAGAGAAGACACCCACAAACTCCAGGGTGGAGGCCCCCAACGTATATGTGGATACAGAATTTATCGATGTTTGATCTAAGGTTGTCCGAGCTCACGCTCGTGTCTGATAGCTGTGGGGACGCCCTTCTAAAAACAATTTCACACAGAAGTTGCAAAATGATGGATCTGGAAAGTGAAGCCATCTTTAAACTGAATCAATCGAAGTTCGTGCCCAGCGGGAATTTTTTTGATATTTTCTTTTAAAGTAGCTAAACAGCTCATATTTTACATAAAACCTTTTACAATCTTCATATGCTCCAACCAGGGGAGACAGCACACGGTACACCACGCTTAAAAATTTCTTCTATTACCTTCTTTATTATTTCGTTTCATGAGAGTTATCTTATCTTAAGTAAAATTTTAAGCCGGCGAGAGTAGCGAGCGGGAAAATTTGTTGGCATTCAGCAGCCTGGTGGTTATTGTACCTAAGGCCTGTGTAGCGTCTAAAACCATTTAAAAATCGCGGAGAAGTAGGATAGTGTCAAACTCGCGAGCGAAGCAAGCGAGAAGCCAGACGTAATTCAAAACGTCGGACGTTTTTGGTTTATCCGGTTAAGGTGGAGGGCCTCTAAATGTGGGAATGAAGGTGTCTGCTCCGGCCCTGGTTCCAACCGTTTATATCGGTATGCAAATTAAGCGTATGTTTTATTAGGATATATGCATATTGTTTCAATGGGTTTTAACTTCTGACGCGAACCTAAATATAGCAAATAAGTAGTATTGCAAATATTTCAACCAGGTCGACTAGTTTACGTTATCGCCAGTATCAGCAAATAATTGTTGGCAATGTATCGCAGCCAGGATTACGGAAACAGTTCAGGATACTTTCTGGCGTAAAATTGAGTAAATTTTTTTTCACAGTTTAAATTTTAAAAGTTCAACCTGATGGCCAGCCCGAATGTATGGATCATCCAGTTCGACTGCTGTTAACTCGTCATCAATCAACGAACGAAACACCGACTCGTAGCTGTAACCAGTGGCACCTGCTGGTATTTGAACTTGTTCATGATAGTGGCCCGAAGTCTGAAATGCGTAAAAATGCAATATACACAGTTTTACCGTTTATACGGTGGCCAACTGGCAGATCGAAAGGACCACCGAGGCCATACACCTTTACAAATCCAAAACCAAAATTTTTAAGATTGAAGCACTGAAACAGCAGAAATTTCTCGATCCGCCACTCATGGCGTTCATACACGCAATGAAATAATTATTACCCGGAGCGATCAATTAGCTAACAAAAAATTCGCTAAATCTTAATTGTATCACCCTTGATCCACCACTCACGGTGTTCATACATGTAATGAAATAATTATTAGCCCGGAGTGATCAATTAGCTAACAAAAAATTCGCTAATTTTAATTGTATCATCGTTAAATTTTATTTTGAAAGCACGTGAAGAAAGGTATATATGCACAACTATCTGATAGTTGTCACTATCCTGTTCCCGTATACTATGTGCGGTATTTCTCGATAAATTCTCGTACTCTTGGTGTTGATAATTCTGAGTTTCAAAAGCTAAAAGTTGAACTTGTTTAACGAAGTTTTTATGTCTAAACTTTTTAGCAAAAACACGTTGACGAAATCTCAAAGAGTTTGACAGAATTTCCTTGCAATAGCTGTTTACCGATCGTATCTTAGCAGCAAAACGATTATAACAGGTTTGATGGCAAATGCTGAAAAACGTCGTATGCAGGCCCAGTAGCCAGCTCACCTTGTTAGGGGAGAACTGAAAATTTTTAGGAGGGGCAATCAAGGATTTACAATGAGTTACAAGCAAGGTTGAAAATTCTCTAGGCAAGGGCAAAATTTTGCCAGGGGAGCAAAATTTTTCCAGGGGCGTTAAGCCCCCTTGGCCCCCATGGCTACGGGCCCGGTCTTATGGCTGCGAGAGTAATATATATGTTTTAAGTGATATTGTCCTATAAATTACTTTTTCCTTATCAACTACTTTTCACTATCCGGTTCGGGTAAAGACTGGCTCTATTTTTTATTTACAGTTTCCGTTTTTGTATTTTATAATTCGGACACACTAAGTCCTGATGTACACACACACTACATCGTGCGAGCACATCCCCACAGTTATTTGTTCTTTTAGCTACTATATATATTCATAGATATTTGTGAAATCTAACTTAACATTCAGCGCTATTCACTATAAAAACAACTCAATTCAGAAACCAGTGTTCATAAAATGATCATTTATATTGAACTTTTATAAAAAGTCATACTTTTTCACGTTCAATGATAGCTTTTATTCGCTCCGCTCTGGTCATGAATTCTTCTGCTCGCGTTCGAATTTTTGTTTTCCGAGAATCGTTGATCGGAGCTAAAAATGTGAAACTGAACAGTAGTGGTGGCGGCGCAGTAAATGATCCAAAACACGGAAGCCACATACGTTCGGACGCAACATTTTACCATTTTATACGGTAGAATTGTACCTTACTATTCTTTCATAAAAATTTTTTTTCTTTCAATCATATGCCTAATGTTCTGACTGCAAACATGAGCCAGCCGCTTTGCTGACCGGCGACCGCTACGCCAGAGTTCG
The DNA here is from genome assembly GCA_030248215.1 of Enoplolaimus lenunculus. NCBI lineage: Eukaryota > Metazoa > Nematoda > Enoplea > Enoplida > Thoracostomopsidae > Enoplolaimus > Enoplolaimus lenunculus. Next base: position 69,395 of record JASANG010003629.1, read on the forward strand.
CTAACAATCCGTTAACAAATATTACCTTTGCAAACCTGAAGCAACAACGATATTCCTTCCATATAGCAAGATAGCGCTTCGGTAAACTGTCTTTTATTGTCCAGTTCGACAGCTCGTGTCAAAATTTGAGAAGCCGCTGATTCTAATCCAGGTACTTTGTCTTCGGTCATATTTTCAAAAGCATTTCAATCGTCAGTAAAGTTTAATAGCAAAACACCATCACGAAATCAATTAAAATTCATAAAAATCACGCACAGAAACAAAAACGTAGTTTTGATTTGACACTTGAAAAAAACAAAGCTCAAGCCAAGGCAAAATAATATTGTTCAAACTTTCAACGAACGATGTAGTGTTTTATACAAGGGTGTATACGGATAGTAAAAGAATAACGATAACAGAAAAAAGCATTAAAATAACGGAAACGGAAACCGATATTTACCAGAAACAGAAATCAACATTTACTGAAAACAAAGATGTCGCTTTACACCCGGGGTTTTTATACATACAAAATCTTTTGTTTCGAAAATGCTCAGTTACAAATAAACTCATTGAATATTAACACCAATTTTATAAAACTACAAAAATTTCAAAATGAGTTAATTAACTCAGACGAAAAGTTAGTTACTTCTGAGTTTAGTAACAGTAGTCAAAATCAACTCACTGGAATTTACAGTAAGCGGTAACGCAATATAAAGAAAGTCCTGCCCAACTTTGAAGTTGTATGCATATACCCGTGCAAAATTGCTTTATATACATGTGAAACATACCTACGCAATTAAATCACGTCCAAGTTGTGAATTTTAATAAAAAGCGTTCCGTGTTATCAAAAGTTTGTGTTCTGTAGTGACCCGAATAAGAGGGGGACTGATATTTATTTGGGGTCTCCCGGGGTACCCACAAATAAAACTATAAGGGAAGCGTGTTTGACGCCGCATACATAAAGTGACATGGTTCGCACCGGTTAAACCCTCCCTCCTCTAAATAAAAAGGGGTAAGGCAAAAACGCAACGCGTGCCGTTTCTACACAGAGTGTACCTAGTTGCACACTATAGTAGAAAGAGTCATTATCGACTCTTGGTACTATTAATAGCAGGAAACTGTTTTGAACCCATGTGTAGTGAGGAAAACACGAACGAAAACCCAGACACATTCTGAACAAAGTTTGCTGTTTGATCAAATGGCGTTTTCAAAATTGATTTGGATCTCTTTCGAAACCCCAACTGGGGGGCAATTAGATTAAAATTAGCTTCGTGTTGTATACACCACCACATGTGGTGTTGATGTGGTCAAAGCATACGCCTCAATGGTACCAATATAAAAAAATTCGCGAACGACACTTTCTAAAATTTTTAAAGAAAAAACGGCGGATGCATCGAAACTTTAAAGATCTTGGACGTGTAATTTTTATTTCATTTCGAACAATTGCGGCATATTTGTAATGAAAAATTGCGAGATATATGCGTGATTCATAACTAATTTTGATAATAAAAATAACAGAATTTACATTATTTCTATAACGAAAACGAACACCGATTTTTACCGGAAACGGATATTCGGTTACACCCTGGTGGAAACTGTAATACACTCGCCAGCGAAAAGTCAGATGCGATCTCTACTTGATTGCGAAAAACGTTTTCAAATTCGTTGGGGTCTGGTGGGGATCGATCCCAGAATCCATCTAATCCGTCCTTGATATCCTTATAAGCAAATTTGCTCAGCAACAGGTTTCGAATCGAAATGAATTATACAGTTTAGAGAGCCTCGACAAATTGTACCATGGCATTTCTGAACGCTAAGTTCGTCAATTATCAGAAACGCTCGTCTAACTATCGACACATACATATCTAAAGTTTTACTTTTGGTATAGATACTACGTGAAGCACGCATTTAAATATGTCAAAAACAATTCAGTTACGTTTGTTGCCAACAATTCCAACACGAACCAGGGTGGTAGCGAAATCACGGTTTCTCAAATTCCGAAGCCATTGCGATTTTGCCGAAATCGAATTCTGACTTGGAAAAATCTATTGATACCTATAGATTAAAGCATCGTATAAAATTAGAACTGCAGCCGTTTGACAAGCCGACTTTTGCATGCGGAATCTTACTTATACAGACAACAGAAACCTGTATAGATTTCTAAATACCGAACATAAATTCGTCGAAAGATGAATTGATGCTCCGAACCTCAAGGATTACAATTTTCCGACACTACGAACGTCAAAATCCGCCAAAACTAGACTTCAAATTCCGGCACATTTTAGGCACGCTGTCGTTAACCACTTCTACCATCCATGTATTACAAGTATTATGTTTACCTTTTAATGGCTGGTTAGTAATCACATTCTAACAAATGTCGTAACAAAAATCTAAATTTAAAACGATCCCGACAACCGTCCTAAGCCCATAAAAGACCTTGGATGATAGTAAGAAATTCATTATTTATACAACGGCCCATGTTACTTTAACGGACGTCCAGGTTTTTGGTGGGTCTAAAAAAGAGTAGGTTTAGATACTCGATTACATTTTGTTGCTTAGGCTTAGGCTCAGGAATACCTTTTGCAGCGCTTAGGCTTAGGCTTAGGAATACGCTTAATCTACTGTTACGCCCCTAAAAGCAACATTGGCCGTAAACAGTATATACACATATTTGAGAATACTGGCCACCATATAAATAAACTTTATTATCGATCACAGGCAAACATAACGAAAAACATTACTAAACCGTGCTACACATAAGCAGAGTGTGGATCGAATATCGATTTCCGTCGGAAATCAGTGTCCGTTTCCGTTTCACAAATACCGGAAATGCCTTATATATTAATGACCATAGTTAAAAGAAAAGCGCTTTAAAAATTATTCAATAGTTTATTATATAAATGCTACAGTTACTTCATTTAGTATAAATATAACAAAATCGATTCAAAAATCTTGAAAAAAATTGGGTACATTTGCGACTTTTTCTCTAAAACTAAAGACAGTTCGGTAACTATTTTCACATCACAATCATATCGGCAGAAAAAATAACATTTTAAACTTGTTATACGTACTTAAATATTCGTTTTCTTTTTCCAGTGTTATTATGATCACTAATTTGTTTCTGTTATTTTGATCTCTATCCGTTTCCGTTATTTTACTATCCGTTTACACCAATGGGCCATATTCTCAAATGCATATAGAGCATTTATCACCAGTTCGCAACAAGTTTTCGAACTGACAAAAACTCATGCAACTGCGATTTTTAAAATTGGCACAGATGTAAAACAAAACAAATATAAAAAATGCGCTAAATTTCGAACCTCACCACTAAAATGTGCTGAATCCCGAACCTCACCATTATTGGCAAACTGCACGACCTGTCGCCAACTGGTGACAGGTAAGATGCGATACAGATTTGACAATACGGGCCCTGGTAATAGGTAAATTAGATCATATCAAACAAACACTTATATGTGATTGGCAAATCCTACCTTATATAATTAATAATAATTCAACAAACCTAATCAATTGGCTGAACTAAATTGCATATTGATGACTGATGACTTCGATGAACCTAAAACGTATACTACACAATCGCTTCACAATAATATGACAACCGCTAGATCATTTTCACATGAACGTCTTGTTTGAGTTCAATCAAGTGTGACTAATCCTAGTACTGAACACAACTGTACCAAAACCACACAATAAAACTCGTACTTGTTTACGCCCCCTCGGCTGTTGTACCGCTGACAATTCGTCGCCCAAGCAAGCAACTTGTAGTCCCAAATTTCACCGACTGAACAATACGCCTTCCATCATTACGCTTCGGTTTAGGATTACGCTTAGAATCAATGTCTAAATTTATCCAAACAACACCTTAGAACACTGTTGGACAACAAGTTATAGGATGACGAATTGTCTTAGATTCATCGTTATTTTAGCACATACATATACGCATTATACTTTATACCTGTCAGCGAATTCTAAATTGCGTGTAAAAAATTGTAGAATAATAATATCCGCGCCTATATACAACGCATATTAAAAATCTTGAATTGTAATCGCGTATATAATGATACAATATTTTGTCGCCCTTGAAATACGACTTTTTACAGCAAAGTATACACCAACAACTCATATCCAATTGTAGATTTGGAAATTTCTGACGAAGGGAGTGGCACGATAAACATACCACACTTAAAAAGTGTCGCGAGCGAAAAGCCAAACACAATTTTAATCCAAATTTTAGCTATGATCGCTGTTTGGGAGCCATGCCTGCGTTCCCCTTGAATTCTATTTGCAAGATTAGTATTTATTACATTTATTATAAAACAGTAACAGTTCACAGCACATTAGGGCATAGTTTAATTTTGTTTATAAATCACTACAATTTCGCTAAAACATCAAAAAATGCAATATACTAAATACATATTATATAATGCACTTGTGTGATTTTGCATGGGCATACAACCAGGGGCGTAGTAAGGATTTGATTTAGGACAGATATAATTTCGTAAACGAAAATCGTTTGTATTCAGAGATCAACAAGATTATACTACTAAATCCAATTAAAACTATTTTGTTGTCAACAAATTTCAAGCGGCGATATAATCATCTATTCTCTCGATTAATCCTTGTATACGCCCATGTATACAATATTGTAACAGTGAACATGGAAGGCACAATGAAATTGTTTTGTTAAAGCAAAATCATAAATCACCATAATTATTAAGTACATATAACCAGAGTGCAACCGGAATTACAATTTACCGCAACCGGAATTTGAAAAAATTACCAGAAACGGAACCGGAAAATGAAAAATACATGCCAGCGAAAAATTAATTTTAATTTTCTTTTTTGCAATATTATTGGTGAAATAACCCTAGTTGGAGATAGGTATTCATGTTATCTGCTGTATTTTAGATTTTCATAAGTCCACCGAATCCAAATCTACCTTCGATGGTTTATTTTCGGCGATTGTCAAGGTTTTACATACTATACTAATGAAATCTATTTAATTTTTATCGCCATTTCTTAGTAAACTATCTTAAGTTCCACCGACCAAATTTTAATACCGGAATTTTTAATTCCGGTAACTATTTACCGGAACCGGAAGGTGAAAATATGCCGGAACCGAAACCGGAATTCCGTTTGCACCATGCATATAACATAATGCATCCACAGGGTGTCATGCGGTAATTCACGTGCGTTGTTATACGGTGAAAGACAGCATCGGACGACGCCGAACGGCATTAAAATAGTCAAAAAGTACAGCGCCGTTCTAAAATATTTCCTGGATCGATATAAATGGTCATAGAATTACCAGTGTCGCAACGTCAAAAACTCACCCACGAGCGTAGCTAAGTGACTTCTTCAGGGGTTAGGTCTATTTTGTGATTTTTGTCCAGGTGTGTTACGGATGTTTTTTAATCTGCAACAATATAACTCGACCCTTTGACATTTTAACAAAACGCTTCTTATTTTCAACATTCAGGCCAAGCCCTTCAAACGTCGAGCTACGTACATCATTTCGATGAGTTATGGATGCAACACTGTAGCCAAAATTCCAATTCCGATTGCAATTTGAATACATCATAATGGTTTTAAGAAACCGCCTGGTCACCGTCGTACGTCACCCGTACGGCGCCGTCCGCTATCCGTAAGGCGCCGTCCGTCATCCGTACGGTGCCGTCCGTCATCCGTACGATGCCGTCCGTCATCCGTACGGTGCCGTCCGTCATCCGTACGGTGCCGTCCGTCATCCGTACGGTGCCGTCCGTCATCCGTACGGTGCCGTCCGTCATCCGTACGGTGCCGTCCGTCATCCGTACGGTGCCGTCCGTCATCCGTACGGTGCCGTCCGTCATCCGTACGGTGCCGTCCGTCATCCGTACGGTGCCGTCCGTCATCCGTACGGTGCCGTCCGTCATCCGTACGGTGCCGTCCGTCATCCGTACGGTGCCGTCCGTCATCCGTACGGTGCCGTCCGTCATCCGTACGGTGCCGTCCGTCATCCGTACGGTGCCGTCCGTCATCCGTACGGTGCCGTCCGTCATCCGTACGGTGCCGTCCGTCATCCGTACGGTGCCGTCCGTCATCCGTACGGTGCCGTCCGCCATCCGTAAGGCGCCGTCCGTCATCCGTACGGTGCCGTCCGTCATCCGTACGGTGCCGTCCGTCATCCGTACGGTGCCGTCCATCATCCGTACGGCGCCGTCCGTTATCCGGACGGTGCCGTCCGTCACCGTGCATCAATTTTCCTCATATGTCGCTACACTTGACTGCATAGGCAAACAGGAAGCGCTTCGGAAATACATGCCTTACTAAGCCAAACATATCGTGACTAAGATTTTACAATGCAATACAAAAGAGTACCTTATATAAAATGTTCATACGTAAACAAACTAATTTTAATGCTCTCCATAGTAACCGATATCAGGGGTTGGCCTTATAGTACAAATTACAAGAACAACATACAACAGATGTATAAAATATGGGCATTGGTGCCACCAGATACAACAAATCAAACCTGCGTAGTATAGATAGAACGATCAAATTATACAAATTAATGTATATAAAATGTAGAACAGCCAAATAATGTGGTCCGAATGTAAAAACACGAGAGCAAACACAGGAATTACGATTAGAATCTTAAAACAAACGCAGTACAATTATACACACACATGGAAGGACGATGTATGGATGATACAGAAATTCGTAACAATAGATCGTGTGATTAGTAGTGAAAAAGCACGCGAACAAGAAGCCAAACGCAATTTTAGTAATAAAAATCAGTTCAAAATTTTTATTTTAATTCTTGTTCGAGGCTTAGGTGCAAGTGGGTAACATTGGATCCGCTAATGGAATGTAACCAATGTGAACTGCATGCTGGAACAACAAAACTGCACTAACGTTAACCGAAATATAAAATAAGCGTTTTGATGAAAAACGAACTAATAAATTACGGAAACAAACGTACAAACAGCAGAAACACGTTGCCGTTATTAAGCTACCTAAATCGGAACTAAGAGCATAGCCAGGTGAGGTGGGTTTACAATCAAAACCCCCTTTGATATTTTTGTAATAAAGTCTTTCGATACATTTTCAGTCAAGAAGCCGCACCTTTTGAATACAAAACATAGAGCCGTTTTCTCAGCTATGTGTACCACAGATCACGAGTTGGTAACGTTTGTGTGACTATTGAATCAAAATTTATGGAATTCTGTTTGTTTCACGTGGCGGTTGTTTTCTAAACCACGGTTAAAAATACGCCTCCTAATTTGAGTTTATTATTATTCTTTGAAATTTAGCACATTTTTCGCATTTAATTGGTCTGACTTACGAGCAAAATTTGATATCAGCAGCAGCGACAGATCAATTGTTTCATATTTTTACAGACTGATGACAGGTAATAGACACAATCCAGAATGCGACTTCTGATTCTAGTTTGCCGTCTTCCACTCTGCTAACACCGTACGATTAATATGCTGAAAAGTCCAGCGCTGCGTTGCCAAAGATCGGTCGCATGGCGACATAAATATTTCACCGCGTTCTGCATCACAATCTAGACATAAGTGTGACACCGGATGGAAAAGACTACGTTTATCGGGGTCATATACCCAATGCTGATTTCCTTTCATACCATGACACGGAAACAATACAACTGGCGCATGATGCACCGAAGTAGACACATCAAAACATACTGATCGCGTAAACGGTCGCAAATCTTGCCAAAACGATAGTCGCATTTTTTGCTCACCACCCCAAACTCGATCTTTGCCGGATGAAAGGCACACTTCAAGGCCAAATCGTTCTTCTTTACCACGAAATTTTGTATCTACACACTTATCGGCGGCGTCGTTTCTGGAACAATATTATTGTGTAATTTATATTACGTGTTAAAGCCGGAACGCTCAACATGCGTATTTTGAACATTGTTCTAACATGGGATCAACTTTGTATTGCAAACATGCGCGTGGAAAATTATACATCAGTCATACAAAAATAACACGAGGTACGTTAATCCGCCACTGCAATAAACATGCTTTGAGATTTTCAGATGCAAATCTGACAACCACTTTAACTTGTATTGACTAGAGCGTGAAGTTTGCGGCGCCTACATTAATTGCACTAATGACGTTCCAGCACACAGTCAAAATTATAATTAACAGAATAGCGATAATCATCCCAAGAAGATAGTAAAGACAACAGATCATGTTATAACTTTATACGTACATGCACATCTGCGTTAAAAATATTGGAATTCAACTAAGCATTAATAGTGGCAGACATTGTTATCACCAAGTTTATTCTCGTGAAATCAAAAACATCTCAGAATCAGAGTACGAACAGCCTAAGCTAATATATTTTTGTTTTCGAAGATTTGATTTTTTCGACCTTGACTATGTCACCGTTCGCTCCCGGCCCAATCTGGCTGTCTGGGCACTTCTACTATGGCGATGGAATGAGAATTATTTAAAACATGTTATGTACCTTAATTCTCCGTTTGCTCCATCTGGCGGTTCTACGGCAGGATAATATTTGTCTTGGTCAAAGGCAACATTCTTCATATACCAGTCAAACGATTTGCATTTTAAACGCTCTCGAACTTCTCTTTGCGCAGTTAAATCGCCAGGTGAAATCTGAAGCAAGCATCTCATAATATCCGATTATTAACAACAACAATAACAACAAGAACAATAACAAAAACAACATTCATTTTCGGTCGTTTTCTTGGTCTGCTACAATAGCATTCCGGTTTGAATTTGAGCTCTATTATAACGAGTTTAATTTCATGTTAAACTGCTACCAGTAGGCAAAAATCTGCAAAGCAATTGAGGTCGTGTGAATGAAATTGAACTAAAAATGCGGATGTCAATAACATTTTGTGACAAACGGTAATAACAGCCAGCAATAAAAATCAAAAATCAAATCAGTACAAGTTAAGTCGCAACTTCTTCAATTATATAGCAGTGCTCTACACTCTCCTAACAGACCCGCTATTGCATATACATACTTTTTCGATAGCTGGTTTACGTTTATACAAATGTTTGGCATAGTCGTCCATCCAAACGGTGGCAACACGTTTGAAGTTGCGCGAAATAAAGTCACCTTTCCCTGGATTTGGAAATGGAATATATTTGCAGCGATATATATGTCCAACACGAGAGCATGGCGCGTCAACTAAACGCCCGTGACACTGCCATATCTATAAAGCATTTAGCGTAATCTGATTACAAGGTGTCAAAAATTAAGCAATATAATGTTGACATTTTGCTACATAAAAAGCTCCAAACCAGTGATTAATCCAGACCAAAAATTACTATGATGCGTATGACTCTGCCTAGGAACCGAGATTCGGCCTTTTACTAAGCAGCTGGAAAAGCAGGCATATAGAGCGGGGATCGAACTTCAAGCTTGTAGATGTTAACGGGAAAGTTCTACCACTGCGCCATGTAGCCGCTTTTTCAGTGCATTTCAGTGTACTATATACGTCGAACGTATGCAGCAGGCAAGCATATTGTATAGTGCAATAAATTTGTATATGAACACGGACAAGCATGTCTCACATGCTTATATGTCCTAATTTTCACCAAGGTCATCCCTTGACCGTACATCCTGTTTTTGTCCGAGCGCCGTGTCCAGAGCGCTGCAATTTACCACAAACAAGAATATCTCTTACGCTTACATGCCGCAATTTAATTAAGGTCGTCCATTAATCGCCCATCCTATAATCGACTGTATACCGTATTCATAGCGAGGCAATTTAACATTGCGCTCACGGCGTAGCCCCCCATGTCAGTAAGGTAAGTACGATCGGGACCGCCCAGCCTTTTTAACTAAGCAGCTGGAAAACCAGGCATATGTGGGTGAGTCTCGAACTAGCGACTAATACACACTTAGGCGAAAGCTCTGCCACTGCGCCACGCAGCACGCCTCTCCAACTGCATTCCTCGTTATGCTGCGGGCTACCATACGTACAGTGTACTGAACTATATTGCTTGTTGACATAACAGACAAGCATAACCCTTATGCTTACAATGCTACCGGGTTATAACACACCAGCGATAAATCAAAATTTGGTTGCAGCACAGATATTTTAGATTGCTTTACAATAATTATCGCTTAAAAGTACAGCACTACTACAAACATACTACATATTACTTTTCAAAACCATATTACACAATTTAGCGATTGTACTATAACTTACCTTAAAAGATATTTCGTACTGTTCTCCGCCCCAAATATCAAGGCCTTCATCGTAACCGCCAAGCTCCCAAAACCACTTCCGGTTTATTGCAAAATAACCGCCGGCCATCACAGGATTTGCAGATGGTTCTGTCGGAAGTTTCTGCAAAAATTTATTTTTTTTAAATAAAAGGAACTACATGTATTAAGCGAAGCTCGTTCATACTTTTATTATCAATCTAGATAAAGATTTCAAGTTCGTTCGCAAGTTTATAAACAATTTATTCGTTCTAATTCAGGTTTAATCAACTAAGCTAATATGCAAATTACGTTATTAGTTAGCTATTCATTTATCGGTTTTAGAGGTTTTTAAACAATTTATTCAGATTCATCACACCCATAAACCGTTTAGTGCTGAAATTACATTGCTTGTAACCATAACAATTAGCGTAAAATAATATAAAAAGTACTAAATTAAGCTTATTTGATTATGCAAATTAGCCTGTAGCCGATACACGGTTTTAAATTTTGAACTCCAACGCCAGGCTAACACCTCAGAATAATAAGTTTTAAACAAAAAGTTTATCAAAATTCACGAAATGGTTCCGAAGATCTCCTCGGACGGAAATCAACTTGTCGACGTCCAAGTACAAACATCAAACGCTTGTTACTTTGAAGCCGTCATGGAAAGCGATTTTAGTTTGCCAAAAGCTGAATTAAAAAAGTTTAAGACAATTTAAATATATTTCATTTATCTACTGGTGACTCGATGTTTATTGCTCTGCTGTAAAATCGCATTTCCTGAAAGCACCTTATGAACTGATGGCTTGCATACCCTATCTTCTTCGGTTAGCGGCAGCCGTTTGTAGCTCATCTCCCAATCAAACGAACCTCGTCCTCCTTCATCTTGTGTACGATATTGGAATGTATCACAATCAATAATATCAACCAAAGGACATACTGCCGTGCGATAGTCTAACGCTATTGGTTCAATCAACGGTGGAAGCCTAAAATGAGCAAAGTTTACGTATTCTACAGAAAAGAGGGTTGTCAAAATTGTAAATACATACGCACAAACAGGAGCTGAACAAACGAAGAATGCTTTGGCGCCAGCCAAATAGAAAACGCAAAGATATTAAAATTGCTACAGCATAGGAATTGGTGCGTACATGAAAATTTTGCATAAAACCCATGCCTAAGACGAGGACTTCATTGCTTCAGAAACTTCATGTACGACCAATAGAACCTAATCGGACGTAAGGCGGTCATTTCAATACAATGATATCCACGAATCAGTGGCTGTCCCGAAAACTTTTTGTCAGGACCCTTTATAGTGAATAATGCTAACGAGCTGGAAGCCGGGGGACCAAAAGCCTGTGTGTGCCCTTTGCATCCGCCAATCCAAAGAATTTTATGAGTACCTTTATAACATATTATTTACAAAACCGCTAGTGTTCGTATGAACCTAATCAAAAATCATTCAATATAAATGCAATAACCTTCGCTTACCAGTTAACATTTGCTTCTGAATGAGAATCTAAAAATACAAGCACTTCCGCAGTCGCGGCCCGTGCGCCATATGCTCGTGCACGGATAAGACCTTCTCGTACTTTCAACCGGACAACGTGAGCAATGGGAATATTTTCCTGCAACGCTAATAGTCACACAAATTCCCGTCACAAAAACTGACTTCTATAGCAATGCCAAACAATTGAGAACCTATGAAAATCAAACGTTCAGTTTGCAACTACCTTACTCTTGTCGTCCATCCAAATAATATTGATAAATACAGTTCTTCTTACCAATTATAAACTAATTTTTTTTACTCAAATCAGTTTCATAATTTACGTCCAAAACTACGTATATATAAATCCTAATTAATTTTATATTTATCGTTTATTCGAATCAGTATGATCTAATTATTTTTTGCCTACATATTTCTTGCGCAAGTTTCGTAACGGTAAGCATTTAATATGTTCGCATACTGATAAATAATCATCGAGTTCTTGCTTCAAAAATGGTTTTGTTGATGCATCGTCAACGAGAATAATCTCTTTGAGCATTTCTGGCGGGGATCGATTCAGTACACTGTAACAAGTGCGTAGTAATGTGGTCCAATGTTCGTTGTGAAACGGTACAACAACACTAACGCTCGGTAAATACTCAAGGTAAAGCTTTTTGTTGCACTCTCGATGTCTAATATCGACCACAGACCGATTGAGTGCAATTTGGTCACTAGCCAAAGCGTCAAAACCGTTCACACGGTACAAATCGTCTTGTTTTTTGAGCGTCGCTGCATCTTTTGGTAATGCGATTGGTTGGCCTTGTTCTCCGGGACCTGAAGAAAACAATACAAACCAGTTGTATATATGCAAACAATTTTTTTACTATAAGTAATACGATTTCCAAAAACGTCTGAGACTCAGACAGTCAATGTGTCAATTTTAGAGTTTAAATATAACTTCTCAAAAACCAATATATACGTACTTAATTTCGATGTCCATTCTACCAGGGATGGGAGTCTCAATGAAGAAGTTGAGACTGAGACTGAGACAGTGTCAAATTGTTTGCGCCTGAGATTTGAGACTTTTTTGAGTCTCAGAAATTTTTTGCACAACACCGAAATATTTAAAAAACCTAAATCACGAATGTGAAGGTCATATTCCGATCGAAAAATAATATGGTAAGCGTTTTCAGTTATTTGGCACAAAATATACATATGACAACAATCACATATCAGCAAACCACACTGATTTTATATCACACAAAAAACTGCGCTGTAGCAGAATTAATGATACTGGCTGGCATAATATCGCACAATTTGCCCACGAGCCGAACTTGCGGTCCATGGAACACGATGCGTAAATTCTAGAAATGAAAATATTTGAATATTCACCAGCCATTATCTATATAGATTCACTACAAATCCCATCTGTTGCACTTTGCCGACTCAATATTTCCCTACTTACATACACGGACTAAGGTTTTATGCGATATCGCGTTGCTAATATTCAACCACTTATTGATAAATTAAGATCTAGCATGCTCTAAAAATACGTTACTGTTAAATTTGCATTGGTCAAGCATATATAACAATGTTATTAAATAAAAATTTTCTTGTAACAATAACAAAAATTAATAGAACAATTTGCCACAACTGGCACTCCTGGTTAACATCAATACCGGAGTCTCAGTTTCTAAATCTGAGACTTTTCAAAAGCTGCTAATGAGACTGCGCGAGTTTCACGAAAAACTAACAAGCGAAGCAAGCGAGCAGCTATATATTAATTTTGCTAGGGATGTGGCGCTTAATCGGCATCGGTAATGATCGGCAATTTTGGTGAGTATCGGCATCGGCCCTGCAAAAAATTGCCGATACTTTTTGCACATAACATTCAGTTGACATACTATCAATTTCAGTTCTTGGCGTATATAGCAGTGTGTCTAATCAGGGAACATTATCTCTCTTGCGTTTGGGTTTGAAATTTTTTAAATAAACCGTTATCGTAAAATTATATTCGTTTATGGTCCTTAGGGTTTATGTCTTCACATAATGACGTAATGTAGTATCTTATCTTTTCTTTAAGCACGATGTACCAAAGTTGGAATTGCCATCGATATCGACATCGGCATATTTTCAAAATAAGAATCGGCATCGATATTGGCAAAAATAAAAGTCTCTGTACCTCCCTATTTTTACGCGTTCTTGCTGGTTCAGCGCAGTAGATTGACAGACAGATAATAGGGATGGACAGACGAATCCCTAGGGGGTGTATACTACTTAAATTATTAATAACCAGAACCTGATGTTAACCGGAAGCATGACCTAAATTATTGAACTGTTGGTGGTATTTTAGAACTAATTGTTAGCTCGGATTTATTTTTCGCGTCGATGTTACTTCTACTGGGAGAAAATTGCAAAATACAGCATGCATACTGTCAGTCTAGGTATGAACCAGGACTTTAGACCTTTCTATTCAGTAGCTGGACAAGCGGGTAACGGGTGGTTTCGGACTGGCGACCTTCTACGTGTCAGGCACACGCTGTTTAGCCCACCTTTCTAACTACCTTTTTCGCCGACTATATGTACAGACCGTATGCTGCCGGCTAGCATACAACACAATGTGCATTGCATATAAAGCATATGCACCAGGACAAGCATGTCTCACATGCTTACATGCTACAATTTTTAACAAGGACGTCCCTTGTCCGTCCACCTTATTTTCGACTGGATGCCGTGTTCATAGCGAGGCAATTTACTATTGCGCTCACGGCGTAGCCCGCATGTCAGTCTACGTGGGAACCGTGACTTCAGAGTTCAGATTTTTTTACAAAGCAGCTGGAAACGCGGGCTTAATGAGCGGGGATCGAACTTCAAGCTTGCGGATCCTTAAGCAATCGCTCTACCACTGCTCCACGAACCTCGCCTCTCTAACTGCTTCCATCGTCGACTATACGTCGATTGTATGCTGCCAGCCAGCATACATACAGTGCACTGCATTATACTGCATGCACACATAACGGACAAGCATGTCTCACATGCTTACTTGTCTCAATATTTAACAAGGTCGTGCCTTGACCGTCCACCCTATTTTCGAGTGGATACCATGTTCATAGCGCGGCAATTAACCATTGGGCTCACGGCGTGGCCGACATGTCAGTCTAGGTAGGAACCGGGACTTCAGACCTATGCAAATCGGAGTAAGTTTCATATTTTACGATACATCGGCTCCGTAGCCATCCAGAGATTCATGATGGTATTTGGATCTCTTGAAATGGTTTTAGAAGTTTCTAGTCTTTATTATTAATTTCAGTTTTCTTATTGTTAAATAGATTTTGGGATTTCGAGCGTTTGTTTTGACTTAATTCGATTTCGCCACGTACGTATCTCTAAGATCGGTGTCCGTAAGGTAACCCTCTGAGTGCCGACTCGTATTATTATTATTATTTGCATCTTCACTCGTGTGTCATTTTGTGACTGAACTCTTAATATTCTGAAAGAAAGGGTGTATATATTCAAGATAAAATTATATTACCTTTGCGTTTAGCTTCCTGTCTGATAAACACATAATCGTGCCAGTCGCGTTTTGCAAGATGAGCGTAATCAATATCACCATTGGCTTTATGAGGCAAACCTTCGATAAATTGCAAAGAGTTCCGAGGAGGCACAGCTTGATCAATTTTATCAATAAGACTTTTCTGTGATGTTTTTGAATTTGAATCAGATGTTAACATAACCATAAATGAGCCACCAATGATAAATGCAGCAGCTACCTTTATCCATTTTCCAATTCCTCTTCGCCATCTGACAGAAAAACACATAAAAACGAATATAAGCGTTAAAAATACCAAATTCAAAGGAAAAAATATATATTTTTGAACTCAAATAAGCGAATAAAACCAGTCGTAGTGAGACTACATTTATTGAGCGAAGCTCGAACACACGTAAGTAATTAAGGTAATATGCAAATTAGTTGTTAGCTAACTATTCAGTTATCGGTTTTGGAGGTTTGTAAGCAATTTCCTCAGATTCCTCGCACCCAAAAACCCTTTAGTGCTGAAATTATATTGTTTTTAACCTTAATAATTAGTGAAATATTGTAAAAAGTCCTAATTTAGGCTTATACACTATGCTAATATGCAAATTATCTATTAGCTAACTGCTCAATTATAGGTTTTAGAGGTTTGTAAACAGTCCACACAGATTCCTCGCACCCAAAAACCCTTTAGTGCTGAAATTATATTGTTTTTAACCTTAATAATTAGTGAAATGTTGTGGAAAGTCCTAATTTAGGCTTAATTAATTATGCAAATTAGCCTGTAACTAATAAACGGCTTAAAATTTTAAAACCCCAATGCGAGGTTAACACCCAGGATAATTGGCTTTCAAACAAAAAAAGTTTATCAAAATCGGTTAAGCCGTTCCTGAGATTCTTTCCGCAAGGACAGACGGACATCCACCTTTCGATACCCTAGTACAAAACATAAAACGCTTCGCGAAACTCTGAGCTTCGCTCAATAAAGTACGCAATATCAATGTAACCAAATAGGTGCTCTTAAGTACACAATTTAATGAATGTCAAGTTAGTCTAGACAAAACGAAATACAATGTTCTATACCTGATCAGCATTTTGATTCATGCAGGATTTTAGTCATAAATGATCAGAGATAAAAATCGTGGCTTGAGCTAAAAGTGCTTCAAACATGAATTGCAAGCATTATACTGACACAGATAAGTTATAATTCGTACGTATTGATTAGTAATATATACGTAATATTATATACACAGCTCGAAAACATATATATAAGGGTTCGGCCTTGGATGGCGTGTTACGTGGCGCAGCGGTGGAATGTTCGCTTGCGGATCTGTAGGCTAAAAGTTCGTGCCACTCCAGTATGTTTACTTTTCTAGTTGGTTGTCCTGGTCAATATGCAATGTATTCCAAAACACATTGTGTTGACCGGAAAATGAAAAATACATGCCACCGAAAAATTCATTTTAATTTTCTTTTTTGCAATTATTGGTGAAATAACCCTAGTTGGAGATAGGTATTCACTTTATCTGCTGTATTTTAGATTTTCAAAATCCACGGATGCGATATCTGCCTTTGACGGCTTATTTTTGGCGAATGTCAAAGTTTGCATAATACACTAATGAAATCTATTCGATTTTTATCGTCATTTTTTAGCAAAATATCTTAATTTGCATCACCAAAGATAACATACTCCGGTTCTGCTCATGACCCCAACGATATTATAAAGGTACCACAAAGCGCTCACGGTATGGCCCTTACATCAGTTAGTACGGAACCGGGCATTACACCTGGAAAACCGGGCTTCCAGAGCGGGGATCGAACTCTCCGATACAAATCCTTAAGAGATCGCTGTATTACTGTGCAACGCAGCCCGCTTGACCAACTGCTTCTATCAAGGACTACATGTCTACCGTATGCTGCCTGCAAGCATATGTGCATTGCAAATACAGCATATGCGCCAGAACAAGCATGTCTCACATGCTTATAGCATCTAACAACGAAAAGCTTTAACGGATGACCACGAGTTGAAGGAATTTCTGGAACCCAGGGTGTAACCGGAATTCCGATTCCGATTAGAATTCAAATTCAAAACGAGTTCCGATTCCGATTCCGACTGCACAATCAATCATTTAATTTAAGTGCTTGTTGTGATACGTTGCATAAAAATTCTGTATTATTTATCTATTAAATTGCTTCAATAATTGATTGCAGTTTTGCTTTACGGAACCAAAAATCTTCGCCAGCTTGTTCACGCGTCCGTTTTAAAAACTGTTGCCAGCTAACAAACATCCTAAATCAATATTATATTTGTCAATTCAAATTATCCGTAGTCACAAAATTTTTAGTTCCGATTCCGATTACAATTCTGGTACAAATTGGCTGTTCCGATTCCGGTATAGTCCAGTCCGCTTTGCACGCTGTTGGAACCCGAAGAAATCAGAAATCTTTTAAACAGATGCTGCGAGAACGATTTCATACGTAAGCCCAAATCCCTGTAAAGGCGCATCTGTTCAAGTGACTCAATTTTAGGTACCTATAACGGTCCAAAACATACGTTGCCATCGTACGCTATATGCGCGGATGGTTATGTAACTGAAACGGTCCAAAACATTGTAAGTTCGTGAAATTGACATAAACTACGGCCAGGGTGCAACCGGAATTCCGGTTCCGGTTCCGGCATTTTTTCACCTTCCGGTTCCGGTTCCGGTAAATTTTTACAGGATTTAAAAATTCCGGTATTATAATTTGGCCGTTTTCTTAACTTTGCTAATTTTTAAGAATCTCTTTTGAAAGCCACTTGTACTCCGAATATAAGCCATTAATGGTGGATTTCACTTCAATCGATGATGAAAATCTAAAATACAACAAATAAAATAAATACCTATGTTCGACTAAGGTTATTTCACAAATAATAGAGCAAAAATAAGATTAAAATGAAATATTTGGTGAAATGCATTTTTCACTTTCCGGTTCCGGTTCCGGTAAATTGTAATTCCGGTTGCACCCTGACTACGGCATAACATTACGTACGCAATGAACAGTTTACACAACTAACGTTAATATGCCCATTGAACTTTAAACAACGAATACCCTGTTTGAATATTTTGATCTGCTCTGAATGCCGTTTCACACAAACTAATAAATCGCCGACAAGCTTTATTTTTTACTTTATTTTTCACTTGGCTAGTCCCCATACCCTTCGAACAGGCTCGGGACAAATCCCACTGTATCAAGCCACCCTCAGTACAACCCTATTTCAAAGCTATAGTGTTTTTGGTCCCGGACAAACCCAATAAACTGGACGTTTCACACGATGCCTTAATTGTTTTAAACGCGAAAATGCAACTAATTCTGCTCTGTCAAAAAATCAAAGGTGTATGGGTTTTGTTTCAAAAAGTAGAATTTTGAGTAACCGCAGCGTCATTCTGTTTCTCAACTCGCTGTACAACCAGGTAGCGGTGCTCCACAATCGTTCGCTGTTAGTGTTGATAGGCGAAATGCGCAAGGACTTCCGGGTCAAAGCTGCGCTCCAAGGAAAGTTTTTATGAACTGAAAAAAAGCGAGACCGAGACCAAGACCAGCCAAATTCCGAGATTGCCGAGACCCAGACCACCCATATCTGTTTACAAGGAGCGTCCTGCCCCGGACTTCATCCGTTCAGAACGCACACTCAATCAGTTTACTACTATTGTACAAGTAGTTATCAAAATAATTCAAACACAGACTATCGGTAGAATACAACCACCTAGAAACGTCGGTGTCAGACTACCCAGCAACTTAAGCTCGTGCTTTGTGTTTCTGTAAAATACGTTATTTAGTTAATTCTTAAAACCGAACGTAGCGTTGCAGAAGAGCGATTTGGATCCTATCATAGATCCCGAACATGTCCGTTTACTTGAAAATCCGACAATATCCAAAAGCAGTAAAAGCATTGAAGAACAAGATACATTAGTGTCAGCGTGCAATTGAAATTCCGATTCCGATTAGAATTCCGACCCAAAACGAGTTCCGATTCGGATCCCGATTGCACAATCAATCGGAATCATAATTTCTACATTTTAATTTTTGGCCTACTTGTTGTTATATGTTGTTTAAAAATTCTGCATCATTTATTAAATTGTTTTCGATGACTTAACTTATTAATAACTGATTGTAGTTTAGTTTTACAGAGCCAAATAATAATTGCCTTTCTGTTCCGATTCCGATTCCGGTATAATCGAGTTCCCCTTTGCACCCGAAATAGTGTAATGTTGATGTTTGATTGCGAGACGACGTGGATCAGTGGTAGCACGCTGGACTGCGAGTCTGTCGGCCATTACCATGGCATCGAAACCTCGCAAGAACGCCTTCATTTCCAGCTGCAAGAACTCAGAACTTAAAAACGTTGCGCCTTAATAGGGATGATAATCGTTTATGATGGTTAGGGTTTACGTCTTCATATAATGATGTAATGTAGTATCCTGTTTATTAAAAGCATGGTGTACTAAGGTTAAGTTCGGCATCCGCAACATTTCAAAATAAGAATCGGCATCGGCAAAAATTTTGGTATCGGCACATGCCTAATTTCTTTTGTTTGACGTTCGAGTTCTGGTATTTGATATCCAGCTGCGCTCTGCTAACCACCTATTCGATCGCACATGGTTAGCGAGCTGTTTCATTCAATTTTTTGAAAAGTTTAGCGTGGTGTACTATTTGTTGTCCATGACATGCTTATGTGTTCTACACTATCTCCGATTATGTATGAAAACATTTAAATCAAATGAGGACGACAGCGTCGACATTAACAGTAGTTAGAAAACGGGTTATGTTGCAGGCACAGTTGTAGAGCGTTCGCTTAAGGATCCACAGGCCTGAAGTTCAATTCATGCTCCGTATGCCTGCTTTTTAAGCTCAGACCCTGCTCGGTAGGATCACACTGAATGTGCGAAACCTGCAAAAACTTCTTAATACGGTAAGAGGAACCCGCATCAGTCGTAACAACACTAGCTATATTATTAAAATTCGAATCAACAGCGAAGAAACTTAGACTCAACAAAGGTACTCATGGCATAGTTAAAATAGGGAACCTACGGAGTACAAACAGGTAATAAGAACCTGAAAAACTAGTTTTGTCTTGAAGTTACTTACCCCGTTTATACGCCACTGTTTTTTTAACTTTTGAGTTTAAGGAAAACATTTTTACTTGACGTCTCAATGCTCTTTTGTTTTGCGTTAATTATGTTCACAATAGTGGCCCGTGGCTGGGTTGGCTTAGCTTTGGATCCGCCTGTAATTGAAAGTACCTATAACAATATTGAGTCTATATGTTGGACGCTACATAGCTAGCATCACTGCATATCGCAAAGTAAAAACTCCGAATTTAAAAGTGAGACGCACTCTGGAAGCATAGATTATTAAGCGCAACTTAGAATTACAGTTGGAAAAGCGGGCTAAAGCGGGGACCGAACTCTCAGCCTATGGATCCTTAAGCGAGCACTCTACCACTGCGCCACGTAGCCCGCCTCTCCAACTGCATTTTTCGTCGACTATATTTGTCGACCGTATGCTGCCAGCTAGCATACATACAGTGCACTGCACTATATTGCATGTGCACATAACGGGCAAGCATGTGTCACATGCTTACAGTAGCGCGCTGGACTGACAATCTGTCGACCATGGTCTGGGATCGAACTCAGTTTAGAACGTCTTACCATACCCTACCCAACTTATCACAGCGCGGATATTAATTCGGGAGGCAATAGCCTTACACGCATTAAAGAAATTGTCAGTTTAGTAGGAACGATCGGGACAAACACCGCGTTGTCAGTCTATGTAGGAACCGGGACTTCAGACCTTTAATTAAGCAGCTGGAAAAGCGGGTTACGGGTGGTTTCGAACTGGCGACCTTCTGCTTGTCAGGCAGACGCCGTTACCACTGCGCCGCGTAGCCCGCCTCTCCAACTGCATTTTTCGTCGACTATATGTGGCGACCGTACACCACAATGTGCATTGCATTTATTGCATATGCACCAGGACAAGCATGTTTCACATGCTTACACGCGTTAACTAAGCAATCGTATATGGTTGGTTGGCACTCTCAAGCCTACGGATCCGTAAACGATTATTCTACCAGTATACCGTGCATCCCACCTCTATATACGTATATATTTTCTCGTGCCGACAGCCTGTATTTGTATAGTATAATATTGACAAGCAGATTCTTGTATGTGTAGTTATTCTGTAAGAGGTGATATATCCTACCCAGTGTGCAACCGGAATTCTGGTTCCTTATTTTAATTTTCTTTTTTTTGCAATATATTAATGACATAACCCTAGTTGGAGATATGTATTAACTTTAATGAAATCTACTAATTTTTAACGTCATTTTTTAACAAAATATCTTAATTTCCGCCGACCAAAATTTAATACCGGAATTTTTAAATTTAACGGAACTGGAAAATTAAAATGAATATTTCGGCGGATCGATTCTTCGTTTTTCGGTTCGGTTTCCGGTAATTTTTTCACATTTCGGTTCCGCTTCTGGTAAATTGTATTTCCGGTTGCACCTGACCCAACCCTCTCCATCCTTCTTTTGTATAAGCCTCTATCAATGATAGATACGTATCTAGCAAGGGTTCAAAGCGCAAAAATCTGTCACTAGGTATGTGTTAAAAATTTCGTTTCTCCTCTTCAACATTTCGCGTCACCATGCTTTTTCTATCTGTTTCTGAGAGGGGTTTGCGTCAGCAAAATGGACATGGTCCACCGCACTGCATTTTGTAATAGTTCATTGTTTTTGATCGTATAAATGATTTTTAGGTTTCTAAAGTGCACATAAAACTTACGTTCTAGTGTGTTACAATGACAATTCGGTTCGATCCATCGTATATTCGGACGATACCAGGAATAGTATTAATCGCTGAAATTGTAAGTGATTGAACGAAATTTATTTGTGCGTCAATCAGAGTGCAACAGCCGACAGGATAACCTTCATGGGCAAAATATCACCATCTACAGTGTTGGCTATTTGTCGCCTTCCTATTTAAGTGAAATTATTTATTCGTGTTTTTTAAGTTCAGACACCGACAGTTGAACTGTCAAGCAAGAGGTGAATCAAACGCAATAAAGATAAGATCAGTTCTTGCATAATTGTAATTGAGGCACGTAGCGTTGTTGAACTTGTGCAAACAAACAATTCTTGATGTTTGAGTTAGCCGTTCACAGACTCCGCATTGGACTGGGCTGAAACATTTTAGCGAATCCAAGTTTGTTTTAGGCGCTGAGCTTACTGGTCATAATTTGTGTTGGGGCATCTGACTACGAACCAAAAGGCAGCGGGTGGATTTATTTTGTCGCCGTTACCGCAATGCTTGTTGCTGGCATCTGGCTATTAATTCATTTGCTCAACGTTCCTGAGACACTAAGCCAAATACCTTGGATTTTGATTGTAAGTCAGTCTTAGAAGGCTAGCAGTCTTGTTTTGCATTGTTTTACAAACAGTAGAATATTTTGAAGCGCAGTAGTAACTATATACTGTGCGAGAGTGCTGCCGACCAATCGCGCGGTGTTGCGACAAGAGTTAACATAGGCTGGATGTGGTGTAGCCATTTTGGGGACATGTATATTCTTTGTTTGGTATTCAAATCCGTACCTATCACAATTACTATATATTTTTGCTCAATACCGCAAGACTAATCGGTCTAAAATTCTGAAAAACTATTTATCAGAGTTCCAACGGGAACTCAATTTTGCCGGAACCGGAACAATGAATAATTTGCCACAAAACCGTAAAAATTACGGTTCATGGATCAAAGTGTAACCGGAAGTCCGGTTACGGTTTCGGCTTTTTTTAGCCTTCCGGTCCCGACAAATTTTTGCCGGAATTATTATTTCGGTATTCAATTTTGGTCGGTGGAAATTAAGATATTTTAGTAAAAAATGACGATAAAAATTAAATAGATTTCATTAGTATACATAGTATGTAAACCTTGAAAATCGCCGAAAATAAACCATCGAAGGTATATTTCATTTAGTGTCAGGGTGCAATCGGAATTCCGATTCCGAATAGAATTCCAATTCAAAACGAGTTCCGATTCCGAATCCGGTTGCACAATTAACCGGTGTCGGAACTTTTAAATTTTAATTTTAATTCTATTTATTGTGATATGTTGCATAAGAATTCTGTATTATTTATCTGTTAAATTGCTTTCGATGAGTTAACTTATCAAGTTAAGCTTTACAGAACCAAAAATCATCGCCAATTTGTTCATCCGACGTTTATGAAACTGTTGCCAGCCAACAGACTCCCTAAATCAATATTATATTTGTTAATGCAAATTATCCCTACAGTCACAAAATTTCTAGTTCCGAATCTGATTCCGGTATAATCCACTTTCGCATTGCACCTTGATACAGAGTGTAAAAAATTTACCCGTGTAAAATCCATGTAATATATATATGGATTTTAATAACTTTACAGGGCTTAGGAACAGCTGTTGTTTACACATTTTTCTACTTTGTGGCACTGATTGTGGCGTCCGTCCTTTCGTCCAATCACAAAAGATATATCAACACGAACGCACACTCGGCTTTCGGAGCTGCTGCGGTAAGTATAATAATAGTAATAATAAACCTGAATACGTGCGTATTTAAGAATTTTTACTCGTATTTGTATGTACTCAAGTTGACATTGCATTTTAAATTTCTAAAGCGAGTAGAAAATATGCATGTACCAGGTTCAACCGGATACCAAAAATGCCAAAGCCAAATATTTAGTGTACACATGGTTTTCGTAACATAAAAATGGTGACTGATTTCTATAATTGAGTTCTGGAATTTACTAATTAGCAGGCTAAATGCAATTTTTAACTGTTGTTAACCCGATCAGTAACATAAACTTCCAAAATCCAATTATAAAATAAACGAAAAATTTCATTTTTTGAAGTTTTTTAGAAAAAATATGCGGTATATTATACGTAATACCGGCGTCGGTCAGATGTCGATATCCGGCTCCGGCAAAAAATCAACTTGCAGTTCCGGTATTGTAACATGACAGATGTTTTTTAAAAAATTCAAAAAGTTGAAATAGTCGTGCTATTAATGCCAACTACCATTTTTACAAATGTTTCTGTCATACATGTATTAACGCTTCAAAACCAAATAATAGTGACTAGTGTTATTGTAGGGAGTACCAGCACAGTATATATCTCAGCATATTCCTATTTCTAACGCTAATCGTAAATAGCTGAATCTGAGCTTAAGAAAAGTAAGAGCCTTAATCACAGCCACCTATATTTTATGGAGCCTAGGGAAAACGGGATGTCTTTAAAAGTAACATGGGCCAAACAAACTGGGATGCGGGTCTCGATGAAGAAGTTGAGACTGAGCAGAAATTTCTTGCGCAATACCGGAATCGGAATTTTGAAATATTAGGTTTAATCATACTTATAATTTGTTCCATAAAAATTCTCGCGATCCCAACATCCAAACAAACAAAACTATCTTTTTATTTTGAACATAAAAGTAATCGATTGTAGTTTAGTTTTACCAAACCAAAAAATCATCGTCAATTTGTTCATGCTACGTTTTTGAAAATTGTTGCCAGCCAACAGGCATCCTAAATCTATATAAATAGTCACAAAATTTGTAATTCCGATTCCCGTATAAATTTGCTGTCCCGATTCCGATATATGTAATCCAGTTTCGCTTTGCGCTCTGAAATATACATGCCAGGGTGCAACAGGAATTCCGGTACCGATTCCGGCAAATTTTGACCTTTCGGTTCCGGTAAATTTTTACCGGAATTAAAAATTCCGGTGTTAAATTTGGTCGGTGGAAATTATACTATTTTACTAAAAATGACTATGGAAATTAAGTAGATTTCTATTCGTATAGTATATAAACCTTGACATCGCCGAAAATAAACCATCGAATCGAAGGTAGATTGCGCTTCCGTGGATTATGAAAATCTAAAATACAGCAGATAATGTGATTACCTTTATCCAACTAAGGGATATTTCTCCAATAATATTGCAAAAAACTTAAAATGAATTTTCGGTGGCATGTATTTTTCATTTCCCGTCCCGTTTCCGGTAAAAAACAATTGCACTGTCCCACAAATCTTTTTTAGTGATACCGACTGCATTAATATCGCTGGATTTTGCAATATAAGCTCTATATATACTCTTGGCTGGCATCAATACCGGAGTCTCGGTTTATAAACCCGAGACTTTTCAAAAGCTGAGAC
The DNA here is from genome assembly GCA_030248215.1 of Enoplolaimus lenunculus. NCBI lineage: Eukaryota > Metazoa > Nematoda > Enoplea > Enoplida > Thoracostomopsidae > Enoplolaimus > Enoplolaimus lenunculus. The sequence continues at coordinate 94,826 of JASANG010003629.1, forward strand.
TGACATTTGGACTGAGACTACTTTGGGTCTCAGGAATTTTCGAGACTTGAGCCTGAGAATCCCATCCCTACAAATATATATGGTAGCTGAACGCGACGCCACATAAGCGTAGAAAGATTAATGGAAGAGTCGTTGCTAAAGTGTTAAAATGCATTGATGTCAGATATTAAGGTTTGTCACGTAAACACTTTTGATACCTTAGGCCAGGGCACGAAGAATTGTTAGCTCCGTTCTGATATTTGAATGTCATCTAGTATTAGGTTATAGGGTTGTGTCGATGCCAAAATTTTTGCCGATACCGATGGCGATTCTAATTTTGAAAATATGCCTATTCCAACTTTAGCACACCATGTTTGAAGAACAGATTTGACGCTATCAATTTCTTTTTTTGGCCTATAAGTGCGTCTGACCAGAAAAACGTTATCAATATTGTATTTGTTTGAAAAAATTAGTTGAATTGAGCCGCTCTTGTAAAAATTATACTCTCTTATGGTTGTTTGCTACTGTTTAAGTCTTCGGCGTTATACTGATGTAATGTTGTATCCTACCTGTTCTTTAAAACACCATGCTTTAAAATTGGAATCGATATCGGCATATTTTCAAATGATATTGGCACATCCCTAAATTCTAGTCAATTACTAGCACTAATTCGGTGGTACATTATTTTTAATTCCTGGTCCTAATTGTGGTAAAGTCGGATAATGAATTTTTTATCGGAACCGGATTGTGACCGCGTATATCATCTTTGCTTGGGCATTGTCGGAATTATTTAAGTCGCGGAAGAGTATATCTTTGCGGAATTTAAAGAAGTTAAAAACAGGTTAATGATATTCGACAACACATATGTGAATACCCGGTAGGTGTATACCGGATACGGTAGGATAGTGAACCGGAGCATGATCATGTTAAATAGTTTAGATATTGATATGTATTGTGTGGATTTAGTTTTTTTCATTTGGTGCAATGGCGGCGTTTGCTGTGAACTTGGTCTTGTGGTTCCAAGATTTTCGAAGTGGCGGTGGTCGACTCAACGTTCGTACGTCAACGCAGCCTGGAACAATTTCAACACCAGCTTCAATGCCGCCAGCACATGTTTCACAGACAACTGTTACTGAAACGCGCACTGTCGAAACGCACGCCTACTAATCAATGGACATAATTTAGATTTATATACGAGCGGAAATATTGGCTGGGTTCTGAAATCTTAGGGTTTCTGAAATCTTACTTAAGAATTTACTTAAGTTATACTTAAGTTATTACTTAAGTCGCCAACTTTAGTAAATACTTAAATTTCCGATGAAAATAAACAAATCCAAAATGTAAGCCAATGCCATAATAAAAAAAGTTGCTCTATATTAAAGATTCTTCATAAGTCCACAATTTCAATTAGACCAAGGTCTGTATATATGCCAAAATGGTTAATTTGTAATAGGTATATCAAATTTAGTCAGCGACTTAAGTATTTACTTAACTTAAGTTCGCTTTTAAAAGCGACAAAATGGTTAAGTATTTACTTAGCACGTACATAAGTACTAAGTTGCACTTAAGTAATGTTTCGGAAACCCAGCCATTGCTCATAATAATTTTCAATTTTATATTAATTTGCAAAATTCGAATTCTAACGTTTATTCAAGTTACGTAGCAGCGCAGTATCTGCGCTGTTCAAAAACACTCTGGTGTAACTGGTTTATTTTATCCCCAGTGTTTTATATTTCCAAGCATTTGTGAAGCACGAACTGGTTTAATTTTTCATGATATCATTGTATTGCTTACAAAGCGGCTTATCTGAAAAGCAATAGTTTCTTATCTGAAAAGAAATAGTTTTAATTTTTAAAACTTTAATATGTGTATATGTACACTCTTGAATTTCTGGGGTGGTTCGATGTTTCCCAATTCACATTATATGAACATAACAATCATTTTACTATTGTTACCTTTGCGTTTTGGCGTGCGACACTGAGATCTTTTTGTTCATCTTGCATTGAATTTTATTCATTGTTCTTGCGCTCAGGGAACTAGAAAGTCATTTTAGGGTTGTTCTATACCATGTCGTGGGGCGTCGTCCGCCAATATGCGGTATCGTACGACACCTGGCACTGGACGACTTCACATTTAAAAACAGTATAGCGCCACCATTTAAGAACCCACGGAATCCAGTGTATTAACATACCTTTTTGGTGTGATGGGGTGTAGTATCCCGTCGATTATAAACTACTAACACCGCACGTATGTGTATAGTTTTAAATGGACTCCGTGCATAATAATATGTGAATATATAAGTTGCGCAGCGTCGCATGTTGATTGTTTACTTTGGTTTCAAGTGGTCAGCGGCACAATCTTACATGGATCGGAATAATGTTTTAGTGTGCTACGTTTTTTAACCTAGTACCTGTACGCAGTGGATCATTGATCATGTCAAGGTGAGACCGAAGACCAAATAATTCCGGAGCTGGAAGAGGGTCGTAGTTTAATATATGGAGTTATGTTATATATACATATATGCTTTGGTTGAACCAGATATCTGTATTGGTATCGGAAAAGTCGCGGTATTGGTAACAATATTCTTGGAAGCATATCGATACCGGTACTATCAATAATTACGTAACGTCTAAAAATATAATATATACTCTTTATCATTGAATGGCTGCGAATATGGAGCGTTAAAAGTTTATCAAAATCGATTCAGCAGTTCCTGAAATTCTTGTCGGACGGACAGATATCCAACGTTCGACGGCAGTAACAATGCTCAAACTAGAAATATGTATATTCAGTCTCATTCTGGTTCAGTTAAACAGATTTAATTGCAAAGTTTCTGTCGCTGACCGTTATTATTTACAGTGTGCCACGCTGGTTATGTTATGCAGTTTGAATAATTCATTTTTGTTGCTTTTACCAGGTTGTAAAACGTAACTGGATTTTGTTCAACTTGACATTGCTTTTATCAGAATTAAGTTCTCATTTGGTACTTAACATATTGGCTTGATTGCAGAGACATGACTAAACTCGGCCTCTGACTTATGTAAGTCTGCAAACTTCACAAAGCAAACTTTGCAAACCGTTGTCGGCAAATAAATGACTGTCGGGTTTAAGTCAAAAATACAAGACTTAAGTAAATTTTTGTCTTAAGTTTGAATACAACTTGAGCCATATTTCTGCAACCCTGCCATCGAAATCAGCGAAATTATCACCTTATTTAATATACCTCGTGTATGAAAGTTATTGAGTAAAGTAAGTTTTGACTCGGGCTAGCACGACTTGAATTTTTTCTTAGGTCGAGCTGCGCTGACGGTAATTCGTTGTTACCTTAATGTCATGTACAATTTTGATTGGTTAGTGTAAATGCATTTCTCTCTGGGTTTCCAGTGTTTACGTAATAGCCAATCAAAATGTATATATATAATATATACGTATATATACGTATATATATATACGTAAGTAACCAATCAGAAATCTAAAGCATTATCAGAAAGAATTTCACCTTGGACCGACTAACCCAAATCGTAATTCTTGGCCTCGCTGAAATCATAATACTTGAACTACGACTTAGGCTACGACATAGAAGTTTGTTTGTTTGTTTGTTTATTTGCAAGCCATGCTTATAAATCCGTGTGTACTTGCTTGATAATTTGGGCCAAATTTTTAATGTAAAAAATGTAGATATGGATTGCCTGCTTGATGTGCCTAAAGTGTGTGCTGCGTAGCTGATTGTTTTATATTTTCTTTGAAGTGTGAAATCCTTTGTTGTTTTAATAAAACATAGCGTTTCAATATGCGTTATATATATATATGTGTGTTTATTGTTATATTTTTTATTTGGTGATTTAATCTACGGAAGTACGACATGTTTTCAGGTTTGTTTAACGAATTCCGTGTGGTACTTTCAGAGTATAGGTATTTCGAAATAATTTTTATGTGTCTGTTTATACTGTTTTGTGGTTAAATTTCTGCAACAACGTTGAGCATATACGTAATATAGTATCCGGCAGGATTGTTTATTCCAATTGAGATTCAACCCGAATACTAAGTACGTAGATTATCAGAGTTTTTTCGGTGGAGAATACCGCTATTCTGTTCCAAAATGCGGTGTGAATATATCGAATATCTTTGTTTGGTAATTTTTTTAGAGGAAATAGTATTAAGTAACTTAACATTAAAAATTAGTGATGTGTCGACGCTAAAATTTTTGCCGATACCGATGTCGACTTTTATTTTGAAAATATACGGATGCCGATGCCTGTTCCAATTTTAATACACGATGCATAAACTACAGATAGGATGCAACCGTCGTACATCATTATAAATTGCAAGACTTAAACCTTAGCAACCATAAAAGGTATAAATTTAAGAGAGCGGTTCGTTTCAATGAAGTACACAAACGCATGAGAGTTAACAGCTTTTCAGATCAGACGCACTAATATGTGCTAATACATGAAATTGATAGCATTTCAACTCACTGATATATGTGAAAGGTAATGGTAAAGAATCGGCAGTTTTTTTGCAGTGGCGATGAAGATACTCTCGAAAAGTACTGATTATTACCGATGCCGATTAATCAGCAGGTCCCTATTGAATATGTTTCAGAATGTTTTTTAAATTGAACGATTTGACGACAAATTCTTAAACTGTTCAGATGACTGTAATATTTTTAGGGATGTGTCCATTAATCGGTATCGGTAGGCACTTTTCAAATTGCCGATTTTTTGCGATACTTTTTGTTCATTACAGTCAGTTGGAGTGTTATCAATTTCAATCCTTGGCGTATATCAGTCTGTCTGATCAAGGAAACTATAATCTGTCTTGAGCTTGTGTTTTGAGAAAAAAATTGAAATGAACCTTTCTCATAAAAATATAATCGTTTATGGTGGTTAAGGTTTAAGTCTTCGCATAATGATGTAATGTGGTATCCTATCTGTTCTTTAAGCATGATGCACTAAATTGGGATCGACATCGACAATTTTTCAAATAAGGATAAGCGCATCGGCAAAAATTTTGGCATCGGCACATGCCTAGTTTCTTTAGTTTAACTTTCGAGTTCTGGTATTTGATATCCGGCTGCGCTCTGCTAACCACCTATTCGATCGCACATGGTTAGCGAGCTGTTTCATTCAATTTTTTGAAAAGTTTAGCGTGGTGTACTATTTGTTGTCCATGACATGCTTATGTGTTCTACACTGTCTTCGATTATGTATAAAAACATTTAAACCAAATGAGGATCGGATTCTTCATTGTTACAAAATAGAATTATCTCTCCGTTTGAAACGTTTGAAGCTACATAAATGTTAAATTTGTCTATTTGTAATTTTTTAAGATTCTGATTAAATTAAGTAAGTTATCAGAAATGTTCCGCTGTATATTGTGTTAACAGGGTTCTAACAGGCACTAAACTTTGCCGAAACAGGAACAGAACTTAAATTTCTTTGCAGGAACCGGAACAGGAACCCGAATTTGATATACTTACATTCATGTAGTCACTCACTATAGCTACTCGTTTATAAAATATCATTTGTGTGTTGACATTAAGTTTTTGAAATATACTGCTTGCAACTGTCATTGTGTGCTTCTATTGGTGTCTACAAGATACACTTTGTTTCTTGGTGTAACTGTCTGTGTAGCATTGTTGTCAAGAATGTCTAGGGGTGAGAATTTTCAACCCCGCCCCGTTGAAGGGTCTCACCGACGGGCATTCCCATGGTTTCCACCACCGATTGCCGAGCGTGCTGGCAATCATGTAGGTTGCGATACAAATACGACAATTATTTGTGATCATTAAACCGAGTTAGTTCGTTAATACCGATTGTGAAAAATAATTAAAGCCGCTTAATCTTGTGTTATTCGTCACTGATTTTGGTGTGCTTTCAGTTCTTGAAGCATTTGTATCTAAGTTGTTCGCTGTTCGCAGCAACAACAATAGTATTGATCAACAGTGCGCCATGCACGTGTAAGTAATAAACATGTATAGTGTATACGCTAAGGTGTCCGCACATAATTTAAACTGGATGGACACTTTAAAATGTTACTATGTTTTATTGTTTTTTGAGCCAATGTTACTTTAAGGGGCGTAACAGTAGATTACGCGTATCCTAAGCCTAAGCCTAAGCGTTGCAACAATGAGTTCCTAAGCCTAAGCAAAAAATGTAATCTAGAATCTAAACCTGCTCTTTTATAGACCCACCAGAAACCTGGACGCCTCTTAAAGTAACATGGACCGTTTTTGGTGAGCAAGGATGTAACCACGTGTTAGAAACCCAGGCTTCGGCCGGTTTAAAATAAAAGTTTAAATCCTCAATGACATAAAGTTCATTGTATGTCACTTGTATATATAGTTTTCGTTAATACGCGAACGGCGAAGCGCGAAAGTTTCAGAAGTTCACTAAATCTAACCTTGCGGCGGGATAGACAGTCCCGCCAGTTTAAAAATGATTCCCACCCCGCAACTAACGAAGATCCTCATCCGTATGGGTTTTTTGGTTACTGTTCACATATCGGCGTGGTTATTGTGTAATGCGATCTTTAGTGTTGATAATGTATATGTACTTATCTGCTTGTCCATAGTTGCTTATCTGTTTGTCCATAATTAATGTTTCTTCGCAGAATTGTTAGCTAACTCTGCCGTTTTACTTTAAATCATATCGTGTTATATATTTCATTTTGGTAGATTTTTGATGACACTGCAATAAATTGTGACTCAAATTGAGTCCTGTCTCCGAAATAGGCTTTACAGGAGTACGCAGAGTCAAATCCGACTCCGACAGAGTAACAGGCTAGTGAGTGAGTCCAATTTGACTGCAGCTCAGTCGAATTTCACTCGCTTTGTGTAGTCTAGTAGATCGTATTTCGGAAAGAGTCAACTGAGTCACCATTTTTGCAGTGCACGTAAAGAGAACATATCGAATAAAAGGTGTTAGTGGTTTGTCTTTTTGAGCTTTCAAATATCAATGAAAACTGTTGTGCTTGTTCTGCAGTTTTCGTGAGTCCACGTTTAACTAATGCGGAATTGCGATTTTACAATGTATGTATTTGATATGCATCGGATGATTTTCATATTTGGGAATTCTTGCCAAATACATATATATATCCGGATATCCGTAATTAAGTTTTGTTTGTGGTATTAAAGGTGATAGATTTTGTATGCTTGACGGTGAGTATTTGACGTATCTTTTTCAGTGCTACACTGTAAATCGCAGTAAGTTGATTTTAACTCAGAATGAGTTGTATCACTCAGTCTTTTAGGACGTTCAGAACTGTTTCTGGGGCGATAAAACTCACTGTCCGATTCCGGTAGAATTTCTGCCAGTAGCAGGAAACGAACCTATGATAAATTGTGTAATATGACAAAAATTGAAAATTTTACACGCTCAGACAATTTTAAACAAATAATTTACTATAATAATCTAATTTTTCATAACTTTAGAGCGAGAAAAATTTTCAATACCGAAAAGTTCAAGCGAAAAATACCGGATTTCCATACTGGAACCAAAATTTCTTGCTGTAGCCTGGCCCTGCACACAAAATAAATTGTCTTGTATTAAAAAATGTCTGAAATTTAAGACAATTATATGTCTTGATACGCACTCCAGACATATATGTCTTGAATTTAAGACTTACTTAAATTTTTCAGAAATATTGGTCTAATATTTTTCATACCTAAATGTCTTAAATTTAAGAATTTTTTATGAACGATTAAGCAGGCAGCGCAAAGAACAAAGCCGCTCTGGCTAGATTTTGAATTTTCTTACATTAATTGTTTAGCTTTGATTGATGATAGTCAGAGTCGCCATCCTCGTATTACCACTTCAGATTTGTTTCCGCCGTAAGTTTTTGTATTGAACCTACCTTGTGCCATAATTGTGTACTTCTTGAGAGTACCTATTTGTCATAATTTTTGCTGTTGACGCACATCTTTGAAAGGCTAATTTTCATAAAGTACCATTTGGCCAATGTTACTTTTAATTGCGTAACAGTAGATTAATCGTGTTCGTATTAGCTTAAGCCTACGCGTTGCAAAAATGTGTTCCTATTAAGCTTAAGTCTAATCCTAATCCGTATCCTAAGCAAAAAAAATTAATTTAGGATCTAAACTCACTCTTTTATAGACCCACCAGAATCCTGGTCGCCCCTTACGGGCCCTGTTTTTAAATGGTCATTTAAGTGTACGAAATTAATCGCATTAAAGATTGTCCGTCTACAATATCGTACTGAGAGTAGCGTATGGTGTCGTGCGCGTTTGAAAGCCTGAATGGATCCTATCTTTAGCTACCGAAGTTACCAGATTTACGCAGGTTGCAACTTTAGGCTGAAAAACACGGAGCCGAAAGTGAACAAATTTATCCCGAATTGGAGGCGAAAAAAATTTAGGTCATAAAAATAATAATTATATTGTTAATTTGCCAAGTAATTTTCAATGAATATTAATCTTTCGTTAATAATTGTTCAAAAGCTTGCTTTTTAAAAATTTGCGCAATAAAAGTTTAAAATAATCCACTCGCTGAAGCGCATAAGTTAAAAAAATAAATATGAAAAATTTCGGTACCATGATTGTCGGAACCTCCTGAACATGTCTGCCGGGGCCGAAGGTCGATTTTCTGCCAGAGCACGATGCAAACATCCGCCGTTGCTTTCTGGTGGCAACCGGAGCCATTATGTCACGAAAATTTACCGGAATATTTTGTTTTGCGTTACCTGTTATGACAACTATGTTTATTAAACGAAGCATAACGAGTAGAATGTAGCAGTGATGTAAAAACTACAATATCACTGAAACTAGACTTAATGGTAAAAAATTTGTAGTTTTAGAAGCATATACTATTTGGAGCCCCCAAATCTAATTTTCTGCGGACGTTCCTGAGCATGAAGCTATATTAAGCGAAAATTTAAAGCCTAAATACGTGCACAATTCACGCCTCGTATTACTAGGCCCGAAATTGCATGATGCTTGTAGCATCGTTACGGTGTTGCAGCGTAATTTTTCCCCCGCTTAATTTTCCAATCGAAAAAATAACACTAGTGGAGTAGGTATTTCCACAGAAAGCCAAAGTTATGATATCTGAAGCAAACCCTGCAAGATTTCGTTTCAGAAAACACTACTCATATGGCACATCCGGTCAGAAAATAACCAAACATAACACTTTTGTTGTAATGTTTGGCCGTGAACCAATTCGAAGTGAATCGGCAGACGATGTGAGCAATACTGCCGAATAAATTGAGTCGATCATATCTGCCATACAACGGTTGAAAGAAAATCGAGGATGTATACGGCAATTGCCTAAAGAAAGCATAGAAATTTCGCAATCTAAAATGAAACAGATACTGCAGTGAGTAGAATATTAAGACGAGTTAATAATTGTCCGGAGTCTTGATTTTGAGTCGGGATCAAAAGGAAATTACTTTCCTTATTAGAATCCGTAAATGGACAGAGTCCAAGATTATTATTAAAGTCTATAAACGTCAATTACGTTAACATGGCGTAAATACTGTGTGGACTTAGTTAAATGCAGTGCTGAATTTGATTTGTTGTTCACGGTATAAAATGGGACCCGGGTGCAACCGAAATTATAAAATACCGGAAGCGGAACGGAAAAGTTAACAAAATAAAGGACGGGAACCGGAACCGGAAAACAAAAATGCTTGTTACCGAAAAATTCATTCTTAGAGCTTAATATTTTATCGTTTTGAATTGCGTAAGGTAAGTACACAATTTAGAATGCGAAAATCTTGAAACAAATGCAAGAGTTGAAAACGTATGATAAATTATTGAGTATGACACAAATTGAACCGTTTGGCAATACAAGCGCAGAATGTTTTAGAAAAAAGTCAGGATATATAATATGCTAATTTTTTGTAAATTTTCGAATGAGAAAATTTTAAAATACCAAAAATACCGGAAAATTCCGGCGAAAAAATACCAGATTTGTTACCAGAACCAGATAGAGAAAAATACTCGATTTACCTACCGGATTCCGAATTGTGGTAGAAACCGGAATTCCGGTAGCACCCTGAATGGTACCTGTATTCATAGCAGCGAACTCAAAGTTCAAAAAGCATATTTCTAATGAACCCAATCCAAAGACATTTGGTGGTGCACGTTAAAGGTGTGTGGCCCAAATAAGTGGAGCGGAATTAACAAAATAAATAACAGTCCGTTTCCGAATAGCGAGATGGGCAGCCCCCAGAGACGAAATAACTATTAGTAAAGTGCCTCAGGTCCCTACAGTACGCTGCAAATTCGACTATCGCCTTATAAAACTATTTTGTGTTGGCTCACAGTTTTCAACTCAGGATTATTAAAAAATTGTTGTAAAATTGAACAAAAATGACTGCTATAAAATGTCATTCGTTTAAAATTTAAACCTTTTATTACCAAATGACAGGTGAAAATTTTTCACTCAATTATTCTTTTCGTCTCAAACCATAATGTAGCCACTAACATCATAGTTTTCAAGGAAAATGTTAGCATATTTTGGTTAGCTGTATATAATTACGCTGTGTATTGTAGTGCAACTACTGCCTTATTGTATTTTTATGAGATTCGGATCTATTTTTGTATGTAGATTGCCAATCAAAACCAAAATATTATTTATTGTACATCGAATACCTTGTTGTGTCGACTTTTAGTTTATTTGCATAATAGAGTAGCGTATGCTGGGTTACTGGCAAATCCAAGATAGGTTTACACAACCGGACATTGGCCAATGTAAGGAACAGGGCCGTAACAGTAGTATTACGTATTCCTAAGCCTAAAACGTAAGTCTAAGCCTAAGCCTAAGCATAAGAATCAGCTTAAATGTACGAATGAGCCAAAGCGTAAGAATGAGCCTAACCCTAACGCCTAAACCTAAGCCAAAAAAATTACTCACAAGTTTAAGCTTAAATCTATTGCAGTCCCACAGAAAAATGTTTCGCCTAACAGTGTTTGAAATTAAATTTTTTCGTTTGAATTTAGCATAATTGTGTGTATATTTGATTGTGACAAATCAAAATTTAAATGTTTGCATTTCAACAAACCTCCGCACAACCAATTTGATGAATCAAACAATACCATGACAAAATACTAACTAATAAATATACTTAAAATTAAGTAAAACTGTTTCCGCATTAAGTGTCAGTTTTACTTACTATGATGCTTGGCAAAGTTTTACTTAGTTTAAGCAAACACGAAATACTTAGCTTCACATTTACTTAATTAATCAAGAAATGATAGCCAAAGTTTTACTTACTTACATTATTTAAGGAAAAAGATTTACTCAATATTTAGCACACTTACACTTAAAATACTTAGTAAAATATAACTAAAGTATTTTAAGTAGAGTGTTTATACAGAGTAGCGAGCGCTCGGAATGCGTTGTCCAACAGTATTCTACAGGGGCAACCAGTGGAACGGCGACTGACCCCCAAACGGCTTACAACCAAAAATTTGTGACATTTTATTACGTTTATCACTGTTTGGCATTGATTGAGCTTAAAAATTTCGCTTGTGGCTCTGTTTAGGGGCATTTGCCTCTGGCTGAGACATTATAATAATACTACAAAACAGGATCTATACATCAACCCCACCTACCGCTCCGATGGTAAACTAAAATTTGGTTTTATTTATAATACCAGGAAATGATTTTGGCTTTTTGTTCTCGAGGCTTTTCTTCACTGTCACAGTGTTCCATCCTGTCGTTCTCACTGTCGGTTGCCTTAGAGACTATGGTTGTTCGCAAAAATAATATTTGATATAGGCATTTATGCAACTTTTCGGTAGGATCCCATCACACAGGGTTCGATCATAATATATGGTTATTTTTGTTTTAGTTCTTTTTTGCTATAAAAATGTTGTGGTTCTGTTTTTGGTCTGAGTGATTATAATAGGACTTTCACACGTAAATATTGTATAAGTGGGCTGGTACAAATAAAACAACATCGGAACTTAACCATATTTTGCGCTGCAAGTGGCTGGGTTACTGAAACCGTACACTGTAAATTGCATTGAGTTGATTTTAATAACTCAGAATGAGTTGAATCACTCATTCTGAGTTAAGACTATCAGAACTCAGAATTTTGAGTTGGTTCGATTTATTTTGAGTTAATTAACCAACTTCCCCGAAGTCAATTCAACTCACAGTGAGAATCAACTCAACTCAGAGTGAGTAAATGTTTACTGATATTAATTCCGATATAACCAGCTCCCTAGCTGAATTGATTAATCAACTCATTGGAATTTACAGTGTACTAAAGTGCGACTTAGCACGTAAAGTACGTGCTAAAGCAGTCAATTAACCAGATTAACAGCGCAGACATACTAATCTTAATTGAAAATGTAGACTCATGATGTCTCCTTAATATAAAGCAAAACTGTACTTTCTTTTTATGATCGTGGCTCACATATTGTGTTTATTCGTTTTTTTATCCGAAAAGTTAAGTATGTACTTAAGTCGGCAACTTAGGTTTAAGTTCAGCTTAAGAGTAAATAATGAGTAAGATTTCAGAAACCCAGACAGTATCTGGTAAAAATAGCGTTTTGGCTTCAAACAAATATTAATGAATTGTTCTCAATCGGTGCAATATATGTAGGGGCGGAAGCAAACAAGGAGCTGACTGAGCGTGAATATCGCAACGTCTACCCAGAATTGTGCCGAAGATGCCAAATTCATTTAATACATACGGTAGATCGGTTTTGCCGGGGGCACTGCACGTAGCCAGCTCCCTAGGGTAAGATATTTGTGGACAAATCCGCGGCACTCTGCATTGCAACGAAGTTTTCAGTGTATAGGGTGTCAAACTTGCTGATTGTATCATACATCGACAACTAATTTGTTTATAAATTAAGATTGAAATCCATCTCCTAGCTTTATCGCCTAGTTGGACCGTATCAGCATTTCCTCATACCCCCATTTGGGTTGACATACCACAAAGAAGGATTCCAACGTAGGGCCCATGTATAGGACTGGGCCGGAACAGTAGTATAAGCATATTCCTAAGCCTAAGCCTATGCCTAGCCCTAAGCCTAAGCGTATGGACGAGCCTATTCCTAAGCCTAAGTCTAATTTTAAGCCTAAGCCTAAGCAAAAAAATTAGTCTAAAGCTTAAACTGACTCTATTAAAACCCCTCCCGAAAATGATCCGGCACTGTTCTATACATGGGCCCATCGTAAGAAGATTTAAAACCAAAATTGAAATTTTGATCATCGTAAAGGGGCCCCCACGCCGGAATTTGTAGTGTAGCAGTGTCACCGTAGCTTGCTCCGGCACTGTCGTCTTGTGTTTTTCCACTGTCTTTGGGTATGCTAAATTTAAGACTTGGATTTTTACAAGCTGTCAAATAGAAATCAACTGTAGCCAACTATTAATAAATGCTAATTATACGGTTTCGTTTTTGTGTTAGCTTGATTAATTATGACAAATATTGCCAGACGCGCTATTTACCAGAATTAGCATAATTGTAGCTGAATTTTAGGTTAAATTAGGCAATTGTAAAGATTCTACTGGGTGATTGCTGTGACACATTTTATGTTGTTTACGTCTGGCCAACGTGTTTGTGTTCATTTTCTCGTTGCCGTTGGGTCGGGTTGCACATAACATGTCCGCCACGTTTCAATTTTTCACGGGACAATACGAAGTCTCTTAGAAACGATGTTTGTACATACACATTAATAGCTGCACTGCAACAAATGAGGAGTCAAATTGACTCTCTCGAAAATAGGCTTTTTCTGACTACACAAACTGAGTCAAATTCGACTCCACCAGAGCCAAATTCAATTCACTATGTCGCACGTTTGACTCTGGCGGAGTTGAATTTGACTCGGTTTGCGTAGTCAGGAAAAGCCTATTTCCAAGAGAGTCAATTTGACTCCCCATTTTTTACAGTGTAGCTGCCGCATCCTCACATAGTGTATTCGTTCGATTTTTGGTGAAATATCCGTGCATAGTTTGAAATGTCGTTATTACTTGTCTCAAGTTGCAGTAAAGAATAAATATGATAATTTTGTCGAGGAAAATATATCCTTTTAGACAATTTACCACAAGATTTTTTAGCTGTTTAGCGAACGCTATGGTGTTTACAGCAAATATTTGGAGAATTTATGTGCAAGGCGAATCTACGGTTAACGTGGAACTTTAATAGTTCCATGTTTCACCGTTTTCCTGGTCTGCAGATTACAAACATGACTACTGCAAGATTTCAAAAATGAGCGCTATAGTTTTTTGACAATTTTAACGTAATCTAACGTTGTTCAGGGTTTTTAGGTTCCATCTAGAGCCGTCCGCCGGCCTTAAAATTACAAATCAATTTGTAAATATTATACAGTGCCATCATAAGACAACGTAGCGGAAACTCAATACAACTGCGGTCTGTTCAAAAATTCGAAGCTTGTTTTATGACCAAATAAGTATTGTTGAGTGTCGTCACGTTTAATCCATTTCGTATTATCCGTGTGAAATAATTGAATTTAGATCCAGTATTTTTAAATGTGCGTAGCACATACTACCAATTGGCGATGGGCCCTTGTAACTTTCGAACCAAGGAATGTTGACGTTTGAAATTCAGCACGTTTATTGTTTTCGATTTTTCTCTAGTTCTGTGCAAATTTTGAGATCTGCAATTGCTGCAGTTCGTTAGTTTGAAAACATATCGCTAAACTGGTGATAGGTGCCACATGCATTAGAGAATACGGGCCTAGACGTAAACAAACTATTAATGATCATATAAACACGATAGTGTTCATATATAGTTCGCGCATCTCAAGTGTAGATTTTCAGTTTAGTTTACATGTTTTAGTATGCTTTGGAAATGTGAGACCTGCTTTAGTTCATATTTGCGCACTGGCAGATTCGTGATAGAGAATAACTGTGTCAAAGGATACGGCAAACGAATATGGTTTTCGGAAGTTACGGTTTCGCAACTCTTTACTGAAAGTGCTCGAAATTTTTCATTTTGGTTGTGAAATTTTACTAGTTTAGCACTGTAAATTGCAGTGAGTTGATTTTAACTCAGAGTGAGTTAAATTACTCAGTCTGAGTTAGGACTATCAGAACTCAGATTTGTGAGTTGATTCAACTCTATCTTAGTTAACTGATCCACTCGCCCGGAATTATATCAACGGAGAGTGAAAATCAGTTCAACTCAGAGTGAGCTAATGCTTATTGTTCTTAACTCAGAAATAACTAACTCACTAGCTGAGTTGATATTTTAACTCATTGGAATTTACAGTGAGCAGTGTTAATTTTTACGGTTATTCTATAAGATATGTGGCGTTTTTCTTTAACAGATTTTGATGAATTTTCTGCAATTTTGCGTTAACTTTGTCTATAATCTGTTATCCTGTAATTTCACAATTGTGTATTGTATATGCAACATATTTAATTTTTACTTGTTTGCTAGTTCCCACACAAGGTATATTTTCTATTTAACCCCATTGCAGGGTATCTTATACGACAATTGGTTTAACACCCCTACGGTTGGTTTCACTTCAACGGTTGGTTTCACCACAATGGTGGGTTTCATCCCAAAGGTTGGTCTCACCCCAAAGGGTAGTTTCGACTAGACGATTGGTTTCACGTCATCGGTTGCTTCACTACATCGCTAGGTTTCATCCCAATGCGGTTGGTTTCATTTCAACGATTGGATTGACCACAATGGTTGGTTTCATCCCAAACGTTGGTCTCATCCCAAAGGGTAGTTTCGACTAGACGATTGTTTTCACGTCATCGGTTGCTTCACTACAGCGCTAGGTTTTATCCCAACGGTTGGTTTTAACCGTACGATTGGGTTTCATGCAACGGTTAAATTCTCCTCAACGTTCGGTTTTGTCCAACTGGGTAATTCTCAAATCAGCAATAGTCTTGCTATATCCGTAATGTTTCAGAAGAATTAATAGTTAACATGATTTCGGACACTAATGTACCTTGATGCTTTTTCAGGATACATCAAACGACAGTGCTGGTCTTGTTACAATCCTTTTAATCGGAAAACGAGCCGAAATATGAAACATATCCTACGTTACTCAAAATTTATTTCTAATTATATTTCTAATGCGCAAATAATACTCAGGGTATTCAAAGATCGCATCAAAAAATTTTAGAGGGGTACGGTTTAATAGCCATGCATCGAAGAGCCACAACCGGTCATCGCCCTCGCCATTAACCGCTGGTACAGGTTGCTGTGCCAAGCCGTGTTGGTGATACAGCTGAATTGGTGCCATGGCCAGGTTTTTTGTCACCGAGTCAGTTTCGCATGTAGACACGGATGACGTTGTGCAACGCCGACCCGTCTGTGTAAAAAATATCGGCTGCAAATAGGTCATCTAAAACTCAAAATGCGTTTTCTACTGCCAAATTGGTAAAAAATACGGCGAAGCTGCGACAGGAATTTAAAAAATTTTGCGTATCTTCGGCGCAATTAGCAAATCTCCCCTCTGAAAACTTAAACTTAAATTTAGTTTAAACTAAACTTGAATGTCAGCGAAAAAGTTAAACTTATATGGCTGGACGGACTAAATAAAACTTCAATTTTAAGTTTGAATTAAACTAACATAGTTTTAAGTTTAACTTATTTTTAGTTTAAGGTATAACTGCTGCTCAGAAACTATGTAGTTTTTACAATTCATTAAGTTTAGATTAAACTAAAAGTACGCAATATTTCAAATGAGTTTAAGCGTAACCTACCAGTTTAAGTTAGTTAATCTATAGAGTTAGTTCAAATCTGCTAGAATAGCTTAAGCTTAAATCGAGTTAGGTTTAGCTTTTACAAAGTTATAATACTAAAAAATCCCGTAAATCTATACTGTAAAAATTTGCAACGCATAAACTATTTATCCACTGCAAAATCCTGGCTAAGCCGCTGCTTAGCCAATTCGTGCAACATCTTTAGCTTTTTCGTTTGGTAGATTTGCACCGTGGCTGCAGCGAAAAGCGAATCCTACGCAAAAGATATTTTAGGTTGTTAGCTTTCATATCACGCGAGGAACATTATAAAAGGCACAAGTCTGGTCATATTGCATACTTTGTTTTGTTTGTTTTTGGCACCAATTTTCTGGCGTATATACCAATACCAGCTTGGTTGTCATTAAAAACTTGTTACGCCTGGTTTGTATTAGGGTTACGGCAAATAAGACGCCGTATTTTTACATCGAAGACATGAATACAAGCTCAGGCGCGTAGCCAGAAATTTTTATTTCAAGGCGTTCATGCAGCCAGGAGTTTACAGTAAAAGCTTTAACTTTTGAAGTATTCGCGAGCGAAGCGAGTAGAAGTCACTGAAAAATTTACACGTTTTATGTGGGTTTGAATAAGTGATTCGATTGCTAGTGCCCCACAGAGCCGCCCTTACATTGCATGTAAAACTAAGAAGAAAAACAATGCAAGCAAAACGACCAAGAAGCTAAACAAACGTAAATTCAGTGCCAAATTTCTTTGTAACAGTTGTAAAACGTTTCGTGGTTCATGAATCCCCCACCACCGCCCTGGCTACGTGCCTGTGAACACTCGCCAATGGATATGATGCTGGTTTATATAATTGTTTGCACAGTTTGTTTCGCATGGGTGATGCTAATGACGATCAACTTTAAAGGCTGCTTTTATAACAACTTTCGATGAGCGGTGCAGTCGAGAGCAGGAACCCATGGATCAATGCAAAGCGTCACGTTATCCAAGGCTCGTAACCAAGGGGGGGCCCAGAAGGGCTCAGCCTTCCCTGGAAAAAAATTCGCCCCCCCTACAAGGTTTTCAACCTTGCTTGTAAACTATTCATTGGGAACCATTGAATGCCCCTCCTGAAAAATGTTTAGCCCCCCTAGCAAGATGAGCTAGCTACGGCATGGGTTACCGACTAGAATATGCTGTATTTCTCATCGAGGGGGCAACGTTGGATATATTGCGGCTAAAACAGGAAAGTTTATGCTGAACCAGACCTGCATGCTACGCGCGTACAGCAGCGGGTAAACGTGGGACGGGTAAAAAAATTTTGACGCGGGTATGCCCGCGGGTATGGAATTTCAACGTGCGGGTAAATATTTGTTAATCTTTACCCGCCTAATTCATATAAACTTGAAACCAGATAACGTAGAAAAACTTGAATTGTTAGGCTATTTTTTCTGTATGAGTGAAAAATAAGTATGGAGTAACATCAATGCACTGTAAAGCTATACATTGTGTTGAACGCAGAAGAAAAAAGTAAGGGCCGGTAAAGGCGGGTAACGGTAGAAGAATTTCGCGCGGGTAAAGGCGGGTAACGGTAGAAGAATTTCGCGCGGGTGAAGGCGGGTAACGGTTAAAGAAATTTTGCGCGAGTGTACCCGCGGGTGACAAAATAAAATTTCTGCAGGTAAAGAATAGTGCGGGTAAACAATCTTTACCCCCCTTACAGTTCTGTACTGAACTGAATATGAATTAAACCTCAAGCTGAAAATTAATTTTGGAACCTTCGGAGGTTGAAAACATACTTCGATCACCCAGCTGAATGGAACCGGCTTCAGCAAATATATATGCTTTGAAGTGTTTCTGTTAAAAGTTCTCCGTAACCTCTTAGCTAATTTACATTCAGGTCACACTAGATTATTATTGCTACTTCAAAGCGTGTGTTAATTTCACAAACTTGTCGTTTTCTTTTCAATTTAAGTTAACGAGCAATAAGTACTTCCATATCGATATGATTAAACCTGGAATACCCAACATACGTTTTTTGGACAAGTTTTCAACAACTTTATATTTTCAATAATTTCCTTGCAAATAAACACGGTCGTTCTATAATAAGAAAATTTGCATACAAATTTTATGCATTCGCTAACATTTTTGCGCATTGCACAAAGTTGCACGACTAGTTATTATAATCAACCTGTCTCACGTTTTTAAAATTCATTGTCCCCCAGGTGGCGTTTAACCAAAATGGTTCGATTTTGTAAATTTTAAAATATTTTGGATTTGTGCCACACATATGCGTAATGCATTTGTTTTAGTAGCCAAAAAATTACAGTCTCGATTTCATCAAAACATTTCATGTATTGATATATTCACGTGCTGGGGCGACCGCACCTTCTTTTCAGGGTTCCATCGGAATTCCGATTCCGGCTAAAATTCCGGCAAAATTTGACTTCCGATTCCGGCTGACTGCTGTTCTGATGCTGGAATTCTGATTTTTCGGTTATGAGTTTTTTAGATGACTGAACTTAGATTTTGCTTGTTTCGTTTTGTTTCGTTCATTTGCAATTGTTCTGTTGGTTTTTTCTTAGAAATTATTCCGAGCTGTTACGTGTATTCCGTCAGCTATATAAACAATTTTTGTTGAAACAGTGAACAGTAACGGAAACAGGCATACTGAAAAAAAAGTTAAAAGTCATACACCTTTAACTTTTTAATAGAATTACTAAAAAAACTTGATTCCGATTCCGATTCCGCTTCCGACAAAATCTAGTTCCGGTTAGAACCCTGCAGTGCTTCCGATTTGCAGTTTGGAAATCAGTGTCCGTATTTCTGATAAGTACTGTTTGAAAATTAGAATATTTCATTTTAATTTAAAATTTGCTATTTATGCAAAACAAATTTCGTTAACATTAAAAGAGAGAGAGAGCTATTTGTTTATGTTTTCACCCGACGTCAACACGATTAACAACCGAATGTTCTATATTCACCACAGTATTTGTTATTGTCACTCATGCGTTTTCTGTTTGATTTTGAAATTGACAGCAGATCGCTTGCTTAGAGACGGGGGCTGCAGGATTTGGATCCACGGAACCTAAGCGATACTTTGACGCATATGTTCGACTGATACCGTCTGAGCGGGATTACTTTTTCATTTGACGTCTCAATAATTTTTGCTCAACCTGAGGGGGGTTCACGAGAACCGAATGAATCCCCTTGGAACAGGTCCGTAGCCAGCTCACCTTTCTGGGTGGGGGCTAAAAAATTTTCAGGAGGGGCATTCAAGGGTTTTTGACTTGCAAGCAATGTTGAAAATTTCCTAGGGAGGCCAACGTTTTCCGGGGGGTGGGCGGATCCCCCCTGGTCCTCCTTTTGCTACGGGCCCGCCTTGGATCCGCCACATTTAGAAACGGCTCTGTCTCGCAAACCGCAATCGGTGTTCGTCCCAAACTGCTTGTAACACATATGTGAAACCATTGGCGGATCCAATAGGCGGCCCATCCTGGGTATGACATCCCAACAGGGATTAAAAACGAACATTTTGTAATCAAATTTAGTATTGAAATTGTGTCTGGCTATTTTTCGGCAATATATCGCTCCATACGAAAATTTCTGGACCAGCGACTGCCTTAAATTTGGCAAACACACAGCTACTTCAAAAGCTCGGACTGAATACATTTTGCATATATACATTATTTTAGTTAGAATTCTAATTTTCGTCAAAAATACGATAATTTATTTCAATGAAAGGCGAAAGGTCAGTTGCAATGGCAGCTCGAAAAATTTCTGACGGTCGCACGCGATATGAAGTTATGTAGAGATAAAATCTGACGCGTAAAAGCGAGCGAGGAACCAAACGCAATTTTAGTACTAAATCTTAATCGTTTGGAGCACCCGTCCCTTGGATTCATCAGTGCACAGTCCTATTCGGGCACGTTCGTGTTTTTGGTCCACGAGAGAAAGCAGAAAATATGTGAAATTTAAATTCGGCTGGGTGATTAATTAAATCTCGCACACAACTGTGAATGTGCATGCAAACAGATTGCGTGCGCGTACTGTGGCGCTATATAAACACGCATGTAGACGAATCATTCTATTGCACATCTTTGCTTGTATTAGCGTCGCGTATACAAGGCGAGGGATATGTGGGAAATATACCCGTCCGTCGAAAATAATAGGGAGACTGAAAAAAATAAAGCACCAGCGTTCGTAATACCTTTTCAAAGGTCCCAGAGATCACGACCCATGCACAGAACAGGACTGGTACAGTGGTATAAGGATATTCCTAAGCCTAAGACGAAGCGCCAGGATGAGCCTATTCCTAAAGTTAAGTTTAAGCCTAGCGCCGGAAAACGGTCCGGCCCGGTTGTATACATGGGCCGAGATTAGAAAGTGTTTTTAAGCGGTTTTTTATTCCCGAAGCGAAATCAAGTCTACACCCCTGTATATTATTATACTTTCTTTACATATCGTATTTGATTTATGCTATTGTCTGTGTGATCCGGCATTGTCCTCCGGTTCCACTAGATTTGTTACCATCCCAGTGTTGACAATATGTAGTTACCAGAGATGTAAAAATACATCGATATTTTACAAAAATGAGCAATTGCGATGGAACCGGGGGATGGGGTAACGGAGCAAGTGCCCCCCCATTTTTTGATTCCAATTATTCTAAAGAAAGTTTAGGTTTAAGCTTCTCGCTCAGATTGTTTGCGACAACAGGCGTTTTGTTTCACGTTCCCTATTGCCTTAATAGTTTTAGTTTCACACTAAAGCCAGTCTGTTACATAGTCTTGTATCCGAGGTCCATATTATCAAATGTATGTAAGCATCTATCAACAGTTGGTAATAGGTTTTGTGGGTTTCGAGCCAGTGAATACTGACGCTCAAAATTCAGCACATTTTTGCATATGATTTGCTCTATTATCATGTACCGATTTTTTATGTTCAATAACTGTAATAGTTGGCGAGTTTTTAAACCTGTTAAACTCATGATAGTTGCTATAGACATTTAAGAATACGGGCTTTAAACTCTACTTACAAGATTCTTGTAAGGGTTAAATTGCAACTCTGCGTTTTCTTAGCAGTTACGCGTTGACCCTTGTCTGCCGACAAATATAGTCTGCCCCCGCCGTTTTCCGGAATATTTTTTACAGACCGACCTACATGCTAATCCGGTACTATCATTAATATTTGGTTGGAATAATACAATCTGGTATATTTAGTTTCCGATTCTTTGAACCCTTATTAATATTTTTCCAACAATTAAGACCGTGGTGACAGAACTTGCACAAAAATTCTTGAAAAGTTTACATTTTAATTATACAACTGTAGCCGTGTTTACTTGCAAAATGCTATTAGTGTCACTGAAAATGAGATAGAATTGACACGGCGTCGAAGTAATTATCACCTTATGCACGCTTGGAGCCATTACCTCAGGGTAAATTCATTATACTAAGCGGTCGGGTTTCTAGAATAAAAATACTAGGAAATACTCTTAATTTATGATGATTGGACACTTTTTCATTTATATCCTTTTGCATTAATAATTAAAATTTTTATAATTTTCTCTTTGATGGTTGGTGAGATAAGAGTCTCACGCGATCTACGGGTACCCGCGAGTAAACGCGGGCCAGGTAAGAAAATTGTGACGTGCTATATTCGCAGGTAAAATGATTTTTAAAGTGTGGGTAAAGCTTTGTGAGTTGTTTACCAAGCTAGAACATGGGCAACAAACGACAGACAAGGATTGAGGATACTATCCTTGTGCCACGTCATTTTATTTACAGAATAATGGTTTGTCTTACTACAGGTATTAGGATACAACTGGAGCTCTGTCTGTGGTTGCGGCGAAAAATTGAAATCTCGTCTCCAGTAGAATTTTTGCAGGAGGTTTTTGGCAATTTTGGTAGCGACATTTTTCGTATTTTGCAAACGTGTTGTTCATCTTTTACTTATAGAGTAATGGTTTTACCATATGTATCAGGGTGTAATCGGAGGTCTGCCTACGAGTTCGGCATCAAATCGAAATCTCGTCTTGGGTTGAATTTTTGCAGGAGGTTCCGGCAATTTTAGTAGTGACCTTTTCGTATTTTCATTATTTTGTTTGTAACGTTCAAGGAAGGTCATTACGGGTCCGACGACTTGAGAGCACCCCCTCTTATTGGTCCCAGTAGACAAGTATATTTTTAATTTAGGGAGATGTGTCCAAGGTTCAGGTATACCTGGGCGTCCAGTATAACTTAAAACATTTACAAAACAAAGGTAAACGTTAATAGCAACCACGGAATGATGCCTACAAAGAACTGAAGCTTAAGAAGAAAGGCGAGTTCTTAATCCATATAGATGAACTAATGACTTTAAGCAGGCCCCACCAGCATTCCTAGTGTACCTCAAACGATTTTCTTACCAATTGTTTATCGGGATATTTGCCGTTTTGCAATATCAGTTTTTTAAGGTTCAAATATTTAATTTCATTTCATTGTTTAATAATTATTTTACATTCAGAACGCAATTAAAGCCCTGTTCACACGTGCAAATTTTTTTCGCAACGAGAACTCGCAGCTGCAACTTGCGTGAGTTTACTTGCAGCTGCAAATTTGTATAGAAATGTCATTTTCATTATGAATCATGTTCAGGCGACTGCAATACCGATCAAGCATAGCTATATACTATCAATTCATCCAAAGATGATTAGTCAAGCGACTTACAAACGCGTTCAAACGCGCATCGCGAACTAAGTTTAATAGCATAAAGCTGATTTATGAGCGAACGTCCGCATACAAGTTGCACATGCAACTTTTTGCAGCAAAAAACATGTACGTGTGAATAGAGCTTAATTAATTTACCTCAACTACAACTATGATTCCCGAACAAGAACCGCTACATATTTGGCCAATTTTGCTTCCCGTCGTCGCTTATTTTGCCGTAATGACCCTGCTGCTAATAGGACTTGCATTTTGCGTCTATGTGCTATGTTTTCGATCGTCGTTTGCAGTGTTGAATAATTCAATTGCAGTCACAGCGGTACGCCAAACGCCTGAATACGCAGCGGTAGGAATATTGAATACAACCGCTGATGGAAATAGTAAAGACGATTTAAGATCAGTCGCGAGAAACTCTGATTCGAATCATAATACAATTTCTGCACGTCATGGAGTAAAAATTTCGAACGCTGCAAAGCGAAAACCACCAAGCTCAGGATTTCTAGTTGACAATAGCAGTGGTCGAATTGAAATTTTGTCAACGAACGTTTAATAACAAACGAAACGTTTAAACTACGGAAACCTACACGTCAAACAACACAAAATCTACAGCATCCACGGCAAAGTTTTCGTCAAGGGCTCTATTATGGTACTGTTTATCTTTAGCATTATATACAAGAGTTGGCTCATGTATAGAACAGGGCCGGATCGTTTTCCGGAGAGGCTATAATAGAGTCAGTTTAAGCTTTAGATTAATGTTTTTGCTTAGGCTTAGGCTTAGACTTAGGCTTAGGAATAGGCTCATCCATACGCTTGGACTTAGGCTAAGGCTTACGCTAAGGAATATGCTTATACTACTGTTCCTGCCCTGTTCTATACATGAGCCCAAGAACTATAAAGGTACGTTTGCGAAGGAACCGTTTGCCAGTCGATCTAACGAGAAGCCAGACGTATATACTTTTACCGTTGAAGTTTTCTGCAAATATGCACTAAATAACTTTCGGCTTATGGCTTGTGGGTCTACAACGTACCAAACCCCTTTGTCTACGGGATTATGCTTTGGATGAAACTTGCTCTTGTTCCCGAACGCAATGCCAACTACCGTCGATAATCGATCAATATTCGGTTGCAACATTTTGCAATTACAATTATAAAGCTTAAATGCAAACAGCAATGGAGAACATCTATAGACGTTACAAGGTTTCGAACGCGTGACTGCACGCTTGACTAGCATACAATGGGATTTCCTAATTGTAGATATTGTTACGTTCTCGGCGCAATCACATGCAACATTTCAAATGCGAACCTAAGACTTTATTTGATAAATGCCATGTTAATTAGTGTATTCAGTTTTGTTACACGTAGTTGGACACATGTGCAACTGAACTACCCGTTATAGTATGACAAGGAAATTAAAAAACTGGTTTTTAAAAACTTTAGTGTTTTACAGATATATAAAACAAATCAGAAACGATAGGTATTCTCGATGTATGCAGTCTTGATTTGCTTACGTAACGTGAATAAAAATCTGTTGGAACGCTGCCCAAAAGACGTATGTGGGGCGTTTAATTGACAATAACTTGGGTATCGCTTGAAGTTGAACGCTTTAATAAACAGTTTGTAAAACATATGCAACATTAATGTTAGTTTACGCGTTCTAAACGAGATTCATGGTCGGTTATTATTAATAAACGTGTTATGCTTCGTAAACAAAGTTACGGTCAATGTTACGTTTAGGGCCGTCTAATTACTATATGAAGCTTAAACCGAACTCTCAGAGTAAGGGTAAACCTGAAACAATGTCTAAACCTAAGTCTAAGCAAAAAAATATTTACTCAAAAGCGAAGCCGAAGCATAATAAAGTATTAGCCTGAAACCTAAGCCTACTTTATTGCAGTTGTTCGGAAAAGTGAGACGCCTCTAAAAATAAAACTGGTCCGCAGGATCACAGGCGTATGCCAAAGAGAAGAGGGTGCGAATGTATCCCCTGAAGCAGTTTGTGGAGACTTGAAAAAAAGGCAAATTTTAAGGGTGTCGAATAACTTGCAGAGGTCAGAATATTTTATTCGTTCGCTACGCTCGCTCGCAACAAACTGTTCAAAAGTGGATATGCCGAAATGAAAACTTGGAAACGCCGTTTACCGGTATTGTTGTCATTTTAGTACATTTCAGTCAACCGCCGGTACCCTGCGACCAATTGAACGCCTTCTTTAATCGTGTTTAAATCTTCGGAACTCGGCGGTCCAACAACGTCAAATATTTCGTTCACTGACTCAAGTTGTGCTTTCAACTCAGCTTTAAACGCAACGCGACGCTTTTCTGCTATTCCTTCAATTGCATCCAGTGCTGTTTGCAGCGTTTGTTCAATTTGTTGCATTCGCGCTATGCGTTCTTGCGTTGAAACTTTCACAACGCCGTCATTGTCGCTCACCAACAGCCATGAAATTGACGCGATTTGACTCAAAATATATCGTCGAGAAACGGCGACGTACGTTGAAGATACAAAATGAATCGAACCACTGATAGCCAAGATTGAATTGGCAGACTCAATTAGTGAATCACGAACAACTTTGAATGGATCCGCGTTGAATGATGATTTTAACTCGCCTTTGTTGATCAGGTCGCCGCTCGTTTGGACGGAAGGCACGAAATCGTTGACAGCATTTGAAAGAGTTACCTGTACGAGTTATACGGGTAGCGTTATTGCTTTTGACGCTATTTAATGCCGTCCAGTGTCGGCAAGCATCAAACGGCACCGCTCAGCAACTCGGAGTTGGACGGCACCGCTCAGCAACTCGGAGTTGGACGGCACCGCTCAGCAACTCGGTGTTGGACGGCACCGTTCAGCAACTCGGTGTTGGACGGCACCGCTCAGCAACTCGGTGTTGGACGGCACCGCTCAGCAACTCGGTGTTGGACGGCACCGCTCAGCAACTCGGTGTTGGACGGCACCGCTCAGCAACTCGGTGTGAATTGCAGCAAAAAGCACCGCATTAAACAATTGGTAAGCAAAAAATTTTTGACTCACGCCGAATGCCGCAGAAACGATAAGTATAGCGCCACCGTATTACACGTACAGCCAGCATCGGATCCAGAAATTTGGAAAAAGCTGACAAAAATTTCGAAACGCTGTTTTTACTGGATGCTATATATGTGAAATTGTCTGATGCTGAAAAATTGTAAGGTATGAACCTTACCATTTTACCACAAACATCTTTCTGGCAAGGGAAGCGTTCGCCCCCCTGTTTTACATTAGCAAGTTATTGTTCTTTTTTAAATTCACCATGTCACAAAGTGCATTTTCACGATCCAAACTCTACCGTTACACAAAGCGGAAAAAACGATGGTTTTTTAACATATTTGCGCATATGCTCAAATGTGTGTAGCAACTATTACCAGTTGGTGATATGTTTTGTAGCTTTTGGACCATAGACTTGCATGATTCAACGTTTTCGTCATTTCGTGCACTTCATTTGCCATGCCACACCTTTTATCTAATTTTGAGTTTCGGAGTTACGTCGGTTCTGTTGTTTAAAAGCCTATTACTATCTGCCTAAAACTAAACCTAAGCCTAAGCAAAAAATGAAGCTATTATTTGTCGTCCGTTAAACTTGCGTTTTTCTTATCTTTCCAGAAATTTCGCAAGGGAATATGGGCCCTCAATCTTTCCCGTTGCACGAACTCAAAAGCTTAAGCTTACTCTATTTTAGTTCTACGGACAAATGATGTGCCTCTCAGTGTAACATCGGTCCAGTCTTTACTTACCCGTATTGCGCCGCTGAGCATTTGAAAAAATTCCGCCAACCGAATCCATTGGTCACGAAGCTTCGCTGTTGTTCGCATGCATTCAGCTAAAATTTTAATCGCTTCTTCATAGTTGAACTTGTGCCATTTTAATGTTGCCAGTTTCGTAACGATTTCTGTCATTTCAGCGTTTGTCATTCGTAGCTTGTCGAAATAATCATCAACACGTCTTTGCGACTCGAATAGTACCTGTTGCCGAAGCGTTGCAACAAATTTCTCGTTTGACATTTGTGCTGCCGCAGTTGCTTCGTTATTCGGCGAAATTTGTTGATCGCCGCCGGCAACGCTGGTACCTTCGATCCCACCTCGAAGTTCAGCTTTCGCAGCGGCAAACGTTTTGACTTTGTCTCGAAACTGTTCCACCTTTGCGAACGCCTGGTTCAAATACGATTCAACTGGCGCGAGTGGTTTTTGGTCCAAATTAGCAACGTGGTGTGGAATTGTGGTACGCAACTGACGAAACAATTCGTTACCGTCACGTAACACTGGCATTACCGTTTCACCAAGCTTAGAAGTTGTATCTTTTAAAACTAAACGTTCTAACATTGTGTTCATTGATTTTGAAACGACAAAAGTTGAATTTAAAAAATTGTTCAATAGCGTTTTCCCAGTTTCTTCTAGTAATGTTTTCGTAGAATGATCCTTATTAGCAAACATACCGATCAGTTTGCTGAACTCTGGTACGTATTTATTTGCTAAAATTTCATAAATACGATTCGCTGCATTCAACACAAATTGTGATCCTGAAACTTTTGACGCACGCTCAGCACTGTCGCCTTCAGAGTCGTCGCTTCCGTGAAATATTTGAGAAATCGATGAAAACAACTCGACTGGATTTAGACTTCGCACTACGTCTTGAAATACAGCTTCCCAACCTGTAGGAATGTCATTTATCGCGTTTTCATAAGCTTGACGATCTTGGTCAAGCTGAACTGTCACTAAAATACGCAAACTAAACCGGTTTGGCAGCTGTTTACCTCGGTCACTCTTCCCCACACTACACACAAAATAAATTGTCTTAAAATTTCAAGACTCCTACTTTCTTAAATTTTCAAGACATAAATGTTATGTACTTCATATTACATTCATAGTCTTAAACAACTCCGAAATTCGATTCTTCAATGGTTAAAACATAAATGTCTTTATATTCAAGAAATTACTATTGCCAATTTTCATAAGTCACAAGTTTTTTCTTTCAAGAAATAGTTGTCTTACAATCAAAAGTTTATTTTCTGATTTTTTTGTACGTAAAAGTAGTGGCTCCGTTTATACTCTTAAGAGAGTATCATTGAATTTCAAAGATATTTTGGGTAGAGCTCGAGTTTCCCCAACCTAAGTTTACGTTTTGGACGTATCTTAGGTTGTAAAATCAGGGTATTTTTTGAGCTTTAGCCGAAATTTTAGAGTCGGTTTCCATGCCAAATCTCTGTGTTTTATTTCAGACATATTTGTCTTATATTTAAAAAATATTTTTCTTAGTCGTTCACAAAACAAAGTCTTAAATTTAAGACATTTAAGTGTGAAAACTTTTACACACATATTTCTGAGAAATTAAAGAAATAAAACTCTTGAATTCAGCACATATATGTCTGGAGTCTGTATCAAGACATCATTGCTTAAATTTCAGGCAATATTTCTTGAATTCAAGACAATATATTTTGTCTGTAGTGTTAACTAGTGTTCTGTGCAATGTGTAAACGGTAGCGAATGCACAAAATCCGCGTGCAGATTTCCTTTTCATAAAACAATCATGTTTGTACTCAAAAATATCGTTGCGAGCAAAGTGATGCTGGCAACTTGCCCAAAATACGAATGTGGGTGGGGCATTCCAGCTTTATTTATATATATATTTAATACCAGGCGAAAGTCCCTTACAGTTTTGTGCTATTGCATTGCGACTTGCTTTGGTTTAGGCTCAGGTTTGGGCTCAGACTCAGGTTTAGGCTCAGGCCTAAAATTGGGCTTAGTATGCTTATTGGCCGGTCTAATTTCAAGTTGTCTATAATACAGCATAGGTACCTTTATCATACGCTTTCTGAATCAATTCCATTGTGCGTTTAGTTTGCTGTTGTCGGATTCGTGTCACATTTTCTTCGAGGCGAACGTTGTCCAATTGGTCTTCGTAGATCACTGAACTTACCGCAAGCGCTTCGCTAAGTTCGCCTAAAATTGCTAAAGTTGCATTGTATTCATCTGACGCACCCGAAGCAATTACTACACACTCGTCTGTTGAACGGCGTATTGAATTCAACGGGATTTGTAAAAATCGTTGAATAACAATTGGTGAATTTGAGCCAATAATTCGTAGCGCTGTGATTACTGCACGAGGAATGTTTGCAGTATGCAATTGGATTTCATTCATGCGGCCGTGTGCTGAACGAAACGTTGACGTAATTTCATTGGATACTTGAACTAACGCAGGTTGAAGATAATGATGCCGCAGTCGGATTGGCCGTTGTTCTTCGTCGACACTTTGCGTGCTAGAATTTGATTTGTTAAATATTTATACAAGAGTCGGCCCATGTATAGAACAGGGCCGGATCGCTTTCCGGAGGGGCTATAATAGAGGCAGTTTAAGCTTTAGACTAATTCTTTGCTTAGGCTTAGGCTTAGGCTTAGGAACTGGCTCATCCATACGCTTAGGCTTAGGTTTAGGCTTAGGCTTAGGCTTAGGCTTAGGAATATGCTTATACTACTATTCTGACCCTGTTCTATACATGGGCCCAAGAGCCGATGATGACTTTATGAAAAAATATACCACTGTACACATACGGTGTAGAAAAGAATATAACAGCGCACGTGGCAATTTCGCCCTACCGGCGCCCTATTTACCGGTGCGGGTATTATTGCCAAAAGCGATGAGACTGCACACACTGTTACAATAAAATGTCATCCTCTCGTGTACGTTTTGAACTAAGCAGCTTAAGCGTTTGGCTAAAAATTAATCATTCCTTAAACTTTGCATCAACCCTACAAAATGTGGGCTGATGTATGGTCAAAACGCAACGT
Source organism: Enoplolaimus lenunculus (assembly GCA_030248215.1). Lineage (NCBI taxonomy): Eukaryota > Metazoa > Nematoda > Enoplea > Enoplida > Thoracostomopsidae > Enoplolaimus > Enoplolaimus lenunculus. Next base: position 124,954 of record JASANG010003629.1, read on the forward strand.
GTGCTGGATACATTTTATGCCATGCGAAAAACAAAAGTAGTTGCATACTCTTGTAGTGAGTTATCATCGACTCTTGGTATTAATAATTTGTCGATGTGTAGTTTGACGTTGTGAGCCGATGAAATTATGAACAAACCGCTGACAAGTGCGACTACACTTGGCGCTGATTTAAGGTAATCTTCAACGTGTGCGTCAAGATCATACGCAGTACCAAGCGCCAGTTGATTGGCGGCAGAATTCTTTAGTTTAATGTCGGTTAGTTTATCTACAAAAAACACATTTTCAAAATTATGGGGCCCATGCATAAATAAAAGTCACAATTGTTGCATAATTGCTAAAGTTTAAGCGTTAGTGTAAGGCTAAGCCTAATCGACCAATTTAAAGCACAGGGGCGGAACAGTATTAACGCATATTCCTATGCCTTTAACCTAAGCCTAAACCTATGCCTAAGCGTAAGAATGAGCATATTCCTAAGCTTAAGCGTAAGCCTAAGCCTAAACCAAGCCAAAAATTAGTCTAACGTTTAAGTTTACTCTATTACAGTCCCACAGAAAAACGTTCCGCCCCTGAATTGCCCTCTCCTCAAGTATACTGCGACAAAAATATGTCGAAAATTACTAGATTTGTATCAAATAAACTTCGCTTTCAGTAATGCCAAATTAATTTGTTCATTTACTTATATTGGATGAACTTTACTTGGCCTATTATGTTGTCGCTAAAACATTCCGGAAGTAGTGCTTAATTATATGAAAAACTAACAATAGCGGACCGGATAAAAAAGTTTAGTCCCGCTTTTACGAAGTCATTTCAAGAGTGGATGATGTCCACCTTGCAGAAGAGTGTGCATCTGCTTGAGCTGTGCACGGTACCAAAGGTACCAGCACGCGTTGCATTTTTGTTCGACCCCCCTCAATCAGGGGGGTTTAAGCAAGAGATTAACTGTATGCTTCAGTACACCTACCCCCCTTAAACAAGGGGGAGTTACAATTTCATCCTTTACTACAATTTAAAACTGCATAAAGACCCCCTCCCTAAACAAGGGGGGTAGGCCAAAAACGCAACGCGTGCCGGGTACATTCTTTAATACATAGAAAGTACCCAGTTGCACACTCTTGTTATAAAGAGTGATCATCCACTCTTGGTCATTTGAATTCTCCACATGCACCTCATTTAAATTGTTTTGCACACCCTCTCTCAGCAATGATGAGCTGGCTACGGGCTTGAATACAATTGAACCTTTGAATCAAAACGGTGCTTAATTCCAATAAACTAAGACTTAAAGCAAAGTGATGAATACGTGATAACCATTCTAAAACAGCAGATTACTGAAATGTACCTGTGATTGTTGTTGTCGCGTAAGCTAAAGCAACAATGCAAAACCATGCTGAAATTAGGCAATTCATTACTTTGATAAAAAAACTAAAATGAACCCAAAATATAATGATAAAATGCTGTATTTTTGATAGATTTTAAATTCAAACTATACTTTAAAAATTAAAACGTTATACAAAAGCTTACGTAATCGGTTACCGCAAACGGTGCGGTGGCTACCTTCTACTACCTTCGAATCTTACAAGGGTGCTTCATGCATCAAGGAACCGATGGTAAAACAGAATTATAATTGCTGATACAGCATTCTAGGGTCATGTAACTTATAGGGGCTTGTTCACTGTAGACAGGGAGACTGGATTACCATGAGACTGGGAGGCCTGATGTTCGTAGACGTAGCATTATTGTTGGCTTATGTTTAAGGTTGAGCTTAGGCTATAATTAGGTATAGACTTAGACATTGGCTTAGGCGTCATCCACGTGATAGTGCGCACATAGTTGTAAAAAATTGTCCACCTACTCCCTTAGGATTATAGTGTCAAAAAACGATGCTATAACCAGGTCGCCGTGCCAGAGTTTATTTCACAATATTGGGCAAGCTTGAATGGTTAATAAGGACCGTAAATGTTATGTAGTAGGTACCACAATACAACTTCAGGCTCACGTAAAGAACAGAGTCGGAACAGTATTATAAGCATATCCCTAACCCTAAGCCTAAACCTAGTCCTAAGCCTATGCCTAAGCCAAGCAAAGCTTAAACTTACTCTATTCTAGTCGCAGAGAAAAACGTTCCGCCCCTGATCTTTACATTGGCCCAACTTCAAAAGATTTGGGGCCTTCGGCGTAATTTGTAAGCTCAAACCTAAATATCATTGTCAAAATTGTTATATTTCCGAGATGTAAAATTCAATAAATATGACAAGCTGTAACAGTAACTGTGTGTGCCAGAATATAATAGGTTCAAAATAAATCTCTCGTAAAACATTGTTTTAGGTTGGTAAAATTCATACTATAACTTTTGAATTTTTGGATTCAACCCCGAAAAATCGGAAATAGACACCGCATAAACTTGTAAACCAAGTATATATTCTTACAAATTCATAGCTTGGCGTTCTGAATACCAGAAAGGATCCATTAAAGTTTGAATTTACGCCCACGTAATAACATTAAAACGTTTCTGAAACGATAATAATATCAAACATCTTTTATGGTTGTCTTTTATAATTTGTACAATTTGTCCCCAAACAGAACAGTTACAATACCAAGCCAATACAAAGAACAGGTGCGGAATAGTATTATAAAGCATATTCCTAATCCTAAGCCTAAGTAAGCCTAAGCGCAAGAATGAGCATATTCCTAAACCTAAGCCTAAGCCTAAGCCAAGCAAAAATCTAAGTCTAAAGGTTAAGCTTACTCTATTGCAATTCCACAAAAAAACGTTCCACCCCTGATCTTTACATGGGCCCAAAACCAAAAAGTATACTATAAATATTTAGTTTAAGCGAACAGTTAAACTTTTATAGTTTAAAACGAACAAAATCATTTAAGCAATGACAATAGAAAAATTAGTCAAAAATTTATCTCAATTTTAAACTTTTTAATATAAATTTTAGGCAAACAATCCATAAACTGGAGGTGTTAAACGATACGTTTCGCACAATTTACGCCCCCCTCCCCAAAACAAACATAACTAAGTGCCGCTGACATATAAGACGCATTTTTCAAAAATGGGGCTACATCGGAATATATTTTTAAAATTTAGGCAATTTTTGTCGATCAAATCACGTGAAAAACAGGATTTAGTATCCTGTGAAAACTACGGAGGACCAAACAGCTCATTAATACCAAGAGTCGATAATGACTTTTTTACAAGAGTGTGCAACTGGGTACACTCTGTGTGGAAAAGAATGTACCCGGCACGCGGTACGTTTTTGCCCTCTCCCCCTCCTTTTATATAGAGGGTGTACAATCGGTGCGGACTTTGGCACATTATGTATGCGGCGTAAAACGTGGCCCTCTTATAGTTTAATTTAGGGGTATTCATATGATAGTGACCCCCCTCTCAAACTAGGGGGGCGGTCGGCAAATACGCAACGCCCGGTGAAACATTTTGTACTATACGGGACCCCAAGAGTTGCACACTCTTGTTATGATGCACTCTTGCTAAAACCAAGAGTTGAGTATATTCCAAGACAAGAGTATGCAACTTCCTTGGCTGTGCATGGCACAAATTGCACCAGCACGCGTTGCGTTTTCGCCGTACCCCTATTTGGAAGGGGTCGATATTTTCGAAAGCATACAAAATAGACAGCGTTTAAAAGTGTAATCGAATCAACCAACTAAACGTTTAACAGTTAGTGATGACAGTCCTTCAACTGTACCCCCTAAATAAATGGGTAAGTCAAAAAAGGCAATGCACCCTGGTACATTCTTTTGTAAACAGAATGCACCCAGTTGCACACTCTTGTTAAATAGCGATTATCCACTCTTGCTAATACCAAGTGTACATGGTGCAAGGGTATGTAACTATTGGTTTTCCGCATGGTACAAAATGTACCCGGCACGCGTTGTCGTTTTTGTCCGACCCTTCTTATTTAGAAGGGGTTCAACTTGTGCGAACCTGGGCATTGTATGTGACTGGCATCAAAAATGCACCGTTAATGGTTTAATTCAGGGGTATAAAATGTGATAGCGACCCCTTTTACGTAAGGAGGGAAGGTCAAAAAGACAACGCCCGGTGGTACATTTTGTACCGTGCGGCACTCGCAGAGTTACATGCTCTTGTTAAAAGACTATCATGCACTGTTGTTATAATACGAACTCGTGTCTTAAATACAAAACGTTTTTGACGTTCTGAAAAAACTGTTTAGTCGATACTAAAATAGCGTTTTGACAAATGCTAAAAAGCGTTTAAAAGTAACGCTGGTTTGGCTACATTAGCTATCTCGTGGAAGCGTCTCGAGTTTTGCATACCTGTTTTGGGCATCGTTTCAGTATGAAAGCGAATAGTTTTCGCACATGCATATCTTTTGACGGTTGAACACTAACGTACACAATTCTTATTAATTAAAGGCTGGACAGACACAGGCCGTCTTGTTTAAAATCATTTTGTTCCTTGGTGACCTGGTTCAGAAGTTATGATTCTTGGAACCCCCTAATATCTCGTCAAATGGCGCTAGCTTAAGCTTCTAGTATAGTTATCTAGAATCGAAATTTCGTTTGACCATTTTAGTAAAAATGAAAGTTAAGAGTTTAACCCTGAGAAATAAGTTAGCTGTTTTTACATCAGTGACCCTCGGATTTTTGAAATCCTATTTTTGGCTTCTAGGTAGGAAATTTTCGGCTTAGTTTCCACGCGTATATACAACATCCATGTGTATGTAAACGTAACCAAACCAGTTGCATGATTCACAAGTGTAGTAGGTTTTAGCTAAAATTACACTGAAATTATAGAACGGTTTGTAGCCATTGTTGGGCAGTGGGTTAGCAGTTTGTCTCGCGTATGAGCCATGTAACTGTCGATCGTTTTTTGATAAGCTTAGGCTTTTCTGTCCAAAGCAATTGACTACCACAAAGTGGCGAATGTTGTCCAGGATGACAACGTTTATTTAAAGTTGGACAAACGAAATGCATAGTGCAAGCGAACTTTAATTTCACGAGCGTTTTAGAAACATATTTATATTTTGATTTTTATGCGTTAAAAACATTGAGAGGCTAAACATATCGAAACATTGGCATGTTTTCTTTCTTAGCTTGAACGGCCAATGTAAAGAACACGAGCGGAACAGTATTATAAGCATATTCGTAAGCCGGAGCCTAAGCCTAAGCCTAAGCCAAGCAAAAAATAATCTAAAGCTTAAGCTTACTCTATTACAGTCCCACAGAACAACGTTCCGCCCCTATTCTTTACATGGGCCGCTTGAACGAATAAAGTTTTATTGTAATATTTTTCTAATCTGCGCAAATTGAAAAAATGTTTAAATTTCGAGTGTGTCTGCAAAAATTCGTATGAACAATTGTTGGACTTTTATATGAGGGACAGATAGTTGCAGTTTTAGAAAGTTAACAGTAAGTATTCTTTGACATGTTTGTATTATACAAGCAACCCGTCTTTTTGACCGTTTCAGGTGCTGCTTGTTTTACGTGTTATCCAATTTATTCAGGAATTCGCCCATGTAAAGATCAGGGGCGGAACATTTTTCTGCGAGCACGCAATAGTGTTTGCTTAAGCTTTGGACTATTTTTTGCTAAATTTTAAGGCTTAGTGCTTAGGAATATGCTTATATAGCACGGTCGACGGCCATGTTCTTTAACTTGGCCCAAGAATTGAACTGGAAGGAAACTTTTTTGGTATTACAAATCTTGTAACAATTTCGTTCAGTTGAGTTTTGTCAATGAAAGAAACTCCATTGCTTGGACAGAAACTAATGTTACTTACATATGTCGGCAACTGAAACATCAAAGCCGGTATTCAAGCGGCTGGTTTTGTTTTGATGGCGTAAATCTGGCATATTTTTAGGTCGGCATTTTATACGATTGCTTTTAGTTCATTAATATTTCAGTGCATCCTATCATTGAGAGATTTTCAGAGCTTTTAAGTAAGCGGTGTTTAGTTTTGCAAACTGTTTTTGCTGTTGATGATAAACGGAATTGAAATATTTTCGCTTGGGTGTAAAATATTTCACGTCTTCATCGAATCATTACGCATTAAATTTTGAGACGGCCTGAATGCCGACTCTTTGGCCCATGTATAGGCCAGGGGCGGAACGTTTTTCTGAGAGACTGGAAAAGAGTAAGCTTAAGCTTTAGACCAATTTTTTTGCTTGGCTTAGGTTTTAGGCTTAGGCTTAGGCTGAGGAATATGCTCATTCTTACACTTAGGCTTAGGCTTAGGGTTAGGCTTAGGAATATGCTTGTAATACTGCTCCGCCCTTGTTCTTTACATTGGCCGACTCTTTCAACGCATAGAAACAGTTGAAGATTGCTGTTAAATGTGTTTTATTTTCCTGCTATCAGCATTTTGGAAGATATTTGATTTATTTTTAATCAAAAACCTGAATTTATATTTTGCGTATTAGCTTTAGCACAGCCCCCCCCCCCCCGTTTAAAAACGGTATCATCCCATCTGTTTTGGCCATTCCTATTTTTAGTGTCATGCAATAGGGGCTGCACGTTTATGCAAACTTGCTATACTGCACCAAGACACCAAGCGGCTGCACGTATAAGGTACTTAGTTTGAACCCTGGGGTAAAATATTTAAATTCTAAATTTCTTGACGCTGACTTCGGTCCAATGTAAAGACTGTTAAGATTTTCAAGGTAATACTTTTTAACAATTCGAATATTCGTATGCAATGATTAATAGGATATTGTTTTAAGAACCCATGTTTTTGCGGGATGGGTATAAAGCAAGGCTTAAGTTTTAGACTATTTTTGCCGTTCACTTACGCTTAGGTTTAGGCTTAGGTTATTAGTTAGTCGTTATATCCTGACGTTGAGGCTTACCCTTAGGGTTCAGGTTAGATATATCGTTATACGACGTTGAGGCTTAGGCTTAAGCTTCGAATTAGAAATTTCCTTATATGACGTTGAGGCTTAGGCTTAGGCTTCGAATTAGAAATTTCCTTATATGACGTTGAGGCTTAGGCTTAGGCTTCGAGTTAGAAATTTGCTTATATGACGTTGAGGCTTAGGCTTAGGCTTCGAATTAGGAATATCGTTATATGACGTTGATCCTTAAAATATTCTTATACCACCCTTATCCATGCTTGGGCCACAACAACAAATACACGAGAATGTTTTTAATCGATTTATTTGTTGTGAAACGTCGGTCGAAGAATAGCGAGAAAATATAAATTTTGCACAAATTAAAGGATTGACAAACGTAGTCCAATTTCAAGAAGAAACTTGGGAACCATAGTTGACCCATGTATAGAACAGGGCCGAAACAGTAGTGTAAGCATATTCCTACGCCTAAGCCTAAGCTTAAAAGCTTTAAGCGTAAGGATGAGACTTTTGCTAAGCCTAAACCTAAGCCTAAGCATAAGCAAAAAAGTTCATGTAAAACATAAACTGACTCTGTTACAGCTCCACTGGAAAACGATCCGGCCCTGTTCTATTCGTAGGCTCCATAGTTTTGCTAACTCAAACTTTTCTTGGCTATAATTTATTTTGTTTCGTTTGATACCGTTTGCATACGGTTGGCGTAATAACCACTTAAATATCGTATCTATGAAAAGTTGCTGATTTAACGCCACCAAATCAGAACTGATTGAGTTCAAATTGATAGCTGTCGTTGCAAACCTAACAAACTGCTTTTAATCTTAGTGTTTTAAACACTGTTCTATTGTTGTAAATCGAGCATTCATGTACCGTATTATGCAACAATTTTGAATAATTTCATTAAACTTGAAGTTGTTTTCGAATGATTTTTGAAACTTAAATTGAACACAGTACACTGTAAATTCTAATGAGTTGATTAATGAATTCAGAGAAAGAATTAGTTATTTCTGGCTATTTCTGAGTTGATAACAGTAGTTGTTAAAACTCACTCTGAGTTGATTTAATTCCGGGTGAGTTGACAAATTAACTCAGAATGAGTTAAATCAATTCAGATTTCTGAATTCTGAAAGACCTAATTCAGAACTCAAACCATTGAATGGATTCAACTCATTCTGTGTTGAAATCAACTCAAGTGGGTTTGTTTTAGCAATTTTCTTATGTATACATTGTTCGGTTGTTTTAAATACTAAAAATTAATATCCGGTTCCTGTCCAGCAAGTACATTTGAGCTTTAGTGGAATATTATTGGCCGGAATTTTGTAAAGAATATTTTTTGTAAACCTTTATGCCAGAAGGTATACGTCGAACGCTGATGCATTCGCCTACCTACCACCGGTTCGTACAACAATAGTCGCTGTTATATTTTCCAGTTCACCTGATTAATTACCGCCATAAAGAATCGAGTCACGAAAATCTGTAAAACTCACTCGTATACCTACGGTACGCACTAGTTTTCGTTGATTCAGTTTCCTTATGTGTTGTGAATGCGGCGGTCGGCCCTTTTTTTGATGGGATACTTCAAACCTGGACTGGCACAAAGAAGTCACCGCGGCCTTTTTGATATAAACCAACTTACAACAGTAATTACATGCCCAGAATTTATTTATTTTGTTATGCGGCGGAATTTTACCGGCCCATCGGGCGTTTTACCGGCGTGCCAGATAGCCTGTCCACTCCTATATTAATATTTGTTGCGGCTGAATGAAGTTGATTCACAAAATTTTAGCTCGAGTAAACCTAAGGTATACGGGCCCATTTAAACATCAGGGGCGGCACGTTTTTTGTGGGACTAGGATAGAATAAGCTTCAGCTTTAGGCTATTTTTTTGCTTAGCTTAGGCTTTGGCTTAGGCTTAGGCTTAGGAATAAACTCATTCTTAGGCTTAGGCTTAGGCATAGGCGTAGGCGTAGGCTTAGGCTTATGCTTAGGCTTAGGCTTCAGAATAAGCTTATAATACTGTCCCGCCCCAGTTCTTTACATTGGCCGGTATCCGTATGGCCGTGTTTAGGATTGGCCGAGTCCTCGTGCACAAACGTTATTTTCGACATGTTAGACAGAAAATAGGCTCATTTCAGTACCTACTATATTGAATGCTATTGACTGGGTCCAGATGTCTGCTAGCCAGACATCCAAACAATTTCGGGAGCGAAGCCAGGGACAATCGAGACGCATATTTTTATATTGAAACTGTTGAAAGTTTTTGAACCCAAAAGTTTTTTATAATTAAATTTGTCTTCAAACGCCTCTTTTTAGTTTCAAGTTTTCTTCAACCAGGAGTTCGAGGACGGGGGGAGGCGGTGAAAACGGCCGCGGGTTTACTGGTCAGATATTTTGATGCAGCGTGTACACTTAGGCGAACCAGTTTTAGACAACAAATGGTTATTTTGCTGCTAGATGGTATATTGCCGTGCTGCATAGATTATTAGCGTTTAAACAGGGTTGTGGTACAAAAAGGAACAAACAAACAAACAAAGAAAAAGCAATTATACGATACGTAAAAAAGAGCAGACATTCGGTTTACCGTGTTGTTTATCTATTTTTTGGCTTTTGTGAACGCCTGAAATTATTACTTTAAATGAGTTTTTTCTAGGTTTCACAAACCAAAATCTAAAATATTACCTACTAAAATGGTAAACTGTGAAGTCAAATCAAAATGCCCAACGCTTAATAATTATTGGATGCGCAGTGCAAAATATCCGCAAGACGTAAGAAACCGATTTGCTAAAAGGTTTTAAGTTAAAAAAAAATATTAAAATACTTGCGAAAATTTGTTGCGATATTTTGGGTTTCAAATTTTTCTACTACGGACAACATGAAAAGCTTCGAATTGTAGGAATTGGAGTCGCTGCTGGGTTGAAATAGAGTTGTTTAATGTCACATAAAAGAGTTGTTCTGGTATGTTCTATTAAACAAAATTTTACCTAATTATGGTTTAAACTGCGACTTGTCTTATATTTCAGACTTATTTATCTTAAACGATTGTGAAGTAAATGTCTTAAACTTCAAACATCAACGTTACAAAAATTGGCCAATGTAATGAATAAGGGCGGAACAGTATTATAACCATATTTCTAAGCCTAAGCCTAGTGCCGGATTCACGTTATAACCGGGGCGGGCGGACACGGTTTGTCCCATGTTGATTCGACGTCAACGTTAAAATTCGAGCACTTATATCGGGTGAACAGACAAAACTCGAATGTCATATGACATTTACTTACAAACCACCCCTCTCAGAAGATCATTGTGTACAAGAGTTGGTATGTCACGTGATACTGAGGGACATTTATGCGAATATCATACGATATTCCAAAAGTACAACGAATATCATATGATATTCAACGGGACAGTGTAATTTTCGGGTGCTTATAAATTAATGCAAAGTCGGACGGCATTAAGTCTCTTAGTAGACAAAATGTTACCCAATAGGTTAATAGGGACAAAACGTGTACCAAGCTGCCCCAGTTATAACGTGAACCCCGCATAAGCCTAAGTCTAACCGTTAGAATGAGCATATTCCTAAGCCTAAGCCTAAACCTAAGCCTAAGCCAAGCAAAAAAATTAGTCTAAAGCTTAAGCTTACTCTATTGCAGCCATACAGATAAACGTTCCGCCCTTGATCTTTACTTGGGCCCAAAAATTTAAGATCCTTATGTTTTGAACAACTTAACAATTTAAAGTATGATGTTCAAGACATATACGTCTGGAGGTTGTACTACGACATAAAGTATGAAATTTCGGAACTTTGTTGAACATAAGACAATTTTTCTGTGTGTAGAGGCTAAAACCACAGCTTATAGGTTCGTTTGTACATCAACAGGTCTTTTCCAAATACCTTACCAAATAGTTTGTTTCTGCGCTGGTATTTTAAAATATATTTGTGTAAACACCTATTCCTATTACAGGAAACTATTGAATATATAGCTTCGAAATTTCCAACTACTGTTGCTTTGTGTTCTACTCCTATGCTAGTTTTCAAATTCGTTATTACAGGAGTTTACAAGTTTGAAAACCTATCGCAAACTGACTATATGTACTTATTTGACAATATATCTCTTATTCAAATCTCCTATGCTAGTTTTCAAATTCGTTATTACAGGAGTTCACTAATTTGAGAACCTATCGCAAACTGACTATATGTACTTATTTGTCAATGATATCTTATTGAGAACTTCTACGCTAGTTTTCAAATTCGTTATTACAGGAGTTTACAAGTTTGAAAACCTATCGCAAACTGACTATCTGTACTTATTTTTCAATGATCTCTTATTGAAAACCCTTATTCTAGTTTTCAAATTCGTTACTACCGGAGTTCACTAGTAAGAAAGCCTATCGCAAACTGACTATATGTACTTATTTGACAATGATCTCTTATTGAAAATCCTTATTCTAGGTTTCAAATTCGTTATTACAGGAGTTCACTAATTTGAGAACCTATAGCAAACTGAATATGTGTACTTATTTGAAAATGATCTCTTATTGAATACCCTTATTCTAGGTTTCAAATTCGTTACTACAGGAGTTCACTAGTAAAGAAAGCCTATCGCAAACTGACTATATGTACTTATTTGACAATTTGATCTCTTATTGAAAACTTATATGCTAGTTTTCAAATTCGTTATTACAGGAGTTCACTAGTTTGAAAACCTATCGCAATTCGATATTACAGGAGTTCACTATTAAGAAAGCCTATCACAAACTGACTATATGTACTTATTTGACAATATGATCTCTTATTGAAAACTCCTATGCTAGTTTTCAAATTCGTTATTACAGGAGTTCACTAGTTTGAAAACCTATCGCAATTCGATATTACAGGAGTTCACTAGTAAGAAAGCCTATCGCAAACTGACTATATGTACTTATTTGACAATATGATCTCTTATTGAAAACTTATATGCTAGTTTTCAAATTCGTTATTACAGGAGTTCACTAGTTTGAAAACCTATCGCAATTCGTATTACAGGAGTTCACTAGTAAGAAAGCCTATCGCAAACTGACTATATGTACTTATTTGACAATATGATCTCTTATTGAAAACTTATATGCTAGTTTTCAAATTCGTTATTACAGGAGTTCACTAGTTTGAAAACCTATCGCAATTCGATATTACAGGAGTTCACTATTAAGAAAGCCTATCGCAAACTGACTATATGTACTTATTTGACAATATGATCTCTTATTGAAAACTCCTATGCTAGTTTTCAAATTCGTTATTACAGGAGTTCACTAGTTTAAAAACCTATCGCAATTCGTATTACAGGAGTTCACTAGTAAGAACCCTATCGCAAACTGACTATATGTACTTATTTGACAATATAATCTCTTATTGAAAACTTATATGCTAGTTTTCAAATTCGTTATTACAGGAGTTCACTAGTTTGAAAACCTATCGCAATTCGATATTACAGGAGTTCGCTAGTAAGAAAGCCTATCGCAAACTGACTATATGTACTTATTTCACAATATGATCTCTTATTGAAAACTTATATGCTAGTTTTCAAATTCGTTATTACAGGAGTTCACTAGTAAGAAAACCTATCGCAAACTTACTATACTTATTTGACAATGATCTCTTATTGAAAACTCCTATGCTAGTTTTCAAATTCGTTATTACAGGAGTTCACTAGTTTGAAAACCTATGGCAATTCGTTATTACAGGAGTTCACTAGTAAGAAAGCCTATCGCAAACTTACTATACTTATTTGACAATATGATCTCTTATTGAAAACTCCTATGCTAGTTTTCAAATTCGTTATTACAGGAGTTCACTAGTTTGAAAACCTATGGCAATTCGTTATTACAGGAGTTCACTAGTAAGAAAGCCTATCGCAAACTTACTATACTTATTTGACAATATGATCTCTTATTGAAAACTCCTATGCTAGTTTTCAAATTCGTTATTACAGGAGTTCACTAGTTTGAAAACCTATCGCAATTCGTTATTACAGGAGTTCACTAGTAAGAAAGCCTATCGCAAACTTACTATACTTATTTGACAATATGATCTCTTATTGAAAACTCCTATGCTAGTTTTCAAATTCGTTATTACAGGAGTTCACTAATTTGAAAACCTATCGCAATTCGTTATTACAGGGGTTCACTAGTAAGAAAACCTATCGCAAACTTACTATACTTATTTGACAATATGATCTCTTGTTGAAAAACATCCGCAATAATACAATCACCGCAAGTTTTCGACAATATTTCAAAGTCTACTCGTAGCTGAAGGCGATAGGATTTAATTCATAAATTTTCAAACAGACAGAGGCACATATATATATCGATAATTTGGCCAATGACACTACCTTTTCAAAGTTCAAAGATTTGAACCGAATAACTAATTGAGTACAAATTGAATTTGACAGTTTTATGTTAGACTTCATAACTTTTGAAATATTCTTCTAAGATAAGAAATGCTAGCAAAGATATGTATTTATTTGGCTAGATAGGTTTTTTGACAAAAGTTGTATATTGTAACGAACAGGGGGGTGCATGTAAGTAAAGAGGCCGAGGGGATAACACTCCCGTGCGGAAATTTCTGGAAACTATGTATTAAGGCGCTTTTACTAGAATTGTAATAATTTGTCAGATTCTGGCATCGCAAAGTTGAAGTAATACCCTCGAAAAATGAGGCTCTACTGGATCCTGGTAGCGATCGTGCTTCAGGGTTTATAGCAACTGTTATTCCTATATGAAGCGTAGAGGGGCACCGTATCACCTAACGCAAAATTTTTTCAGGTGATCCAAATGCCTTAAAGAATATTCGATAATCAGTAATTCTAAAGACCCAATGTTTTAGTCGATTTTTTAGTGTCGGCTTGTGTCAGTCCAAACTTCTGGGTGCACCTCTGTCCGTAGGAGACACATTTTTGTTCTGTATTTAGAACGCAGTTTGTCTCTGGTTTACGTACCACACAACTTGAACGTACATCAAGTGAGACAAGTGATACGTTACTCGTATCTGCTCGTGCTGAAATTTTGATTTAAGTTTACTTTTAGCTTTCCACTTCAGTCGTCCGATTCTTAAATGACGTGTTTTGAATTAATACTGGTTATAAAGTGGTTGTAAGATTAACAACGCTGTTTATTTGTTCTATGCAGAAACAATATTCAAAATACCGTTTGTGGGGCGTTCCAACTTTAATAATAATAATAATAATACCATCGTCGTGAACGAATATATTTTATTAAACGTATAATTGCAATAATGGTAATGTTTGGAAAATGTTCGTTTAATTAGCTTTCATGGGTGGCAGCAGGTAAGCGTATGGAATTAGCTGCGCTCAACTGAGTACAAAGTGCCAGCGGAAGCGCCCCCTTAACGCCGGTTCTATGAGTAGCCTAAGAAGTATTTAATATATGTCGATATGTCGGTATATAGAGTAAATATATTTTCACAGTAGTGATACAGAGTCGACCTATTAACCGTTTTGGTTCAAAGGCAGCACTTGCGCATCGCAACCTAATATTCTGGACCAGCACCCATGTTTCCGTTCACCCGTTCCATAGTCACTTTTGATTTAACCCTTTCCCTCATAGAGTATACTAAGAGCAACTAAATACAATAATGTACGAGCAATACACACACTGTGACCAGTGTTTAATATTTATAACATATATGAGCAGTGCAAAATCTCCACAAGACGTGAGAGCCTACTCGAGCTTGAGCGTCAAGCTCCTATAGCTCAGTGATCATCGTAAACGCCTCCCACCCGCGAGACTGGGGATCGATTCTTACCTTGAAATTACATCTCATATGAAATTGAAATATTCATGTGAGAAAGGGCTAAGTTCTGAATTTTGATACTCATTCTTGGCAAAATATTTTTCAATCATTTGCTCGTTATGTGTCTTTATTCTGAAACAAAATCTTCTCGTATAACTCACCATACCTTTTGGCATAGTATGTGCATCACACGCCGATCCATAAATTTATGAGAGGAGACAAGATGGAGAAAGCTCGCGAGAGAAGCAATCAAGAAGCCAAACACCAAATTTAATTTTAAACCTCAACACGAAATCTGGGTTTTTTGTCCGTGTGGGGGGGGGGGGCGAATGGCAGCGACGCCCCCATTGGTTCCGCCATTGATGGTCGCATATTCATACTTGGTACCTTTAACCCTTTCTCACATGAATATTTTCAATTTCATATGAAATGATAACCACTGAAATATATACGAGCTTGGCGCTCGAGCCCAAGTAGGCTCTCACGTCTTGTGGAGATTTTGCACTGCGCATATATGTTATAAATGTTAAACACTGCTCGCAGTGTGTGTATTGGTTGTACATTTTATTGTATTTAGTTGCTCATAGTATACTCTATGAGTGAAAGGGTTATAGGTACTAAGTAAGAATTTTTTCATTCTGATTCCAAAGCTTTTGATAGTTTATTGTTGCAGCCATCTTAAGACAACTTTCGGTTGATTGCGAGTCTTTCTTCAATTTCATATAATCTGCTTTATCTCCAAGAAACAGAATATCTTTCGGTTTGCAGAAAAAAAGCGTTTAACTCATAAACGGTTTGATAGTTAATATTGACCGAATCTCATTTTAAAATTAATATCTTGCCGTCCATAGATATCTACATTGTGTACGAATATGGATAAAAGCAACGACTCCGACCCTACTGAGGTAAACCTATGCAATTTTCGCGTTTGTAAAGATCATGGGGCGAAACGTTTTTCTACAAGACGGCAATAGTGATAAGCTTAAACTTTAGACTAAATTTTGGTTAGACTTCAGCTTATCTTTTAGAGTATAAGCTCATTTTTTTGCTTCGGCTTAGGTATAGACTGAGGTCTATGAACATGCTTATACTACCGTTTCGGTCCTGTTCTATACATTGGCTGCACATTTTAAGCGTAGTGGCAAAATTAAACTGTCAAGTACTCCAATGTATAGCGTAAACGGAATTCGGTTTTGGTGCGTGTAAAAATTGGAGTTGGAGGTCGATTTTATGCCGGAATTTCAGTTGCATACGTAATATTTTTCGCTTGGAACGTTTCTAGCAGATTTTTCTATATTTTTTGTAGATTTTAATTTTGCGTTCGTGTTTATAAATAAACTTTGTCAGATTTTACACTTATTCGTCTAGAAAACACATTGTGAGCTTCAAATCAACAATTTGCATCACAATCTTTTCAGCACGACAGAGCCGATGGAAGAATGCATACTCTATTGCCACTGGGTTCACCACTGAACCACTGGCTGTGGTTCAGTCGTACCTTGAGTCTTGATACACACGCTGGTTTTTTCGGCTACTTTCAAAGTTTTTTTAAATGTATAACCTTAAACTGTAAACTCTGATTGTTGAAAAATTGATTATTTACATAAAGAAAAACTTCTATACAGGCATGGTCGAACGAGGGGGATAGATCAGGTGTGCCAGTCGGCATCCTTCGACAAGTAAACCCACATAATTATAAAACTGGTTTAGGTTAATTTCAGCTTCCCGAAATTTTAAAATTAATTCGACAGCCCCTAGAAAAAATCAATCAGGGTCCTTGTGTATATGCAGTTCCGGCCTGTGGCTAACTTACCATGCAGGATGGCTTAAAGTTTTCAGGAGGGACACGCAAAGATTTCAAATGCTCTCCAGGCCCGCTTCTGACTATGGACCCCGATGAAGTTGCGTCAGAGATTTCAATTAAACCTGAATCACTCAGTTTAAAAAATAGCTTTATACGTACTTATTGGTTTTACAACACTGTAACTGCCAGTAAGTTGATTTTCACTCAGAATGACTTGAATCCACTCAGAAGTCTAAGCTCTGAATTAGGTCTGTCAGAACTCAAAATTCTGAATTGAATAAACTCAATGAGTTAATTAATTAACTCACCCGGAAACCAGAATGTGGGCTTCCGCCATGTAATATAAACATAACGTTTCTGATACGATCTGACCCTAACTTTACTTGGTTTGAATTTGTGTTTAAGTTTTTCAGAACGCATTGTGTATTCAAGTGACAATATCACATTTCGCAAAATATTAATTGAGATTCTGTACGAAAGTCACTTTGGTTAAAAACTGACAACAGATTGACTTTGCAGTGTTAAAAATGTAGAAATTAGGCTTGCGTTATACGCGTCGCGCAGCGCCAAATACCCCCGCGCCGTTTGGCGCACCACCGCGCAGCGCACCTAAATTAAACCTAAACCTCGGGAGGAACTTGTACACTGTCAAAAATAGCTAGTCAAATTGACTCTCTCCGAAACAGGCGCTTCGGGACTACACAAATTGAGTCTGAATTCGACTCCACCAGAGTCACATTCGACTCACTGAGTCACACGTCTCACTCTGGCGGAGTCGCATTTGACTCAGTTTGTGTAGTCTGGAAAAGCCTATTTCGGAGAGAGTAATTTGACTCACCATTTTTTTGCAGTGTACAAAAATTAAACATTTAATAAGTGTCGTTTAAAGTCAATCGTTAACCTTAATCTAAGTTGTATTCACAATGAAGCCTACATCTCGAGTTTAATAGCTCAAGCTTAGTTCTACGTCTTTCTTGTTTCTAAAATGAGATGGTATTATGTGAGCGACTTGGATTATGTGTTTGGATTAAGAGTGTATGATACGCAATAGAGTGCGACAGAGTTGTAACAGAATTCCGATTCCGGCTAAAATTCCGACAACATTTGTGTTTCGACTACGATTCTGACGGAGTGTAATACCGAGTTCGGTATTTAAGGTTACGTGTGTTTTTCCATCAAAATTATTTCACATTTAAACTTAGTCGTTCCATCTTTGGCGCATTTACCTTGTGGAATGGGCCCATGTATAGAACAGGGCCGGATCGTTTTTTGGAGGGGTTATAATGGAGTCAGTTTAAGCTTTAGACTACTTGTTGGCTTAGGCTTACGCTTAGGCTTAGGCTTAGGAATAGGCTCATCCATACGCTTAGGCTTAGGCTTAGGCTTAGGCTTAGGAATAGGCTTATCCATACGCTTAGGCTTAGGCTTAGGCTTAGGCTTAGGAATAGGCTCATTCATACGCTTAGGCTTAGGCTTAGGCTTAGGAATAGGCTCATCAATACGCTTAGGCTTAGGCTTAGGCTTAGGCTTAGGCTTAGGAATAGGCTCATCCATACGCCTACGCTTAGGCTTAGGCTTAGGCTTAGGAATATGCTTATATTACTGTTCGGGCCCTGTTCTATGCATGGGCCGTGGAATGAAAGCTTACATCAAGCGGAAACATTGTATAATATGAAATAAGCATTAAGTAAACCAAAAAGTATTCCAAACTAAAAATTGCTATTTTAAGTAAGCGCTTAAGGAAAATCGCTAATTTCATGCATCAACATAGATGACCGTCAATGTGAATAGAAACTTTTACGATTTTGTGGCAGATAATACAGTATCAGCTTAAAAATAGTTCGATCCGGGGGGACACACCGGTCGTCCCTACACCATCAGGATCTCAACAAAATTTGTTTCGGGAATCAGGTTAACAGATGCGCACGCAGACAAAATTCGAGAAACGCAGAGTGTCAGCTGCAAACGGAACAAACCGGTTGAAACAAAAACCACCAAAGTTTGAATGCGTCTTGCTTCTTGTTCGCTTCGCTTGCGAGTTTTTGAGACTATTCTTTCCCGTGATTCTTTTGTGGCTTCACACACAACACAGACCTAAACTACCTACCAGGTTGTTTAAATGTTAACAAATTTTCTCGCTTGCTGCGCTCGCTTGTCTACAATTTTACTTCACTAATATAAGTCACCCGAAATGAAATATTCAAGAACGGTAATATCGAATTTTGGAGTGAGGTGTGGCGTGTGTTGCCTTCTCTGGTTAAAGCATATGAACATTGTAAAAGCTTTTATTTCGTATGACCTGTTCAACTACTTTAATAGAAAATGCTAAAAAATTCGAGCGGCGCAACGAAGTGTGATTTATTTTAAACATGGATTCACTTTCTAGATCCACCATGTAGCAACCTTTGTGTGAAATTGTTCTTTGGAACGGTGTGTTCATAACTAAACACCAGCATGAGCTCGGACAACCTCAGAACAACACCGAAAATTTATGGATCCACTTCTACGTTGAGGCCCGGCCTAGAGTTCGGAGAAGCCAGCCCTGCTTGCTCCGACACTGGGGTTACTACCCACAAATCAACGCTAACGTAGAAAAACTTTCTGTTTCAACAATGTATGAAAAAGAGCATGGGACGTGTGCAAGGAAAGGAATAGGTGGGAGTGGGATCGGGATATATCCCCTACGCCTACCAAAATTCTGCTGAAACTTAACCCGGTTTCTAGCGGTCACAAAGTTTCTTATATATGAGGAGTTATGCCGTTTTATTTGTGATAAAATCTCAGTTGAACGGTCGTACGCTTTCATAGTCAATTTGATTGCAATAATTCGTGGTTTGTGTGTGGATTCCACGGTCAGCAATGTGATAAACAAAAACGTTTGGTACGAACGACATTTTGGGCACAAATTCTGAGTTCCTTGTTCCGCCACTGAGTTTAAAAATAAAGCATATCAAAAATTACCGTTTGTTTTCACTACTTGCGTTTTGACTGCAAATTCATCCGATTTTGAATTTTATCTCATTGAGGTAGGCTATTTAAGTTGAAAAACCTGCTACGTGCTTTCACGCACGAAGCTCATAAAAATTCTGTATCGTACACTGTTAATTCCATTCATTTTAACTCAGAATGAGTTGAATCCACTCGGAAACCTGAGCGCTGAATTAGGTCTTTCGGAACTCAGATTTCTGAATTGATTGAACTCATTCCGAGTTAAATTATCAACTCGTCCGGAATTATATCAGTCTCACAATGAGTTTATATTTACTGTTATTAACTCAGAAATTAACAAAAAATAACTAATTCTCTCTCTGAGTGTTGATTAATCAACTCTCATGTGAATTTACAGTGTATGTATATACTACGCTATTTTCATTCGAATATGTGAACTAAATTTTGTAAATTAATACACTGCAAAAAATGGCGAGTCAAATTGACTCTCTCTGAAATAGGTTTTTCCTGACTACACAAACTGAGTTAAAATTTGAATCCGCCTGAAGTCGAATTTTAACTCAGTTCGCGTAGTCAGAAAAAGCCTATTTCGGAGAGACTCAAAATGACTCACCATTTTTTGTAGTTTAATCGGGGGCAAAAATGATAAATAGTCAAAAACGCCCCCCCCCCAGACCAACGGTACTGTTTTTGTTTCAGATGAGCTGAGTTTTAAGCAAAAACAAATCATCTCAGTATAACGCGACAAAAATTAGCTAAAACTTCTATTAACGTCGGCAATTTTACTGGTGCGCATGGTTTTGTGAATGCGATTTCATGAACGGGTTTTGGTTTAATTTTAAAATCACCTCGGCCAATGACAGCGACTAATCTGTGAAAGCTGGCTAAAACCTGTGGCAAACTTATTATTTCAACCAATGATTGACAGGATATAAATGTTTTTTGCACATAATTGCTTTTAAAATTTTGAAATTTAATAATTACGTCGGCATTTTTCAGCAAGTTTATATGCGGCACTTCGTTTTATCTCTTCTACTCTGCAAAAAAGGTTACTTGCTAACGCTACACTCAGTGCATTGCATTGTCGAACATTGCTTACGCCTAAATTTCGGCGTACGCCTAGACGGTAAGCGTGGCGGCCCCTATTAACTATTATGATTTGCCCACTAAGCCTAAGTCTCAGCATGAGATTAAGCCTTTCTGTCTCTTAGTCCTTCCCTTCCAGATTGGAGCTAACTTAAACAGTTTTGGCTATTACCAGACACAACCATATATTTTTTCCAGGTGAACTCAAGGTAATTAATACTTGAGTTGTGTAATACATGTCTTTTGGGTATACTGTAAAGATATAAGAACCGCCACAGAATTTTGAATCCGAACGGTTTATTTGTTTAAGTATTTCGTCCCGATAAATGGTATTTTCTAAAATTAGGTTTTAATTTTAATGCTCAGTTTGTGACATCAAATTTGTCAAAAAATAATAATCTTCAGCAAACCGTAGCTAATCATTTGCCCTTGTACACTTTCCGTACACCTTAAGGCTTAACTCTTGGCGCGGACTTAAATATAAAGGCTTGAGTATTGTAGTGACCCGAATAAGAGGGGAGACTGATATTTATTTGGCCTCTCCAGAGGGTACCTTCCTTTTTATTCGGTGGCGGGCTGTTATTCATTTTCCACCAGCCCTGCGCCACCCTTTCTTACTGATATATATCCGGTGCTGCAACTATCCGTTGAATTAAACGGTTTTTTACCTTGCATTAAAAGCTTGAGCGATAATGCAGGATTATACTTAGGAATGTACTTTCAAAATTTAAGTACGCTTTAAACTTTCAAACTTAAATTATTTGGTCCTGGAGTCATTTATGCGCTACAATTAGGGTTAATTGACATTTATGGACTCTAATTAGGGTTTAGGGACTCTATCCGCTTACGGACTCTTATTGAGGATACGGACTCCTATTGATTGGGACTCAAAATCGGACCGCCCTCTTATTACCCCCCTCTTATTTGGGTCAATACAGTAAGACGGCATCGCAAGTCATAAAATTTTTGTTTAAACTGATAATTGGAATAATGCTAAACAGTTAGCTAATAAATGTTTGTCAAAGTGAAGTCAAAATTTAACATAATGCAGACACTGTTTTGGCATATTTTACTTAGCTTTGTATTGAACGCTTTAACAAATTGTGGTGTGATCAGCCATCGCTTCTTGGAAAATGTGAACATGCCTAAATTACTGGATTGACTTTCTTACTTTTGAGCACGTACCGTGACGGACAGCGCCGGATAATAGACAGACAGCGTCCGACCAATACACCATCAAAAGTATAGCGCAGCCCTAAGTCGAAGCATAAGCCTGTCAGGAAAATGTACAACAGCCCCAATTTGATTGGTTATTAAACGACTTGCCAACGGGTATTTTTTACTATTACAAAATTATCACTTTCATTAGATCAATACTGAAGTGTATTAGCATGGGTTTTAGATCAAAATGTATTTAGTATTATTACAGTTATGCTTGAGTTCTGCTGGATATATATATAAATAAATAAATATATATTTATTTATTTATTTATTTATTTATATTTATTTATATATACATATATAAATCTATTTGGGGGCGGGACCGAATAACTTTGGAGGGCACCACAATTGCAATTCAAGATTGTTTACAGTTAGACAGAGTCTATTTGGGGGGCCACCATCTAAATTTCGGGGGGCACGGCCTCGCGCAATACCTCCCTGGGGGAAGCCCCTGTGCTTGATATAGATTGTAAAGATTTGAAATAAAGATCATATAAAATTTTATAATTTTAAATACGTTTGTTTATATGTTTATATAATAAAAATAAATGATTTTCACATTTTTCAAAATTTTAATTGCTTGCTTTAATTTACCTGAGATTTTTTGTGAATTCAGATTTAAAAATTTAAAAAATGCACCTGGGTGTTCATATTTTTGCCTATACATCAAATGAAAAAATTGTTACAACTACCAATTTTTTCACCTGTTCTGAGCCGTCCCGGTTCTGGCCCATTTAAACGTGATAAAAGTAGGCCTGTAGCCAGCTTACCTCAGCTCGGGGGCGACTAAAAAATTTTTCAGGAACGGCATACAAGGGTTTTTGGTGCCTTTACATGCAACTGTAAAATTTATCTAAAGGGGATAAAAGTTTTCCAGTATTGGCTAAACCCCACCTGCCCTACCACCTTGGCTCCGGACCTGGATGGGGTTTATTAAAAAATGTAAGAGCTTTCTGCACGGATTACAGCGATTTGCAAAACTGCGGTAAATTTTAAAATGCACGTACCAGAGTTTGATTTTTAGATGTTTGGAAAGTTAGCTTTGAAGTTATCAGCAATGGTTTCAAAGGTCAACTCATAGCTCAGGTCCACAGAAGCATTGATTACTACAGTTACCCGAATTAGCGGGGGGAACTGATATTTATTTGGCCTCTCCAGATGGTTCCACCGTGTTATTCGGTTACGGAATTTTGTTCATTTTAACCCTCCCTTCGTTACTGATGTGTATCCGGTATTGCAGCTATCCGTTGAATTAAACGTTGGCGTTGTATCAGAACCTTGAGCGATAATGCAAGGTTATACTTTGGAATGTACTTTAAAAACTTAAGCATGCTTTAAGGTTTCGCACTCAACTGTCTATGGTGCTGGAGTCATTCATGTTCTACTGTTTGGGATAATTGACATTTATGGTCTATAATTAGAGTTTAGGGACTTTTTCCGCTTAAGAAATCTTAACAGGGATTAGGTCTCAAAATGGGGAACCTTCGCTTATTAGCAGGGTGCAACCGGAGGTGAAAAAAAACTGGCGCTGGAGCCGCAGCCGTAGGTCAACGAAACTTGCCAGAGCCGGTGCCGGTGGTGAGGCGAAATTTATGTAATAACATGATGTTTAATTAGTTAATTTTAGTCAATATCTGCAATACGTTGCTAAGTTGTTTGGTTTTACGCTAATTTTCTGCGAAATTTCGGAAATTCTTTCTTGAAAATTATGACAAAAGTAGAACGAAACGCGCTAAATAGGTAAATTTTGCAAAATTGTGCCAAATTTTTCTACCGAAATTTATGGAACCTCCGGCAAAAATTCTACCAGAGCAGAAGGCCGATTTTCTGCCGGAGCTGGAGTCGGACGCAGACTTCCGGTTGTACCCTGCTTATTACCCCCTCTTATTCGAGTCACTACAGTAGACAAAATAATTTTAATTTCGACATTTTCAATTATAAGTAATCTTTAAGTCTTTACTTTTGGTTTGGTAAACTGAGAAACATATTTTCAGCATTAAATTTTAACACCACATTTTGGTTTTAATTCCTGTTTTAGGGTTTCTTGACCTGGTTCGTCCACCTTGGTTGGTAACTAAACTTCAACTACACTGATGACTTAATTCTGGTTACCATAGATCTGTATTATACTTTGTAGTTCTGTAACTTTCTTATCAAAGATGTTCAGTTTAATTTAGTTATAAGCTATTCGTATACCTTATGATGCTAACATTAATATACTGAGAATTAAAGCTAAACGTATGCTTTTATGACAATAGAATCAAGTAAATATACTCATTAGAAAACTGTAACAATAAACAATTGAATCCATAAAAAGCTAACTTCTTTTCAGCGTGGGTACGGGCCGGTTGCCAGGGGTTTAGGGGGGGCAACTCCCAACAGTGTGCTAAAATCTATGAATAAATTTTAGCATAATCCTATGCGTAACATTAAGAATAAGCACCTAAGCCTAAGCATAATGATAGGCGAAGAACTGTCGAGTCGATGAAAAATTAGAATACAAGTTGTCGGGCGACGAGTTGTCGAGGTACCAGTTGTCGAGCGACGAGTTGTCTAGCGACGAGTTGTCGAGCGACGAGTTGTCGAGCGACGAGTTGTCGAGCGACG
The DNA here is from genome assembly GCA_030248215.1 of Enoplolaimus lenunculus. Lineage (NCBI taxonomy): Eukaryota > Metazoa > Nematoda > Enoplea > Enoplida > Thoracostomopsidae > Enoplolaimus > Enoplolaimus lenunculus. The sequence continues at coordinate 149,237 of JASANG010003629.1, forward strand.
AGTTGTCGAGTGACGAGTTGTCGAGCGACGGGTTGTCGAGCGACGAGTTGTCGAGCGACGAGTTGTCGAGCGGCGAGATTGTCGAGCGACGAGTTGTCGAGCGACGAGTAGTCGGGCGACGAGTTGTCGAGCGACGAGTTGTCGAGCGACGAGTAGTCGGGCGACGAGTTGTCGAGCGAAGAGTTGTCGAGCGACGAGTTGTCGAGGTACCAGTTGTCGAGCGACGAGTTGTCTAGCGACGAGTTGTCGAGCGACGAGTTGTCGAGCGACGAGTTGTCGAGCGACGAGTTGTCGAGTGACGAGTTGTCGAGCGACGGGTTGTCGAGCGACGAGTTGTCGAGCGACGAGTTGTCGAGCGGCGAGATTGTCGAGCGACGAGTTGTCGAGCGACGAGTAGTCGGGCGACGAGTTGTCGAGCGACGAGTTGTCGAGCGACGAGTAGTCGGGCGACGAGTTGTCGAGCGAAGAGTTGTCGAGCGACGAGTTCTCGAGCGACGAGTTGTCGGGCGACGAATCGTCACGATACACTGTATGACGGCATTTAACCGGTATTTTTTACTTTCTTTATCTGCATGTATGAAAAATTGTTTTTAGAAAACAAGGAAGAAGCAACTGCTCGCAATTTTTAAGCGAGAGAATCCAAACGCAAATTTAAAAGAAATCTTAATACAAAGTTTTGGGTTTGATTCTAGTTGGTGTTTGGACGGCTATGGCTTGGGTGCCGCAACCCCCTGCCATTAGATTCTTAAAATGCAAAGAGGTACAATCATAGCGGTAACATGAAAATAGTTTGCAAATCAACAGGAAACGAAATGTTTTGCGCGACAAAGCTCACTAAACTGTTTGTTCCGATACTGTCACTGTTTTGATTTGTTGATTTATCATTTTTTTTACATTTTAATTATTACATAATCGGACCGTTTGTTGTTGTGTTTTCAAAAACGATTTGTTTAACCCTTTTTCACATAGAGTATACTATGATCAATTTATCGACTGTATGCGGAAATAATTCTCAACTAAAAATGGTAAAAATGCTGATGTTTGTCATTTTTGCCCATTAATAGGCACACAACTGTGTACCAAACATTATAATGTCTATATTCATTAAGCGGTTTTCGACACCGGATATGAGCTGAAATATTTCAATACAAAAAGCCAAAATGTATATTAATATCATCTTTTAAAATTTTTGTCACTCAAAAAATAGCTTAATATTAACAATTTAGCTCTGTGCAACGTTTTAATCTGTTGTAGATTTTAAAAGAGTAATTGAAATTTTTCCCGTTAGGATAACAGTGTTTCAGACAGTGCCGGAGCAGACTGCGGTGGCCCCCCCCAAAAAACTTCATGGTTTGGGCATCCAGCGTAGAGTTGAATACAGATGTTATCCAAGCTCACACTCCTTCCAAAATCAGCTTCACACAAAAGTTGCAAAATGATGGATCGAGAAGGTGAAGCCGAAATGAATCAAACTTCGCGCACAGCTCGAACTTTTTTTTGACATTTTCTGTTAAAGTAGCTGAACAGCTCATATTTGGGTATAATGGTATACAACCTTTTTATGCTAAAACCAGGGGAGACAACACACTGCACACCTTACTCCAAAACTGTTTTTATTACCGTACTTGAATATTCCATTTTCGGTGAGTTATATTATCTTAAGCAAAATTGTAGGCTAGCGAGTGTAGCAAGCGAGTAAATTTGTTAACATTTAGCAACCTGATGGTTATTCTAAGGTCTCGTGTGATGCCATCGAAAGAACCGCGGCAAGGTAGGATAGCGTCAAACACTCGAGTTCGAAGCGAGCCAGAAGCCAGACGCATTTTAAAACTTCGGCGGTTTTTGTTTCAGCTGGTTTGGGGTGGTGGCCGCTTCTGGGGTGGACCCCTCAAATGGGAGATATGGGGGTGGTTGCTTCGGCCATGGATTCAGGAACAGTTCTTTAAGGATAACTTTCCAAAAAATTACAAAATATGTCACGAAATTTTAGTGGTAACACTGTGAAAAAAGTTAAAACATGTATCTAAAGCCCTATTCACACATGCAAGTTTTCGCTGAGGAACTGGCGACTGCAACACTTGCACTTGCAAGTTTTGTCCAAAATCCCGTTCGAAAAACTGGCAGCTGCAAATAATTCATCAAAAAATTATAGTTAGGAGCTTAGTTCACAGGAGTGAATAACCATGCAAGTTCACTAAATTGAATGCAGCCGCTTTCCCGTTGGCTGATGAAAAAATGCAAGTTCTGTGATGAAATAGGCAGCTGCAAGTTCTTGTAGAAAAAACTTGCACGTGTGAATGGGGCTTTATACAATATTCAGTTGTCGGTAAAATATTAAAAAATAGCTTAACACTTTACCTATACCGTTAGTTACCATGGAGGTAACTAATGAGAGTATAATAATGGCTGCAACTTAAATTACAGCAATAAATAATAGTTTTTAAGAAAATCATGTTTTTTCCATTGTAAGCGATTAGGAAAATGAGTATTATGCAACTTTCACAATACCATGCGTACGCCAGTGATCTTTCTTCAGGAGACGACAGACTCTGAAAATATGCATCAGTTAATCTTTGAAAAATTTGTTCTACAGCGAATTGCAGGTAATTGATTTGTGTATCTATGGCCAGACAGGACCAAGTGGGGCACAACCACTCCTTATGGAATAACCTTGCCCAACGCCCTGGAAAAATTTTCTGGTAATATCAACCACATGTCCCTCCTTGAATCTGGCTACAGGCAATTAAAATCAATCATTTTTGTCTAAAAATATTCCACCAATGCTTAAATCTGTGAGCAAGAGTTTACTGCGATAAGCCAGACCTATTGCTTTTGTGCCAAAATATAAAAAAAAATTTGAACAACAAAATCTTTTTCATTTTGCATCTTTTTCCTGCAATATCAGTTAAAATTTAAAGTTTTCACAGAACAGTCGTAAATTAAATTTATCGTACTAATTAAAATGATTATTAAACAAAAGACAATTAAGTCTGAATCACAGCTTTTAAACTTTCAAAGCTTTTGATGTTTGGCGCAACGTAAAACAGTGTCCAAGCTTTGAGGCCAAAAACTTTGATACGAGAGGGTCAAAAAACTGTTGTACACTTTAAACGGCAAACGAGCCATAAAGTTTTCAGAGATGTAAACTGATATGAGCTAATCAGGATATTATGTATAGCCAGCTCTCAGTTCAGATATTAACTTTTTGTAGCCAGATAAATTTTTATTTTATCAGAAAGCTGTAAAAGACAACAACAGTACTTTTCCGGTTCCGCAGTCAAAGACCCGAGGCACAGAGGGTCACCGCTCCAATAATTTGCTCGAGTTACACCGGAGTATTCCTTTAAATTATGCTTATTGCTATTTAGCAGTTTGCCTGACGTTGACAATCCGCAATTATATCATGTTATTTTTGCTTTATGATTATCTTAAAGACCCATGTATGGATCATGGGCGGAACGCGTTTCTGCTGGACCGCTATAGAGTAAACTTAAGCGTTAGACTAATTTATTGTTTAGGCTTAAGCTTAGATGTAAGCTCATTCTTACGCGTAGACTTAGGCTTAGAAATATGCTTGTACGCTGGTACGGTTCAGTTCTATGCATTGGCTTTCTTAGGCAGGTGTCAGTTCTATCATTTCAGGCCGTATTCCGCCAAAAAGTATTCAAACTCAACTTGGTGCTTGTTTACTATTTTCCACTTGAAGTCCCCCCGCATGACAAACCTGATCACGATCCTAAACCTAACCTAAGCCTGAGAATAATCGTAAGTTTAAACCTAAACCTAAACCTAAGCTTAAGCCTTAGCCTAGAGTGAACCTAAAGCTACGCGTGTGATAATGTAATAATTTGAATTTTGAAAAATACTTACATAGCAAGGCTGTTTTCATTTGTTGCACGGCTACAAATTCCAACCGACACTCGAGCAAGTGTTTGCAGCCAGTACTTGTAAATTTAACTTCGATTTGCAAGTGGAGTGGAGGCTAAAAAGTTTTCAAGAAGTGCAGACAAGGGTTTTCGATGACTGCCAAGCAAGGTATTTATAAATTTCCTGGGGGGCGGACAAAATTTTTTCAGGGGAGACTTTGCCTTCACCCTGGCCCCATTCTGGCTACGAGTTCGACTGCAGTTGCTAGTTTTGCGATAAAGTTTCAAATAAAACATTGCATGGTTAAAATTTCAGCTGCAAGTTTTCGAGACAAAAAATAATGGTGTGAACACTGTTTTAAGTAGTGAATATTTCGACAATTGATATAACATCTACACAGCAGGAAATGGTGAGTCAAATGAACTCTCTCCGAAATAGGCTCTATGGGACTACACAAAGAGTCAAACTCGACTCCGCCACAGTCAACCGTGCGTTCAGAACGTCGAATTGACTCTGGCGGAGTCGAATTTGATTCAGTTTGTGCAGTTCTGTGGAGCCTATTTTTGAGAGAGTCAATTTGACTCATTGTTTTTTGTAGTGTACCCTGTGGAAAAAATTAGAACGGACTGTGCATTGGCATTTTAGTCTGTTGTACTCGATGGTAAATTAAGACTTGAACTTGAGTTTAAGATTTGTAAACTCGAATTTAGCAATCGAACAACGATATGTCACTTATACACTGCAAAAAAGTGAGTCAAATTGTCTATCCCCGAAATAGGCTCTACGGGACTACAAAAACTGAGTCAAATTCGATTCCACTAGAGGCAAATGTGCAACTCAGTGAGTCGAATTTGACTCTGGTAAAGTCCAATTTGACGCAGTTTGTGTAGTGCCGCAGATCGTATTTAAGAGTCAATTTGACTCACTATTTTTTGCAGTGTACGGAAAAAATGTTTTCCTTAGATCTTCATTCCAAACCAGTGTTTTCTTCTGATTCAGTAATTTTGTCAGTTTATAAATTAATACACTGTCCCGGTGGGTGTGTAAAAGGTAGGCTTAGATTCTAGACTACATTTTGTTCGCCTAGATTTAGGCTTAGGTTTAGGCTTAGAAATACGCTTTTTCAGCGCCTAGGCTTAGGTTTAGGCGTAAGAATACGCTTAATCTACTGTTACGGCCCAAAAGGTCGCAATGTAGGCTTAGATTCTAGACTACATTTGTTTGCTTTGGTTTATGCTTAGGATTAGGCTTAGGTTTATGCTTAAGAATACGCTTAATCTACTGTTACAACCCTAAAGGTCGCATTGGCCGTTAGTTGTCAGTTTAGAGATTCATACATTTAACAATGCGTTTGTACATTAATGACCCATGGATAAATTTACTTCGCAACCTGAATCCAATTATCATTTGCTACCTTTTTGTATAAGGCGGTCTTTTTGCGTACCCGATTGAGAAATGAGGGTGCGCACGATATATAATAGTGAAATAAATAGCTTGCGAACGAAGCGAACGAGAAGCCAAACGCAATTTTAGTGCTGAATCTTATTATCAAAAGTTTGATTATGATCTCTGGTGATTGGCATGAAGGACTGAGTGACCCCTGATATTATCCGTCTGCATTTGAGTTCCGCTGACTATATCCTGTGCCTAAGTTGCCGAAAAAACAATTTTATTTTTGAACTTTGAAATGTTCACAAGTCACGGTGGTGCGTTAAAAGACCAAATGATGGAGACAAGTCAGGTTGGTTTGTGTACCGGCTAGGAAGTTCAATCTCAACGTTTAATAGGCGTCATACGTTGTATGTTCTTAGCAAAACATACGTTGTACGTTTTTTTGAAAACTTTTAGACATTGGCTGGGTTTCCAAAACCTTACTCATTAAGGACGACTTAGTGGTTAAGTTTGTGTTAAGTAATTACTTAACCATTTTGTCGTTGTTAAGAGCGTACTTAAAGTTATGTAAATACTTAAGTCGCTGAGTAAATGTGATAGGTTACAAATTTACCATTTAGGAATACTAAACCTTGGTCAAATTGAAATTATAGACTGTTGATCCCTCCGCAATATAAAGCAAAACTATTACTTTCTTGTTATGACTGTGGACGAATTTAAAATTAAGTCTTTCTCACATGAATATTTTCTATTTCCCCTGACACCTACTTTTATGCTAGGATTCGAACTCCTGTGACTGGAGTGGGAGGCGTATACCATCACCACCCAGCTATAGGAGCTTGACGCTCGAGCCCGAGGGGGCTCTCACGTCTTGTGGTGATTTAGTACTATGTATACGTGTTGCAATTGTTAAACATGGTGCGATATATATTATTTAGCGTATATGCACTGCGCTGAGTTACCTATAAGCAACTCAATGTGAGAAGGGGTTAATCCCTAGCTTATCAGCTTACTGTACTGAAATTCGGCGGAATGCTAAATAAACGCCGCTGTTTTTGAAGAAGCTTAATATCATTAAGACCAGGGCACAACCAGTAAGTCTGCCTTCGGCTCCTGCGCCAACAAAGAACTGCTGGTAGTAACTAGCAATATCGGCAGTGAAATTTTATTAATATTATAAAGTTGAGGCATTTACGCGAAATTTGTTTGTAAACTTCGACGTAATTTTTGCCCTTTCAGATTCTGAAATTAGTAAAAGGAAAATGTATATTTAATATATAATATAAAGATATATACATAATTTTACTTAGCATCCGGTTCCGACCTCGGGCTGGTTTCCACCCTGGTTCCAATTCATACTTGATACATCATAAAAATTAATTGCGTATGACCAATTGTCAGACATTCGTTGTGAGACGAACTGAAAAAAACCTTAAACTTTAGTAAAACTTACTCAACTTTATATCGAAGGCCTATGATACGATCGGTTAAGGTATTCTCTCATGCACAGAAATTTTAAATTACTTTTTTTTTCGCTTCTGAGACTAATGCTTTTGTCTGAAACTAATTTTTTTTTCTATTTTAAATGATTTGTGATCCTTTGTGCACTACAAACTATAAACCAGTTCCTGTTTACTGGAAGACGTATAGGTTTTATGTCGACCGGCTGGTTTTTCTTCGTCCGATTGGTTGAACTCATACTTTTTCAGAGGCTAAAATATGAAAACTTAAGTGGAAAAAATGCTAGCTTTGTAATCGTCATCAAAACGGTGCCTCTGAGAGAATGTTTCGGTTTGCCTATATTTCGCAAATGTATATATTAATGCTGGAACACCCCACATATGTATTTTGGGCAGCGTTCCAAGAGATTTTTGTTTACGGTACGTATACAAATTAAAATTGTACCCATTGAGAATACCTATTGTTTCGGATCTATCTATATATTAAAGCTGGAATGCCTCACATACATATCGATACCTTAAAGCAAAAATCGCTTAAGTCATTTTTTTTCATTTTTTGAGATTTTAACGCTATGCTATAATGCTGGGTCCAACGGTTTAATGCAAACTTCACTTAAGTCAAAATATTAGATAAACAACCAACTACAAAGCGATGCAAATTTTACATAAGTCGTTTCGCAGAGCACGGTTTAATGCAAAATACACGTAAGCCTGACTTAAGCGTTTTTCACAGTAGACGATCGATATTTTTGGCAGCGTTCCAGCAGATTTGTATTCAATATGCAAATTTGCTTCTATAGTTCTAAATGAAAAATTTTGAAGGTAAAAGTTTCTTGTTTAGTTTTTCTTTATGTTGTTATTCTATAAGACGAAGCCTGTTTGCTTTATGCGTATGTTTAACGAGGATGCAATTTGTATATTGTGTTAAAGCAGGCATCAATTTGGACGCGAATTTTCCTTTGAGGATGGTGGATGCAGAGGTGTTCATTATTTCTACCGGACCAACACAGTCTAAAATGTTTTATAACAATTGAATACGCAATTGTCAATCAAGGTTTAAGGCATAAGTACAGACTTATACCTGAACAAACCTTTCTAAACATATGCTAAAACAGTGTATTTTAAAAGAGTTGCACACGTATAATACAACCATGGACTACAAGTATATAACAAGCAGCCCCTAAAAGCGGCAAGGGAGACGGGGTAAACAAATACTCGAGCGAATTCTTTAAAGAATTCTATTAATTACTCGAAATCAATTGAGCTAATATCCGCAGCAATTAGACATTTCGCGGCCGTAAAACTATTACCCCTTTCGCTCAAAGACGTGAGAGCCTACTCGGGCTCGAGCATCAAGCTCCTATAGCTCAGTGGTCATAGTAAACGCCTCCCATCCGTGAGACTGTGGTTCAAATCTTACCTTGAAAATACATCTCATATGAAATTGAAAAAATTCATGTGAGAAAGGGTTAAGCAATAGCCTAAGATCAAGATTCAATGCTGAAGTTGAACTGGAACGCACCTAAATGACTCATCCGTAATGGCAGTTTATCACTAAATTGCCGTCATTTCATTTAACTATATATCCTAGAAGGGAAGTTCTATTACACATTTTCTCTCTGCGAAAATTCTTGTTTTACGATAACGAAATTGGCGAGCCGAATGAAAAGATCTTAATTTTTGCGGCTTATGCTAAATTATCCGATTGCGCTTGTTATATCTGCCTATTTGTGGAATTGCTTCTGCCTGATAAAATGCGTGTGGATCTGTTTGAAACACGAGTGTCATCATGGGGGGACATTGGGGGCCGTGCCCTCCTCCAAATTTGGCTGGTGCCCCCAAATTCACTAGGTCCAAAAGTAAACATCTTGAGATGCAATTGTAGGGCCGCCGCAAAATGATTCGGTGTTCCCGCCAAACTATAATTTTCTGCGGACGCCTTTGTTTTGAAATCTTAAACTTTCAGTACAACTTAACAATAGACCCATATTCTAAAATGTGTAAAGCACCATGAAACCAGTTAGTGATGGGTTTTCAAAATCATGAAATTCTATGGTTTCGGATGTCAAATTCTGCGCATAAGTAGAACAAATCAAATCTAAAAATACGATGCTGAATTTCAAAGCTCACCAATTACTGATTAGAAAGCTACATGACCAATCATCAGGGTGTTGTCGGATATCCGTTTTCCTTTCCGGTAAAATCGGTGTCAGTTTTCATTTTTCGTATAGAAGTAGCGGAAATTTCGTTATTTTTATGCTAAAATTAGTTGTAAATCCCAGATGGATCTCGCAATTTTTCACTACACATATGCTGTAATTATTCGATATGAAGTAAAAATTATGAAATTCATCCAAAATCTAAGAAATATCGGTGCATAGACTATTTTTTCTTTAAAATATTACAAAGTTCGGTGAACTTTGGACACCTCAATTGCGGTGCCAGAAAAATATAACATCGTTGAAACTTTTGTACTTCAATATCCGTTTTACGCTTCCGTTATTTTTATTGTCGGTTTACACCCTGCCTATCAGCAACTTGTGATAGGTGTTACTAACATTTAAAAATACAGCTATAGATCTGAAATACAAAATCGAAAAAAAAGATAACACCCACCGACATTGGTGAGATCGAACCCACAAACTGGGGATACGCAGTCCAGCACCTATACCACTCGACCACTGGGTCATGATGCAACTATTATAATACAAACATTTTAATAGTCCTACGCAAAACGTATATATTATGTAATACACAATATACGTATCATTGATTCTAGGTGTAAAATTATGCAAATTTTAAACATTTAAAGATCAAAAATAGGTTTTTCAAAATCAGGGGGGGTAAATAGGGGTTACTTTAGGGGGTCACATGTGAACCAACCCTCGAAAAAATTCAGTTCTTTTCCCTGTTGTTGAAAGCTAAATTTTTACAACTGTCATTTACCCTAGAAAACCAAAATTTCATTAAATAAGTTGTAATTATCATTTTTTGCATTTTACAAATTTGGTAAAATTTACACCCCGAACATCAACTGCTTTTAATAGAGACGGCCTCCAGGCCGTCTCAATAAAACTGGAACGCTCCACATACCTATTTTGGGCAGCGTTCCTACAGATGTTTGTTTACGTTACGTATGCAAATTAAAACTGTATGCATTGAGAATACCTATTACTTCGGATATGTTTTATATATCTGCAAAGTACTGCAGCTTTTCAAAAAGCATGTTTTCAATTTCGTTCGATTAATATTACGAGCCTATTCAAGTAGAACTTGCATTAGTAAATTTTTCGCAGGCCGCCTGACGACGCACGTGCGCGTTCGTGCCGGCGCCCACATTGATAATTTATATTTTGATATTTGACCGACTGTCGACCAAATTGGTGTTCATCAACGCAAATGAAGCGTTCCTTTGTCTCGAGCGTGGAGTAATAGTTTTTAAAGCGTAATTTCTAAATTGAATTCGGCATCTTGTGTCTTTGATATTATTCTTATTTTTTCAAAAATTAATATTAAAATTGTCATATAGCGACTTCGCTACTAAATCACTGATATAGCTGTGGATATTGTAAACGGCTGAGTACGTTCTATAAGAATGTCACGGACGGGTGTGATCAATGCAGAAATCTTGAAAAACATTGGACAGAAATCAAACAGAGTGAACGATTTTAGCCCCTTACCCCCCCTTTTTTCAGGCTACGCAATTGATGCTAATTAAATGAATTGGTTTCGGAAACAATCAAAAGAAAGAAAGAAACGCCTCAGCTGCATTTCTGCGCCTGGTTTTTTAAAATGAAAACATGTTTTTATTCTGCTTGGTCAAAATTAAACAACGCGTCTGGAATCGAAGTTCAGCCCTCTTGCACTCGAGTCAAGCAAGCTACCACTACGCCATGTGGTCAACTGCAACAACTTCATATTTCGGTATATGTGCACATATATGGCAATCTTTAGTTTACGCTTGCTGTGTGCATATACCGGCAATGCTGTTTGTCGTCCGGTAGTGGCGTGCGACTTAGATTAAAGGGGCTGAAAATCAACCAAATTCCAAAAGCTCGCAACTTAAGAATGGATCATGACTGTGATTATCAACTGCTCAACTCAAATTAGCAATAAAATACGATTATTGATATACACTCTTATTAAATATAAACAGAGCAACTCGTTTACATAAATGAAACGACACAATTAATTATTCAATTATCGACAATTATGTCCTGGAAGTTACAGATAATACTGAATTACTGATTAGTAACATTTTATTTATTTTCATTAATGTAAAGGAATTCAAGTTTGAAATAGTTAATACACGAGTAAACTCTTAATCAATTTTCAAGACAATGAATGTCTGAAGTTCAACACTTAAATGTTGAAAATTTAAGAATGTAAGAATCGTTAAAATTTCAAGACAATTTTTTGTAGTTTTAATTTTGCTTGAACCAATGTTTAAGTCATTTAAGTGAGCGGTTGCGTTTTGTCTCACGTTCCGTATTTTCTATGCGTATATCGCAGTCTGACGGTTAGGAAATCCGTTGTCAGTTACACTGTAAATTTCAATGAGTTGATAATCAGTTCCGCTCGCGAGTTAGTTAACTGTAAATTAATATTAATAAACGAATTAAGTTGATTCTCACGCTGCGTTAAGTTGATGCTGTACGAGTTGATTAATTAACCCAGAATGAGTTGAATCAACTTAAAATTTTGAGTTTTTATAGCCCTAACTCAGCCTGAGTGATTAAATTCATTCTGAGTTAAATCAACTCACTCAAATTTATAAATATTCCTCGTGTCTTGTTCGAAAGTTTTCATTGAATATTGCTTGGACCCGTCGGTAGTTCTACTTAGTGTTTTAGGCATTGTATATTCGCTACACAATGTTTCAGCCCAGTATACACATATCATATAGCTGGAACGGGTAACTTTGAAACATTAATAATAACAACCGTTTATCCAGCATTTACCATTTATTTTCAAAATTTACCATAAAACTACAATGTTCGCCAACATAACGCCGTCCAATCAATGTATGGATATATCGGAATATTTGCGTGCGTTGCAGTTTGATGACATTACACTACGACCGGTCGTTTGGATGATATTTGTTGCGCTGTATTCGATTATTTTTGTTCTTGCAATTTTTGGCAACTTATTCATCATCTTGGCAGTCAGCCGAAATCCTGCGCTCCAATCGGTGCGCAACGGGTTCATCGTAAATCTGTCGGTATCAGATACGCTGGTGTCGGTGGCATCGCTTCCGGTAACCGCGTACACGATGATATTCAAAGTGTGGATATTTGGCAAACCGTTGTGTTATTTGATTCCCACAGTGCAAGCGATGAGCGTCAACATTTCGTCGTTTACGCTAATGTTTGTTGCCATTGACCGGTTTTTGCTGATTTGTCTGCCGCGACGTCAAAATTTGCATATCAACCGAAATGTTGCTGCCGTTATTATTGCATCGATTTGGATCACAGCCCTTGTCGTTAGTATTCCGTCTGTGATCAATTTTCGAATGTTAGCCGTTAAGAATGTTTGTGGAATATTTTGTGACGAAAGCGGTAAGCGATTTTTTGATGTTTTTTTTTTCACAAAATGCGCAAATTTTCATTAGGTGATTCTTTGAAGCTCATGCAAAGATCACGAGTGGAACGTTTTTCTGTGGAACTGCAATAGAGTACGCTTAAGCTTTAGAGTAATTTTTTTGCTTAAGCTTAAGCTTATATATAACTTCAATTTTACGCTTAGGTTTATGTTTTAGGTTTATACTTAGGCTTACGAATATACTTTTACTAATGTTGCCACCCTGTTCCATATATTGGCCAAAATGAGTGAGCGCTGCGCGTAGTCGGATTTGGGTTTAGAGCTAAAATGAATATTTCAAAGTTGTGTCGCATTATAATTGTGAATTGGATTGAAATTCGATGTAGACATAAAATACGGATACAAATTAGATTCCAATTTTGGTAGAAAGACTCTGTTGAAAGCACGGACTAAAGTAACGCGCCTTAGCAGCCATAGTAAAATTCTGGATGCAATTTGGTTACAACTTCAATATATTATAATCGTGAACACAACAATAGATGGGTTAGGTACGTTTTGGCATACGATTTGCCTCCGCACAGCCAGCAGAAACAACAGAGGCGCAGCAGGCTGATCCAAAAACAACTGCAGTTACATGCGTTTCGATAACCACGTGACCGAAGCGAACGATAATCCAAATTATAATTTAATATTTTATCTGAAGTCAAGGGCCGTACTATTTTTTCGACAATTTTTCATTTTATATTTTACAAAATTTTCTGAATTCAATAATCTAAGAGGTCGTCTGCCTCTGCCCATCCCCGCCCCCAGAACCAAATATGTGTTTGTTTACGAAGGAAATACTACCCAGCAATATGTAACACAGTCCCAAACGCCATAATGCGAGACACGCCACTTAAATTTTGATTTCAACATATGTATATATTAAAGCTTTAACGCTCCAAACATACGTATTTTGGGCAAACTTCCAGCATACTTATTTACAATATAATGCGAGACACGCCAATTAAAATTTGATTTCAACATATGTATATATTAAAGCTTTAACGCTCCACATACGTATTTTGGGCAAACTTCCAGCATACTTTTTTACAATATAATGCGAGACACGCCAATTAAAATTTGATTTCAACATATGTATATATTAAAGCTTTAACGCTCCACATACGTATTTTGGGCAAACTTCCAGCATACTTTTTTACAATATAATGCGAGACACGCCAATTAAAATTTGATTTCAACATATGTATATATTAAAGCTTTAACGCTCCACATACGTATTTTGGGCAAACTTTTTTACAATATAATTAGAAAATATTAATACAGATTTCTAAATAATAACCCTTAATTTTGTTCTAAGGCTGGAACAGCGACAAGCCATACCGTCAAATCTACGGTGTATCGATGTTAATCATACAATTTTTAATTCCGCTCACAATTATTGTCGCGTGTTACTGTTGCATTGTTCGCGGCCTACAAGCGAGCATTATGTTTCGTGCAAACACTAAATCGTCAGCAATTTCTGGTCGTCAGAGTGAAAGTCAAATTGAACAAATAAAACGCAAACGAAAAACAACGTTTTTGCTCATTGTGATGGTTGTCGCATTTGCGTTATCGTGGTTTCCGCGAGTGCTGTTCAATATATTTATCGATTACAATATTGAAGTATTAGCTCTTGTACACATTCCATCCTACTGTAGTGACTCGAATAAGAGGGGGGCTGATATTTAGTTGGCCTCTCCAGAGGGTATCCCCCTTGTTATTCGGTTACGGACTGTTATTTATTTTTAATCCACGCTCCGCCGCCACTCGTTACTGATATATATCGGGTACTGGAATTATCCGTTAAATTAAACGTTTATTTGTCTTGTGTCAATAGCTTGAGCGATAATACAAGGTTATACTTATGAATGTACTTTCAAAATTTAGGTATGCTTTAAAATTTCGAACTCAAATTATTTGGTCCTGGAGTCATTTTTGCGCTACAATTAGGGCTATTTGACATTTATGGACTCTAATTAGGGTTTAGAAACTCTATCCGCTTATGAACTCGTATTGGGACTCAAAATGGGACCCCTCTTATAACCCCCTTTTATTCGGGTCAATACAGTATGTTCTGTTTACGTTGGGGTTTTTTAATAGAGCCTATTGAAATGTGTGACTTGTTAATCAGTCGAGCTTTTTTATTTTTTCAGGTGTTTGGCTTCATGCGCGAACAACCTTATTTTTTCGGTTTACTCACCCACTGTATCGCAATGACGTCCACGTTTTGGAATCCAGTCCTGTACGGCGCGTTGAACGAAACGTTTCGTCGTACCATTCCCGCGGTACTATTTCCATGCATTACAAAACGTGCAAACAACAGCTCAAATCAACCGTTTGGCCGAGCTGGCGGTTGTGCTGAAGTCAGTTTTTATCCGACCAACAATTTTGCCGAATCATCGATGACTAGCCGAAAAGTAAGCACACTAGCTGCTGGACGACGACTAGCAAAACGGTACTGTACCCTACAACGGTACCGGGCGTCCGGAGGAGGCAACAACAGCCGAGGATCGAAGATTTCGTCGCGACCAACACAAGGGATCATAATTGAGGAAAATTGCAAAGAATCTCGCGTACTTTACGATGCTTCAATATCCGAAGGATGCCAGTATGAATTTTCGGCGTCAAGTTGTTTACTTGAAGTCAATCAAGATGCGAAAAGTTGCGACAGCGATTGTGGCGATCAAAACGGCTGTCCCATCAATGATAATATTACAAATTGCCAGACTCGAAATAACCAACGCGAAGGATTTAATTTATTACAAACCAATAATGCGACTATATTTGCCAATCTGTCAGATGATAATACTCAAATGGTGGAACACAAATCGGGTAATCAAAATGGTAAAGAAGCTGAATCTATTGCCATGATAACTTTAATAGCATCTGGATCAACTACGAGCAGTCCAACAGCAAACTCGAATAAACATTTAACGAAAATCCCTGACCAACCAGACAGCTCTACAGGGTCTACGGTAGAAAATTCGCCAGAGTCGCTGCAAAGTGTTGCCAAATCAATATGTTCAACGAAAGACGATGGAGGACAGACCGAAAAGACAGTATTTGAAAATTATAATTCGCAAGATTTAGTTGATTTAGACGTCTTACCGTGTACGGCAATTTGACAAATCGATGTTACAAACGAAACTTACAGTTGTACGGAAAGGTGTACGTTCGCAAGCGCCTGGATTGATACTAAAATTCGGGTCTCAGATTGGCTGGGTTTCCGAAACCCTACTTAAAGTACGACTTAGTACTTAAGTACCTTCTAAGTAATTGCTTAACCATTTTGTGGTTTTTAAAAGCGTACTTAAGTTAAGTAAATACTTAAGTCGCTGACTAAATTTGATATATTACAAATAAACCGTTCAGGCATGCTAACCTTAGGTCTATTCGAAATTGTAGATCCATGGTGCCTCCATAATGTAAAGAAAACTATTACTTTTTTCTTACAGCAATGGTTGACGTTTGGTGTTTATTTGGTTTTGCTCGAAAATTATGTATTTACTTAAGTCGGCGATTTAAATAATGGTATAAACCGGGCCACAGCACTGATCATTTAGAAAAAGAGCTACATAAACCAAGATTTTTTCATTTCGTTCCATAGCCCAAATTCTAACCAACCCTGAGGGCAGTTTGCTAGACCAAATAGCCAGTCGGATCTTATGGAAGAATAGATGCAGGTTGGTAGAATTTTACAAATCATATTACATCTCTTGCTGAAACCAGAGGTTTGAAAACAAAGAGTATAAGCTTTTGCCATATATTGTAACGACACTAATTAATTCCTTCGCGGTATTGTACTAGATAAAGACATTCTTGCGAATGTGAAATTTCAGTTATTTAACAGGGGAGTTGCGAATCAACTAAAAAACAACGTTTTTAGTTTTTGCAACAAGCATATATGACTGCCGTAGTTCTTCAAAGCACCGGCCAATACAAAGAACAGGGCCGTAACAGTAGTATAAGCATGTTCCTAACCCTAAGCCTAAACGCACGAATGAGCTGACACCTAAACCTGGCCTAACCCTAAGTAAAACATTAATAGTCTAAAGCTTAAGCTTACACTATTGCCGTTCGCAGAAAAACGTTCCGACCCTGATCCTAATATTGTCCGAAGCAGCGAGTGCCGTTTTAGCTGGTCTAATTTTCAACCACGTTTACTGTCGTTCTGGAGCGGAAAGAGTTAATTTACCGCATAGAGTTTACTATGAGCAACTAAAGCATACAAACGATGTATGCGACTGTTACGCGTATGTGGAGTACAAAATTTCAACAAGACGTTGTATGTTATGTCGAGCGACAAAGACAGCATACCATTTGAGAGTTCGTCGTGATTCAAACGGTAAACTTCAAAAACGAAATCAAAATATTCATGTGACAATGGGTAACAGAAAACATTTTCAATTACAGTCTAAATCGTTTTTCTGTACAACATATACTGTTACCGCATGAAACTTTCGTGATAATTAATATCATTTTTTTGTTTAAATCAAAACATTACAAATGCGATGTACCGGGTCCATATTAATGTTCAAACGCCGTTCAGTTCTGTTAACGGTAAAACCTACCTTATACAGATTAAGTTGGAAAGCTATTAATTATTCTCTTGTACATATCCCCTCCACCCATAGGCCCTTCACGATAATTTTGTCAACGGTGCCACAAAATTTCTTATTGACCAGGGTTGTCGTAACGAGGTCATTTGAAAAATGAGCTCGCTATAGCCCTGGTATATATATGAGTTATGTATAGGTTTGGGCTATCAGGCGTCGGCATTTCCAGTTAATCTAAGCGTAACCTTGACCCTGCGCCAGTCAGAGGAAGCGTACTACAGCTAAAAAAGTAAAGCAAAGTACTGTTTTTGTAGAATGGGCAAATGTTGCATAAAGCGGGCGTAAGAGCAGTATAAGCGTATTCCTAAGCCTACGAATTAACCGATTCCTCAGCGTCAGTATATAAGCCTATAACCAAGCCTCAGCTTAAACCTAAGCCTAAATTAAAACAATTTAGTCGAAATCTTACGCTTACTCTATTGTAAATCCACGAAAAACAGAACGTCCCAGAAAATAACATGTACCGACTGATGATGCCTCACAGTAGACAACATTGTTCCGTGGTTGAATTTATCACGTCGTATACGCTCAAATAGCTTGGTAACTTTTTAAAACCTGTTAGCGAATCTAATTTGTAAGGTAAACTGGTGTTACGATCAGAACATAACGTAGTTTCTGTAATGGTTATAATGGTATTTTTCACCATATTTGCCGGAAGTTCTTGAAAATTATTTGTGTCATTTGGAAAAAAAGCTTTGTTTTAATGAAATCATGTTCATGTGAACAGATGTCATTCCTAGTGTCTTCCAACCTACGCAGAAGGTGTATGTATATTATATACATATATATGTGGTCGGATTTTGGAACATTTTTTGCATATTTGAGCTTCTCATGGCCTCCCCTGATAATTCCATGGCCAAATTTGTCTTTTGAAACATTTGATTTTTTAAAGTCCGAAGGCTCCCCTTGGGACCAACAAAAAATTTGTCAAAAAGCTTGAAAAATTATATATCGTTCGATGCAGGTTGCAGAACTGAGTTCAATGGTGTTTGCTGAACTGAGCAATGGGGTTAAATTTTTTGTAATCAGACGATTGGTTACCGAGTTATTGTCAAATAACTGATTGGGCGCGCTGCCAACGATTTGGGTCTGCGCCAAATCAGTTATTGGACCATAATTCGTTAACCAATCGTCTGATTGCAAAAAAATTAGCAACGTAGGTTGTTGAACTTTTGGACAAATTAAATTTTGGGTCCCAAGGGGGACCTCGGGACCTTAAAAAATCGAATTTTTCAAAAATTCAAATTTGGGTGTGAAATGATCAGTGCAAATCATGAGAAGCTCAAATACGCAAAAATTTCAAAATCCGACCACTTTTCGTGCCAACACGGACTGGGGAGATAACCGAAAAGTCCTAACTGGTTTACTTAGCTATTTACCCTCATTGCAAACTTGCTTCATAAACAGGAGTGCCTAATCCTTGAAGTATCAATTAGCGGCGCTATGAATCCATAATTGTTGTATATAAACGGGCGTTTTTGATACTGTACACTTGTATGTCCGCAGCCACTTTGAAATCAATTAAATACAAAGTTTAAGTTCAAAAGATGATGTTTATATATTGAATCATAACAAGCACCAGAGCGTAAAGTTATTTTGGCAGTCTTAGAAATGTTGATAGTCGTTAGAAATGTCGTATAAACTCGCTCCATACATAAAATTTTTGGCCAATGTATAGCACAGTGACGTAAACAGTATAGTATATATAAGAATTTTCCTATAAATGAGCTTATACCTAAGAATAAGCCTAAGCCTATACCTATTGCATAAGCAAAAAATAAAGAAAAGCTTAAGCTATAGTCTTTGCAATCCCGCAGAGAAATGTTCCGTTCCTGATCTTTACATCGGACAGAATTATTTATAATAAAGCCAATGTTCTTGGAATTTGCCTAAGAAAACTATTTTAAACGCATTTCTCGCTTTAGATCAGCAGCCTAAGTTTCAGCCTAAGCCTAAGTGTACGAATGAGCATATTCCAAAGTCTTAGCCTAAGCCTAAGTGTACGAATGAGCATATTCCAAAGCCTTAGCCTAAGCCTAAGCTTTTAACCAAACAAAAAATAGTCTAAAGCTTAAGCTTCTCTACTGCATTCCCACAGAACAACTTTCCGCCCCTGATCTTTGCATGGGCCGCAGGGTGTAACCGGATATTTGTTTCCGTTTCTGGTTCTGATAAACTCGGTATCCGTTTCCGTTTCCTTTTGAGAAATATTGCAATTTCTGTTGTTTTAATGCCCAAAATTATAGTTATAAATCTTGTAGATATCGCGCAATATTGCATTACAGAAATGCAGCAATTGTGTGATATGAAGTAAAAATTACCAAAATTCATTCAAAATCTTCAAATTTCGTCGCATCCGCTATTTCTTATTTACAATTTTAGAAAGCCCTATTAATATTTGCATGCTTCAATTGTGTTGGCAGAAAAATAAAATTGTTTTATTTTTATGACTATCCGTTTTCGTTTCCGTTATTTTACTATTGGTTTGCACCCTGCAACACGGTTGGAACTGGCCCGAGCCAAGGCCGGCGGGCCCGGGCACACATTTTGGGCCCGCGAGCCTAAGCGGGCCGGGGTCGGGCCACCAGCGTAGTCCATAAATGTCAATAATCCCTAATGTAGTGCATAAATGACTCCAGGACCAAAAAATTTGAGTTCGAAACATTTAACGTATACTTCAGTTTTGAAAGTACATCCCTAAGTATTGTTTTTTAGTACGGATAGTTGCAATATCGGATATATCAGTACCGAAGGACGGCAGACGGCGCGTTAAAAATAAGTACCAGTCCGTGATCGAATTGCAGGAGGGGTATCTTCTCGAGAAGCTCCCTCTTATTCGGGTCATTACAGTACGTGCGCGAATGGGAACTTAAGTCTTAAGACTCAATGGCCAATTTTTACTCGCTCAATGTAGGAACAGATGTTACTGTATGCAACATTAAGGATATGCATTCTCTGCATATATTGTAAGAAAGGTAAGTCATTTTGGTGCGAAAATTAATTGGTAAACAATGCTAAGTTGACCCCAAAACAACTGGACAGTAGCCGGGGGGGGGCAGTGCAGCTCAACCTCCTGTTTTAACGTCACCTATTTGCACGGCGTGTAGCCTGACAGTGATATCCGTTACCGTTTCCCTTATAAAAATATACAGGAAAGGAATGCAGTTTATGCTTGCAGTTAATAGTTATAAATGACTTATCAGATGTATAATTCAATTTTTCAAAACACAGATAAACTGCAATTGTGCGATTTAAAGTAAAAAAATTAACAAAGTTTAGTGCATCATCCGCTATTTCTGATTCAAAATGTAGAAAACTTGTATGAATATTATCATGCCTAAGCTGTATTGGCAGAAAAAAAACATTTTTTCTACGTTAATACCTGTTTTTCGCTTCAGTTATTTTGATCACTATTCATTTCCGTTATTTTTACTATCTGTCTACACGCAGCTTGGTAGTCAGCTTGAAGAGAATGTTTCAGAACCAAAATTAAATTTTACATTGGTAATTATCACTAAACACCACATTTGGTTTCTCGCTCGCTTCGCTTCCGACTTTTCGTCTGCTTTATATTGCGAGAGCCTGATCAGCAGAAATTTCTGACTCCGCTACTGGCTTTAAATATTGCTTCAGGCTTGTAGCCAGTGCACCTTGCGAGGGAGGCCTAAAAATTTTCAGGAGGGGCTTTCAACGGTTTTCAATGAGTTACAAGCAAGAGTAAAAATGTTCTAGGGTGTCAAAATTTTTCCAGGGAGCTGAGACCCCCTGCCCCCCCTTACTACGGGCTCGTATTAGTTACGAGCAAATTTTTTCTTTACGCCATTTGTGTTTTTGTAATTCTAAATTTCTGGTTATCTGAGCTTATGTATAATTTAAACTTCGAAAGGTCGACCGTCAATACTAAAGTACCTATGTTTTTAGTTTTGTGTCCAAAAAGCTGGAGTCGTTTGAAACGCACCATACTGTTTATATATATATATATATATATATATATATATATATATATATATATATATATATATATATATATATATATATATATATATATATATATATATATATATTAGTTTAGTACGGCCCGAGCAGTACCTTTTATGTGTTACACACAAAATAAATTGTTTTGTATTCAAGAAAAATTGTCTGAAATTTCAGACTATCATGTAAGACTTTTATATCTTAAATTTTTCAGAAATATTGGTCTAACGTTTTTCACACTAAAATGTCTTAAGTTTAAAATATGTCTGAAATAAAACACAGAGATTTGCCATGGAAACCGAGTTCAAAATTGAGGACTAAAGTTCAACCCAATACCCTAATTTTACAACCTAAGATACGTCGAAGACATGCCCTTAGGTTGGGTGGAGCCTGAACTTAACCCGTAATATCTTTGAAATTCGATTTTTGTATACTCTGTTAAGATTACAAACGAAGCAACTTTTGCATACATAAAAGCCAGAAAATTGGTCGTCAGGTAAACATTCAGACCCCATTGCACTCCCGACAGTAATCAAAACAATTAATCCATTAATAAAAGCTGAAACGCCTCTCGTACGTATTTTGTGCAATTTTCCAGCATTACATACCAACAAAGTATACATGTCGTAGCCCAAGTCGTAATTTAGCCCAATTTCGTATTGGGCAAGCCCACTGCGTAATTCTTTCTATGCGACAACTGCACGCCTTATGATTGGTTACTACCTTGATGCTGTACCCAATTTCGATTGGCTTATGCGAATGCTCTTTACTGGTTGGCTAAGTAATCGCCACCTGTTGGCAACCAAACATTTTGTTTTACTTAGCAATGTGTATTCAAGCAGGAATACGACTATCAAGTAACCAATCACAAAACGCACAGCTTTATCAGACATGATTCCACCTCGGGCTAGCCCAAGTTGTAATTCAGTTTGTACTAGGCCAATTCCCAAATTGGGCCGAATTACGACTTAGGCGACGACATATATAGTTCAATGGAAAGAATACATGATTTTAAGTGCATTTCATATTAATTCAAAACGATAGCAAATATAAAAATGACACAAAACAACTTACTAAACGAACGATTGTTTTAGTCAGCTAACAATTTACCCTTTTTGAAAAATGGTATACAAGAATATGGTTGAATAGGTTGCGTGGTACGCAACCACGTTTACTAGTAGCACTAATTGCGTTTAGCTTCTGTCCCATCGTCTAACTTTCTCGATTTGCCACTGAATACAACCAACTTACTAAAAAATATACTTAAATTTAAGTAAAACTGTTGCCGAATTAACTGTCGGGTTTACTTGGTGAAAAAATATACTTAAAATTAAGTAAAACTGTTGCCGAATTAAGTGTCAGTTTTACTTCCAATGGTGCTTGGCAAAGTTTTACTTAATTTTAAGCAAACACAAAATTTTTAGCTTTACATTTACTTAATTTTAAGCAAACACAAAATTTTTAGCTTTACATTTACTTAATTAATCACGAAATGACAGTAGTAGTTTTAGTTATTTACATTTTTGAAGCAAAGAATTACTAAATATTTAGTACACTTATACTTTAAAAAGTTAGCAAAATATAACTATAGTATTTTAAGTAGAGTGTTTTTACAGAATTTCATACGCTTGAATGACATTGTTGCTGTACAATTTACGCATGCATGTTTTGTTCGAAACCCTATAGAGTTATAGAATATTCCGCGATCCACATCCACTGTTAGTCAAACAGCACTGTCTTCATTTTCTATGCATTGCAAAACGTTCCTGCAGCCAGCTCATCTTGAATGGAAAGCGAAACACTTTCAAGATTGGACGTACAAGGTGTTTCCGATGACTTTACAAGCAAGATTGAAAATTTTCTAGGGGTGCTTAAATTCTTTTGATGAGAGAGGCTATTAAGCCCCTCCTGGTCGATGCTTGGTTACGGGCCCGTTGCTAAAACTTTTGTACTAAACAAAAAAACGCTCTTAGAATAGGTGTTTGTAAACGAATTTGTTCAATGTTTATTTATTATTGCTATACATATTTAATGTATTTTGGTCCAAAACAAACCAGTTGAGTGTCGAATGGGTTTTTGTCTTTCTTCTAAAATCCTTCAGAAAGTTTGTGTTCCTTTTGTCATACTTTAGTTTGTTTTTGGGAGCTGTTATGACACAAATAATATCGACGTGTGGCTGCCACAATGAAAAATTGATGCAGCCCCTATTTTCACTTAGAACTGGCAAACTGACTTTGTTTGTTCCGGGTGTCACGGTTTAATTTTTCCCCCGTTTAATTCTGTCCCCGGAAGAATTAGGAGAGTTTTAGTTTTCCCCATATGCCGGTTTAATTTTCCCCCCATAATGTTGCGGTTTAATTCTTCCCCCAGTTTAATTTTCTCCCGGTTGAATTATACCATATTAACTCTTGCCCAACATTTGGTTTAACTCTTTTCAATAAAGTTAAAAGTCCTCTGACTGATATATTTAGCACAGTTGTATTTGTAATATATATTACTTGTCTGCCAGCTTTGAAAAATTTCCTTGCCAATTTTCTTTTCATAGAACAATCACGTATATTTCTTAAGAAATTATTGTAAACAAAGTAATGCTGAAAAGTTGCTCAAAATACGTATGTGGGGCGTTCCAGGTTAAATATATAGATATAAACGTATACTGCAATCTTCGGGCTCATTTGTGTGCAATGTTGTGTGCAATTCCAATGCATATATAGGCGTTCTTTATTGGGGAACTTTGTTGAATTTTAATTAAAATACAACAATAATCCTATATTTTTTACGCAAAATAAGAAGAAAACGGAGTTTTTCACCGAATTTTCGAATAACACGTATACTTTGGGACATTTCCATTTTGCACAAACTAGAAACAAGTGACTTATTCTGCAAACGGTCACGACCAGGGGTGGCTACAAGTTCGGATTCGGCAAAAATTTGCAATTCGGATTCGGAATCGGTTGTGAAAATGTGGAATCCAAAAGCCGAATCCAAAAGTCGAATCCAACAATGCTTGGCAATATTTGTTTTTCATATTTACAATAAAAATGATAATAACTTGTTACATAAAATAATATTTGTTTCAATCACAAATCTCAGGACTGAGGTCGGGTATAAAAAAATTGCATTTGCAAAGAATGTAGACTTCCTGAAGTGATAAATTTTATAAGTTTTGCAAGTCGAAAGACAATATTCAAATTTTATTAAATTGGTATTCTAAAACAAATTTTACAACTGTTTAACAAGATGTCGGTGTTCACAGGCGTGGAATTCAACAGCGGAAAAAATTCACTATGACTGGTGTCAGAGAAAATATAACTACGGGAGGGAAGAGTTATATCGTAAGCGTGGAAAAAATTAAACTTGTGTAATTTATTCTAATTTGTCTGGGACAAAGAATTAAATGAGGGGAAGATTTCTACCGTGAGCGGGCGAAGAATTAAACTAGTTATATTCTTCGGGGGTAAGAATTAAACAGGGGAACGATTATACCGTGACACCGGCGGCACGACTCATGTGTGTTACGGTAGACTGGTACGCTTCCCTCCCACAAGCGTAACCATAAGTTTAATCCTGAGCCCAAACCTAAACCTAATCTTAAACGTGAGCCTAAACCTAATGTTTATTGGAAGCCTAAATTATGTTAACATCTGCAAACCTTTGGAATTGTGTGAGGAAGTGTACAAGAGCCGGTACTTTGCCGTATTTCTAATAATGATGCTGCAACTATAGCGTGCTTTTGACTAAAAAAATCAACCACCCTACTTTGGATGGCCAATGTATAGAACAGGGCCGGACAGTAGTATATGCATATTCGTAAGCCTAAGCCTGTAAGCATGTGAGACATGCTTGTCCGTTATGTGCACATGCAATATAGTGCAGTGCACTGTATGTATGCTATCCGGCAGCATACGGTCGACAAATATAGTCGACGAAAAATGCAGTTGGACAGGCGGGCTACGTGGCGCAGTGGTAGAGTGCTCGCTTAAGGATCAATAGGCTGAGAGTTCGACCCCGCTCTAGCCCGCTTTTCCAGCTGCTTGGTAAAAACGTCTGATGTCCCGGTTCCTACCTAGACTGACAAAACCTAAGCCTAAGCATAGAGCCTATAGCTAAGCCTACGCCTAAGCGTAAGCCTAAACAAAAAATTAGTCTAAAGCTTAAGCTTACTCTATTATACAGTCCCGCGGAAAACGTTCCGGTGCTGTTCTATATGTGGGCCCTTTGGATTATTTTTCTCCCGGTTTTGGCAGTTTTTATACACATAATATATTGAAAAAACCGGGTCCACCTTTGATCTTTTCATAGACTTGGGTAGGGAAAGCATATGATTGATTTCATCACAACCAAAAACCTGGTCAAATGAATTCGCTGCACCTGATTTTAGGTGTCATTTTTCTCAGAATGCTGATTTGTTTTTGTGTAGCCTTTCCTGTAAGCTTAAATTATAATTAATAATGATTAAATTTATTTCGTACCAAACCGTGTGAACGCTTACACTCGCTGCATAAGTTGCTTGACCAAAACAATTTGAATAAACTTTTTTAACCCAGTAGGATCGAACTAGGATTTCTGTTCTGGAGGATAATATCCCGTTATGTATAAGAAAGTTTTTTATCCCTAAAATCCAAAACATTGTCGTCCTAAACGTTGGCAATAGTAGTAGTTCTACATTAAAAATTAAAATATAATCAAATTTTAAGAATTTCGAAGGGTTTGTTAAAATAAGTTTTAAACAGCAACAACAACTGCATGTACTTCTGAAAATAACAACCTGTCGTTTGAAAACTTTTACGAAAAATATCAATCAGCAATCGTCCACAGCGCGTAAGAATTTCCACATCGCGTACACAAATTAATGTAAACCACACATTGCTTTGAAGTGTATCAACAATACTTTATCTTATTTATTCAGAACTTTCACAGGCGATATATCCTCATACCTTTCTCTCTCCTTGTATACGACCCTGACAAAGACCAAATTAGTCGTCGCTCGTGTATTCTGAATATTGTTTTTTATTATTTGGTTCGTTTCTTGGTAACAAATATTAGTTTTTAGTTTTAACACAGGTCGATATAATTTGAAATGACTTAAGTTGTATTCTATAATATTAATGCCAAAAATTATATCGCATTCATAAAGTTTGTCATATACAGTCTAAACAAAGGGCTTTTAATTGCATCTTGTAACGGGTAAGACGAGACAGAGTTCCATCGCTACTGCAAATATCCCGTCTTTACATCCGACTTCAAAATTATTGACACCATTAAAGAATTCTATGTTATGAAAATTTTGCATTGCACTCTTTGTATCAAATCTTCGCTCTAAAAACATAAACTTAAATTGTAGCGTAACTAAACTTGACTATGAGTTTAAGCATTAAAACTGAAATGGCTGGACGGACTAAACTAAACTAGAGTATTAAGTTAAAGGTAAACGAACGTATTTTTAAGTTTGGAGCGAGTTTAAGCTAAACTTACTTTGGTTTGCGGTATAAGTGTTGGTCAGAAAACTGTGTAGATTTCAGAATTCATTAAGTTTAGATTAAACTGAACATACTGTAGTAACCCTAAATAAGACGGCGGACTGGTGTTTATTTCGCCTCTCCAGAGGGTACCCACTGTTATTCGGTTAGGGACTGTTATTTATTTTTAACTCACCCTCCGCCTCCCTTCGTTACTGACATATATCTGGTGTTGCAGCTATCAGTTAAATTAAACATTTATTGGTCGGTCACAGTATGTCGAAATTTAAATGAGTTTAAACGTAAACCTATCTGCTTAGTTAATGTAGAAAGTTAGTTTAATAATGTTTAATTAGCTTAAGCTCAAATCGAATTAGGTTACACTTTTACAAAGTACCTGTCCGGGGTCTGTATTCTGGTTTAAACCTTTATCACATGAATGTTTTCTATTTCCCCTGAGACCTACTTTTATGCTATAGGATTCGAACTGTAGTGACTGGAGTGGGGAGTGGGAGGCGTTTACCATCACCACTCAGCTATAGGAGCTTGACGCTCGAGGAGCCCGAGAGGGCTCTCACGTCTTGTGTGGTGATTTTAGTACTATGTATACGTGTTGCAATTGTTAAACACTGTGTGATATATATTATTTAACGTATATATACTGCGCTCAGTTGCCTATAGGCAACTCTATGTGAGAAGGGGTTAACAGAGTGTAACCGGATATCCCTCTCCCAAAAAACTCAACACACAACAAACCCCAAAACCAAAAACCCAACCCCCACACCACAACAAAATGTATTTAAAACAATCAATATCTGAAATTTCAGTTACTTTTGTGTTGTAGTTCAGCCTTCCGACATGTATGTCTTGAATACCTGGCTTCAAGTTGTCAAAACGTTTAGTAATATGGGATCAAAGCTTTTGTCACCTGAGAATTTGAAATTAAAGACTAATTTACAAATTTGCAAGACAAATACGTCTAGAATCTGAGACGAAATTTTGTTTGCACTGAAACCAGTGCCGACAGACGCGACCCCTATTCCCTTCAATTGGAGAGCCCCGACCCTTCGGGTGCCCATGTCGGAAAACTAAAAAGTTTTTCGCTGACCACGAAGTTATAGAGCTATGAAACAT
Source organism: Enoplolaimus lenunculus (assembly GCA_030248215.1). Classification (NCBI taxonomy): domain Eukaryota; kingdom Metazoa; phylum Nematoda; class Enoplea; order Enoplida; family Thoracostomopsidae; genus Enoplolaimus; species Enoplolaimus lenunculus. Next base: position 176,723 of record JASANG010003629.1, read on the forward strand.
TTTAGTGAGTGCCCTCTCGGACCGATTCCGAGGGCCCCCGACTAATCTAATGCCGACCCTGACTGAAACGTTCATTCATGTTACTTTTAGAGGCGGCTCTGTTTCTTACGAAACTGTAATCAACTAAGCGTAAATATGTTTATTCTACTGTTTCGCCTCTAAAAGTAACATTTTGCCGAAACGTTTTTTTTGTCATTTGAACAGAACAACATAAAACCAGTAATGACGCTCAACATTACAATTGGCAAAAATGAATGTATCGATATCGGTGAATACTTGCTTCTTCACAATTTTGATGATATCACACTACGACCGGTCGTTTGGATGGTGTTTGTTGCGCTGTATTCGATTATTTTTGTTCTTGCAATTTTTGGCAACTTATTCATCATCTTGGCAGTCTGCCGAAATCCTGCACTCCAATCGGTACGCAACGGGTTCATCGTAAATCTGTCGGTGTCAGATACGCTGGTGTCGGTGGCATCGCTTCCGGTAACCGCGTACACGATGATATTCAAAGTTTGGATATTTGGCAAACCGTTGTGTTATTTGATTCCCACAGTGCAAGCGATGAGCGTCAACATTTCGTCGTTTACGCTAATGTTTGTTGCCATTGACCGGTTTTTGCTGATTTGTCTGCCGCGACGTCAAAATTTGCATATCAACCGAAACGTTGCTGCCGTTATTATTGCATCGATTTGGATAACTGCATCAGCAGTCAGTATTCCGTCCGGAATTAATTTTCGACTGCTTAAAGTTGACAGTGTTTGCGGGTTGTTCTGTGACGAAAGTGGTAAGAGCACACACACACCCGTAGACTCAGATAGGTGTTCAGGGCTTGTTCCATCAGAAAAATTGCGGCTTTCAAGTAAAGTTTTAGCCTCGCTTGTAAGTCTTGTGAAATCTTCAAAATGCTGTTTACTAGTGCTGATTTGGATCCCTGACAGCGACAGCGGCTCACGGGATCTTGTAAGATTTCAGCTGCAATTTTGTGGAAATGTTTCGCAAGCAGTGCAAAGTTTGTTAGAGGTAGCTATAAAGCTCTACTGTTGTGATGCCATGGTTGGCCCATGTAAAGATCAGGGGCGGAACGTTTTTCGGTGGGACTACAATAGAGTAAGCTTAAGCTTTAGACTAATTTTTTTTTGATTGGCTTAGGCTTATGCTTAGGCTTAGGAATATGCTTATAATACTGTTCCGCCCCGATTCTTTACATTGGCCCCATAGTTTAAAATCTCAAGTCAAACAGTAGTGTTTTGTGCGTTATTGGGTACTTGACAAACCGCGAATTTTTATTTTGGTCAAGAAAAGAATTTCGTTATGTTTGCGTTTAAAATTTTTAAGGAAGAGCATACAAGAGGGCTTCAATGAGTTAAGGTTGAAATTTTCTTGGGGATCCTGAACTTTTTTAGGGGAGACTGTGCTCCTGTAGCCCCCTCTGGTTACTGGCTCGAACTGAAGCTTATGCTGGATCGGTAAAAGTTAATATTACGTGGTAGGACTATGGATGGAAAAAATTAGCAGCACGAGTACGAACATTTATACATAGTACACCAAACTGTATAATTAATACTTTGTTTAGGAATATAGCTGGTAAAATCTGACTCTTAAAATCGGTGGCCAATGTATAGAACAGAGCCATAATAGTACTATAAGCATATTCTAAAGCTTAAGCGAAGGAGTAAGGATAGTCATATGCCTAAACCTAAGCCTAACGATAGGCCTGAATCTAAGCCTAAGCCAAAAAATTAGTGTAAAGCTTAAGGTTGTTCTATTGCAGCGCCGTAGAAAAACGTTCCGGCCCTAAAACGTTAAATTTTTCCATAGAATTGTTTTTTCTTATCGACAGTGTTCGCATGTATCAGATGTACACGTTTCATCTGTAGAAGCGATAATTTTCGAATACCTCCTATATATTATAAATTCGCTGTATTAAATGCAGAAAAATACCAAGGCTTATTGTATTAAGAATAAGTCTAAACCAAAGCCTAAGCCTAAACAAAAGTCAAAAACCTAAACATACTCTATTATAGTCACTGAGAAAAATAGACCACCACTAAAAGTTCTACGGTTCCCATTTTGTGACCCATGTGGGGCGGAACGTTTTTCTGTGGAATTAGAATAGAGAAAGCTTAAAAGCTTTAAATTAAATTTTTTTTGCTTTGGCTTAGTCGTAGTCTTAGGCTTAGGAATAAACTCATTCTTACTCTTAGGCTTAGGCTTAGAAATATACTTTTTTGGTTTGTACGAAAGCATTGCCTCGGTGGCCTCTTCGATTTGGCCAGTTGGGTACCGTATACTTAGGAATATGCTTATAATACTGTTCCGCCCCCGTTCTTTGCATTGGCCCATTTTGTAAAAGTTAATTCGCTTAAAAATATCACAAATACAGCGTCCGATAAGCTTAATTTGACAATCGTTTTTATTTTACATTTAGGATGGAATCAAGACAAACCGTATCGACAAATTTACGGGTTTTCAATGCTCGTCATACAATTTTTAATTCCACTCGCAATAATTGCAATTTGCTATTGGTGCATTGTACGCACACTGCAAACGCGCATTAATTATCGGTCAATCAGCAGTTCAAAGCATCAGGCGGCGATTGAAAGTATACGACGCATGCGTAAAACTACAATATTGCTTATTGCAATGGTTGTTGCGTTTGCGTTATCGTGGTTTCCGCGTGTTTTATTCAATATATTCATTGATTATAACGTTGAGGTAATTAATTTTGAGGTAATTGATGGTAAATTAAGTAGTATCATATGGAGCCCTTCACGAATGTTTTTCCAAGGATGCAGTGGGGCTCGAACCCACGACGTGCGGATTACCGGTCTGCTGCTCTGATCACTGAGGTGAGCAGACATGCAATCTTTTCGCTACAATGGCTCTATATACCGTAAGTTTGGTACTATAAGATACGTATATGAATACGCTGCGAAACTGCATCAGATGAAGAAATCCGTATGTCTACCGTGTGTAGCACCGACCAAAGTATAGATCAGAGACATAGCATATTTCTGCGGGACTGCTATAGAGTAAGTTTAAAGTTTAAAACAATATTTTTGCTTAGGTTCAGGCTTAGGTTTATGCTTTAGGTATAGGCTTATACTTACACATAGGCTTAGGAATATGCTTATACTAATGTTACCCCCTTGATCTAATTGCCTCGTACGAATATGCTTACTACTATTACGGCCGTGTTCTATACATTAGCTAAAATGTTATGCAAAAGTTTTTTCGTTTAATAAGTAAAAATCGTAATTTTGTCAGTAGCTGAGGTTAATTCTTGTGCTACGTCTGCCACAAACATTTTTGTATTTATGTGGTTGTGGCATTAATAGCAAGACAAACTCTCCTCACGTACTCCTATTTTTCTATCAAGAATTCGTGGCATTTTATGTTTTGTAAATGAGTTTTTGAACAAAAACTTGTGGTGTGTCCAAAGTTTTTTGACCTGCGCGCATTGTCATACGAAAAAGTTGCGCGAATGAAAGTCAAACGCAATTTTAGTACTAAAATCTTAATACAAAATTTTGGTTTTAATCAATGCTTGGTGGTGTAGGTCTTGGTGCCCGCTCTGGCATCCACCAGTGCACGTGCGAGTTTCAGCTGCAAGTCGTGCCAGCTAAAACGTTTGTTCACTGCACATGGCACAAAATCTGTTTTTTTGTTGCAGGCACTCGGATTTATCCATGAACAGCCATACTTCTACGGTTTACTTACCCATTGTATTGCGATGACGTCAACATTTTGGAACCCTGTCTTATACGGGTTATTGAACGAAACATTTCGACAAACCGTATCAGCAGTAATAGCGTCGTTATTTTGCCAATCTGAGACCGAGCCACCAGTGTTTAGAGAACGCCTCGGTAGCGGGACAGCGTTGCTAAACCAACGCGGATACGGCAAAAATACCGCATGTTTGACTGAATTGCGAGCGACTGCAACCGGCGTAGCGACCGAAGCCGCATCAACTCCAGCAATGAGCAGTAGAAAAATTAGTCGCAAGCAAGCTTCAGGAGGCACACAAATCGCAACGGTTAGCGAACAAATTGGACAAACCAAACGATTTAAAAAAATTTCGTTGAAATCGCTATCGGTGATCGAATGTGAGGACACGATTGCTCGACAGCTCTTGCTACAGCCAACAAACGAATTGACTGAATCGACTTCTGGCGAAGAAATCGCTGTGGAACAACAACCAGCTGATCATGAGAACCATACACGCAATGAAATCAGTGGCGAAGCGCCGTGTGTCGAAAAAATCAACAATAAACAAAACGAAATTGTGACAAAATCAAAAAGTTGCCAAGAACAACACTATTCAGTATCGTCAATTTGCATTTTCCGTTCTGTCAACGCTAGTTTCGACGTAGAAAACAGCTCAAAGCAAAGCGCTGCAAGTGTGGCTGGTGTAATCAAAAACAACGACAAATGCAGCACGCATCCAGTTCGAAAATTTGCCGCAATCTATAAATCGCCATATCGATACACGACTGATGATCAAAAATCACTCGTGTTGATTTCGACACCGCGACCAAAACCAAAAACAACCTCAAGCGAAGAATGTTTATGCAAGCCGAAACCACTCAGCGAGTACGCAACGTTCACCCAAACCATCAGACAAAAGAAATCAACCCAAGCACCATTCTGGATCCCACGACCTGTAGCGGCCACATCTGGTGGAGTTGCGAAAGAAAATGAAATGATTAATTTAGACCGTCTGCCAAGCACTGATATTTGACAAGATTTGCACATTTACAGCGCGAGCCATATTCTCAAATGTGTATAGCATCTATCACCAGTCACAATATTGGTTTTTAAATTGGCCAATCGTTTGAATTGTGTATGTCAAGGTTTGCTCAAAAATACGAAATAATCAAATTTGAAAAATGTGCACAATCTCGTAATTCATCATTGATTTAATTCAAAAGTAACATAGGCTGCCGTCACACGATGCTACACACTGTCAAGAATATGTGGCCAACGCCAACAGTATCTACCTATATATCATTATTAAATTTCAAAAAATCGAATTTTTAAAAAATTCAAATTTGAGTGTTGTATGATCACAGGATATCACTAGAATCTCAAATACGTGAACAAATTTTTGAAATACGACCATTTTTAGACAAACGCAGGTTGATGGAAAAACAGAAATAACGTCATACAACCGTTCTTACTATTTCTGCAGCAAAATGCACTCACCAGGTAACTTTTTAGATAAGATTGGCGTCCGTGGCATATATTTTAGTGCTGTACAAAAACTTTTATTAAATATATAATGCAGCAGTCAACTTTACGTACTTACAAACAAAATATTAATGATACCATATACTGTATAATTTCAACTGACAGACTAAAACAATAAATACAAACAACGAAACATGTAAGCACACAACAAACATTACTATCTGGCAATTTTCGACCACTTGACCATCTAATAACGATCCGCAAAGATCAAAGAAAAACTAGGATTACAAAGTAAAAATTGGCAGTTTAAAGCAATTTGGGTTTGAACGACTTGACAATTGTACCCTTTTGATGGCCAACATAAAGACCTGCCCCCTAAGACTAAAACCTAAGCCTAAGCCGCGGAGTCTCTAAGTACGCTAGTCTTTCTGTACAGCAATGGACAGGCTTCGATACGTACCATGGGCCCTGTCGCCATTCGCGGATCCTGTATTTTCAAGAAAACGAGATTTTAGGTATACTGCAAGTAAAACCGGGAATTTGAAGTCGGATCCGGTCAAAATTATATTTAGGCCTGACTAAAATTTTCTTCTGGGACAGGAAGTGACCAGTTACCCCAGCACTTCTTGTATCCGGTTTAGTTGCTACGATTGTTTTTTTTTAGAAATATGCTTATACTGCCGTTACGGTCCTGTTCTATTTTATACATTGGCTTATATTTTTGATACTATTATTTAGTACTGTGTCGTAATTTAAAATACAGAAAGGAAAACAACGCACTAGGGTTGCGCTATACTTGACGTCCAGGGGCGTCCGTCACGTCCGTCACCCGTACGGCGCTGTCGGTAACCACCCGTCACCACGCGTTATCGTACGTCAGTTATTTGCGTACGATGTCGCACGGTGATGGACGACGCTGCACGGTGACGCAGGGTACTGTACGGGTGACGGACGGCGCCGTACGTCAATAAAAGTGTAGCGCAACCCTAATTGTTTCTAAATTTGCTTTTATTGTTTTTTTCGGTGGTTCACAAAATGTTTATCAGTTGGTGAAAACTGTGAAAGCAGAGTCAAAATAACTTAAAATCAAAAATTGCATGACGAAAAAAAGAATTTAGGTAAATGCTACATCAACAAACTATGCGAACTATAAGCAATAAGAACTACATAATAAAGAATAAATAAATAAATAAATATTAACAGATAAATATTATCTCTGTTTTTTAAATAGATACCTATATAGAAATGCAGGCAATAACTGCAAAAAATCTAGTCCACAAAAATCGTTGCAAGCCAATCATTTAAGAACCTAAGCCTGTTCAACTGACCAGGGTGCAACCGGAAGTGAAAAAACGCGGAATCGGATGTTAACAAAATTATTCAAGCCGGAGGCGAAGCAAAATTAGGCATAATCGTTTTGCAAACCAACCATTTAAAAACCTAAACCTGTTCAACTGACTTGGTTGAAACCGGAAGTGAAATAAAAAATCCCGGACCGGATGTTATGAAAATTATTCAAGCAGGAGGCGAAACAAAATTAGGCAAAATCGTTTTGCAAACCAACCATTTAAAAACCTAAACCTGTTCAATTGACTTGGTTGAAACCGGAAGTGAAATACAAAATCCCGGAACCGGAGGTTAACAAAAATATTCAAGCCGGAGGCGAAGCAAAATTAGGCAAGATCGTGTTGCAAGCCAACCATTTAAAAACCTAAACCTGTTCAACTGACCTGGTTGAAACCGGAAGTGAAATAAAAAATCCCGGAACCGGATGTTAACAAAATTATTCAAGCCGGAGGCGAAGCAAATTAGGCAAAATCGTTTTGCAAGCCAACCATTTATAAACCTAAACCTGTTCAACGGACCAGGGTGCAACCGGAAGTGAAAAAAACCCGGAACCGGATGTCAACAAAATTATTCAAACCGGAGAAGACGCAAAATTAGGCAATAAAAGTGATGTTGAATTTGCTAATTTTAACAATAAAATGCTTGCTGGCACAGTTGAAATTTGTTTATGTTTCGTTTTTAACAAATTTCGGGCAATTAAAGCGTCCGAAACTGCATCAATTTATGAAAACTCAAAGAAGGACACAACCATTGTGCCGAACAACTGATCAAAATTGTATCCTCATTCGCTCAAAAGTTCTACAGATATACGGGGACGTACCACCGAGACGTGACCCAGCTCTTTTGAATTCGCGTCATTTCCGATCTACAACAGCTAAAGCCCGTACCATCTTGAATGAACCATTTGAAAGTGGTATATTGATCATAACTTGCGTTTAGTCTTAGTTTCAATTTAAGATTTATTTCTTTGGGTTTTCAACAGAGTTCAAAAGTAAGGGTGCCCAAAAATCATACTGGGGACCCTCTTTAATTTTACACCGAGTCCATTTGGGGAACACCAGGCAAATTCGGGGGGCACGGCCCCCAACGCCCCCGGGGGGGGGCGCCGGGGGGGAAAAAAAACAAAAACAAAACAACAAACAACAACAAAACAAAAAACAAAAAAAAACAAAAAAAAAAAACAAAAAAAAAAAAATATAAAAAAAAAGAAAGAAAAAAAAACCAAACAAACAAAAAAAAAAAACAAAAGAAAAAAAAAAAAAAAAAAAAAACAAAAACCCAAAAAAAAAAAAACACAAAAAAAAAAAAAAACAACACAAAAAAAAACACAAAAAACAACAAACACCACCCCCCACTGCAAACTATTTGTATGTGGCAGTTTGACTTAACGTTGACTGCAACAATGCAACATTTGGTACAATAATTGCACAATGCATTATAAAGCATGTAAAAATGCAATATTTAAACATATGGCAGTAAATAATTTGAACGAAACATATTAAAAGTATATAATATCATTATGACCACAGTTTCAAAAACATAAATGAAGCATTATTAATATTGAAACGGTAATCTGTCTTAGTATTAACAACCGTGGTCTATGACAAGAGTGTGCAACTCTTGGGGTCAAGAATGCTACAAAATGTACCACCGGGCGTTGCGTTTTTGCCTCCCCCTTGTTGTTTAGAGAGGGGTCTCGGGGTCTCTTTCACCTGAATACCCCTAAGTTAAACTAAAAGGGGACCATGTTTGACGCCGCATACATAAAGTGCCGACGTGTCGGGTACATTTTTCCCAAAATCGCATACTCCCAGTTGCATACTCTTGTTGAAGTATGCATCATCTACTCGTGGTATTAAGAACTGCTCAAATTTAGAATATTTTACCTCTGAAGTATTAATATTACAGTTTTTTCTATCAAAAAATCTATTTCAGTTGAAAATGTTGTAATCAAAATAATTGCAAAAGATATTCGGTAGGTTGCAACCGGGCACAAGAAATATAGGAATCCAAAGAAGGGAAACAGAACTAAATAATGATGTAGAAATTTGCTAATTTTAACAATAATCAATAAAAAGTGTTGCTAAAACATTAATTTTAAGCTTCCTTTTTGAGAAATTATCAAATTGCATTAAAAATGTACACCAGCTATCAAAAGTGCACAATGTTTAAAAATTTCAATATCCAGATTGCCGAAACCTCCGACAAAAATGATACCGGAGCCGGATTTTCTGACGAAATTGGGATGAAATCTCCGCCCCCTACAACCTAAAATATGGGTGTACACGTTTATCGCGACCGCATAATTCAAAATTGCGTTTGGTCCAATATTTTCAACTGCGAAACCGATTTTAAACGAACTGAAAAATAAAAAAAAAAGCTTAAAAGGAATTATTTAATTCATATTTAAGCTTCTTGTGTGTTTTTATCAAGTAAATTTTGCAAACTTAAGTTGAAATTACGATTTGATTTGTTCATAAATATTTACAGGTTACAAAAAATATATTTTGTGTCCAACAAATTCCTGATAGGCAGTTGAAATTACGACACAACATATATTAAACCAATTGCGAAATATACATCATAACAGTAACAAAATTAATTAAAATTAACAATTAACACATTACAATGCACAGTTTAACATTAGCAATTGCAAATTAAGTATGAATACTCATAAGTTAATACAAACCAATTAAACCGGGGCTGGGCTGAAGTTAAAAGCAAAGGTTGTACACTGCAAACAATGGTGAGTCAAATTGACTATCTCCGAAATAGGCGTTTCGGGACTACACAAACTGTGTCAAATTCGACTCCGCACAGAGTGAAATTCGAGTCACTGAGCGGCTCAGGCGAGTCGAATTTGACTCTGGCGGAGCAAAATTTGACTCCGTTGGTGTAGTCCAGAAAAGCCTATTTCGGATAGAGTCAATTTGGCTCACCATTTTTTTGCAGTGTACCAAATGGAACGAGCGTAATAGAAAAACACAATGAACAGTTAAGTTGATTTGTGATCTACAGCCCAGCCTGAACATGGACTTAAAAAGTATCAGTTGACTGAAGCATTTTAAAGTCGGTACTATCTGTGCACAAAAGAATGTTCCCAGTTGCACACTCTTGTCATTATCCACTTTGATTGAGCTGCTATGTTTTATAATATTTCAGCTCAACCAAGACTGGATAATGACAAGAGTGTGCAACTTGGTACATTCTGTGTAAAAAATAATGTATCCAGCGCACGTTGCGTTTTTTGCCGACCCCTCATTTGGAGGTACGTTGCATTATTATTTGCAAATTAATCTCAAGTTGCTCGGAATTTAATCTTCATGCCTGTGCGTACAGTGTGGAGCGTGCGTGGTTCAAACGATGACAACCCTCTAAGGGGGGTCGGGCAAAAATATATCGAGCGTTGGATACATTTTGTACCATGCACAACTCCAGTAGTTGCACACTCTTGCCTAATAGTGATCATCCACTCTTGCTTCAGTTATCCTTTGCAATTAAAGTCAAACTTTAATATGCTTCGTGCAATCATAGCGTTGGTACATAGCAGCATATTTTTTACGTAACCAAGAACTCGAGAAAACAATACACACTGAGTAACGGAGACTAAATGCTCGACCTTGGTATCTCTTGCAAAGAGCACGACAGCAGCAAGCTCTAGCAGGGTAAGCTTGGGTATCGGGTTGGTACTCAAAAAAAATTTCAGTCTAAACGTTATTGTCACCGCCCTCGGGCGGTGACTCTGGTTATATACTGGTTGGGAGTCGGCGAATTAAATATAATTTTTACCAGTACTTAAATGTATGTAAGCTTCGCCAAATTTCAATAAGTATAACATTGAATCAAAAATTAAACTTTGAGTCGTCGTCCAAATTCCGACAGCGCACTAGAAGGATCGAGTCTTGTTACCTGAAAAGAATTTGGTCTTCCGCAGAAAAGCTATGCCCAGCTCTTGAGTCGTGTAAAATTAACTGGCATGCCTATCGTATACTTGATTTGCCGTCTAAACAAGTTGGGCTCGCAATAAACTCTGAATAAAATATAGTTCGAAGCGGTGCCGGTTGTTGAAATTGATAGCATTGACTCAGTTACACAGTCCAAACATATGAAGTGCAACAAAATTCAATAAACGGAAACTGCACACGACATACAATATAAGACATTGGGATGGACATCCACAATATAGTATCGTTCATATTCGATAGCACAAATCCGTTTCCATACACCAAAAACAG
>JASANG010003629.1:192500-402699 GCA_030248215.1 Enoplolaimus lenunculus
CTGCTGTTCCGATGCCGGAATTGTGATTTTCCCGTTATAAGTTTTTAAGATGATTGAACTTAGATTTTGTTTGTTTCGTTTTGTTTCGTTCATTTGCAATTATTCTGTTGATTTTTGCTTAGTAAATATTCCAAGTTGATACGCGCATTCCGTCAGCTATATAAACAATTTTTATTGAAACTGTGAATAGTCACGGAAACACGCATACTGCAGCAAAAGTTAAGTCATGCACCTTTAAAGTTTTAACAGAATTACTAAAACTTGGTTGCGATTCTGGTTCTGACAGAAAAACTGGATTCCGATTCCAATTCCGCTTCCGACAAAATCTAGACCCGGTTGGAACCCTGCTAATTAGCAGTAAGGTCTGCAAAATTTTCGAAATCGTGAACGCTGAGCTTTGAACGTTAGCATATTATTTTATTTTGACCACGCTTTATTTGGGAGTATAATTTGAACTCTGCAGCTGAATCAGTTCGTTTGTTTTTCACAAATCTAAACTTTTAACTATTTGAATTTTAAGTCTTATCTGTTAGCTCTGACTGTAAACGATACGAGCACTGCAAAATTGGCCCTTATTACTTTTAGGCGCGCCTCGTTTTTTTCACATCACTACCTACAATGAACCATTCAAGACTGCAGACTGCTTTTTGCTAACGTTTCGTTTTAGGCTCACCTTTGCGCTAAGACATAAGCTTAGGCTATAGCTTAATCTTAGGAATAATGCTTAGCTTACTGTTTTATGCGCCGTTCGCATTATTAAAATCAGCCGGGCCACAGAATGTGTCATAGCCCAGGGTTAACAACATGGGCGTCCGCAGAAAATTATATTTGGATGGGCACCGAATAATTTTGCGGGCCCTACAATTGCAATTCAAGATTGTTTACTCTTAAACCGAGTCTATTTGGGGGCACCAGCCAAATTTGGAAGGGCACGGCCACCAATGTACCGCGTTTGGACGCCCCTGGTTAACAACCACTAGTTAGCCCTATCCAAGCTAAAATTCACTGTTTCTGCCGCTCGTTGACCCTGCTTCAACAAAATATGCTGTTGACCCTGCCTCAACGCGTGTCAAAACTGGTTTATGAAGCGTTGATGTATGGTGAACAAAAATTTTTATTTGAGGTAGAGTCAACGAGTGGCAGAGGGTATAAAATAGTGTTGTGACACACGCTGAGGTAGGGTGAACCGAAAATTTTCGCCAATGTAGGGCTAAACGAGTGGTTGATAGCGCTGGACTATGACACATTGCGTGGCCAGGCTGAATTTTACAATATGAGCGGCTCATTACGGTTAGAAAGTTAGATATGTGAACCAGTGAAACGTGCGTCGGAGTGTATTTCTGAAACAAGTATCAATTGAAAAATCTAAAATATATGCAATATTTTGCATACCTGAGTGCCAATAGAGCATACCACGCCATATTATACATGGAACGTAGAACATGAGCGCCTCGATAGCGAGTATAAAAGGCACCCATTGATAGTAGCCGATTTGTCTGTGACGTCGCTCGTATATCGACCTGAGGGCACAGTATAATATTCACTTTAATTAAATCTGGTATACCCCGCATACGTATTTTGGGCAAGTTTCCAGCATACTTTGTTTACAATAATTTCACAATACATAGACGGTGTTAATGTTCTCTAATTAGAAAATTAGCATACACATTTGCATGCATTCGCTAACATTTTTACACATTGCGATAAGTTGAACGATTAGTTAACTATAATAATGCAAATTTCAAATATTAATACACAGAAACAACAAAATTTCTGAATTCATTCAAGCAGAGAGATGAGAAAGTACGAAGTGAATTTGCGAAAATAATTTAACTTTTTGATTGAAAACATACGATTTTTTCATATTTTTGGCTTTGTTAAATGACAGTTTTTGCGTATTCTGCCACTTATAGTGAAAACTTTCGTTTCGTTCTTTGGTTTGAAACAGTTCAAATTTACCCCGTCATTTATCAACAACACCAAAACCATTGCTTTTTCTGGTGATAATCACACTCCTCCAGTTAGAAATTTTTCAATCTACCAGTGTGATTTAATTGTCAATGACTGTAATTACTTAGCTAAGCCTGACAATTTTTAAGCTTACTCATACACCAGTGCTTCGAACTGAAAATGTTCACTGAACAGTTACATTTCTAGATTCAGCCACTACGTATGTTTTATTTAGTGTTGCGTTTGGTTTCTCGGTCGCTTCGCTAGCTCTCGATTCATTGTAGTTCAGGCTAAAAACAACAACTCCCCTCGCCCTACGCGTTTACCTAGGAATCTGTTCTTGCATTGGAAGCCAATAAGTGTTTTGTACCCAACAATAGTTTTCCGTATACTGTTCCATGGCGTCGGTGAACGTTGCCGGGACCCAGCATTGTATCGGGAATCCGACATACTGTTTGGCACTGACAAGGATTGCAAAACTGATTAAAATGGTTGTCGAATAAAAATAATTCAGCTTATCAACAAAATCGTCATCGAGTCGCGGTTGTAGTGACTTGAACGCGGATGCTAAATAATACAGAAGCATGCCGGGACCACTGCCTTCGCCGCTTTTTTTATTGCCAGCCGCAGTTGCCGCTCCGGGACCGTGTCCTCCACCGCCACCGCCGGCTAAGATTCCCGGTGGCGGATGATGATGTGAATGTGGACCCGCGAGTGGTCCACGAGGTCCTGCGCCTAGCGCTGATGTAGGCCCAGGCGCTGATTGGCGTCCAACTCCACGAGGGCCTACGCCTAATCCGGCGAACCCAGTTGAGTAATGTGCACTTGAACCGTTCGGTACTCCGCCGTATCCGACTGGTGGGACGCCAACTGCTCCACCGCCTGCTCGATAAGGTAAATATGGGGGTTGGATTAAACGCTGTTCAACTCCGCTCGATGCTGGTTGAAACGAAAGTGGCTGTGACGGTTGAGAAAGACGAAGTTGTTGTTGCTCAAATTGACGCGATTTATCAGTGGTTGATGTTCGCTAAAAATGAAACAAAATACTGATAAACTCAAGCGCCATGGCAACAAGGGTATCACAAGGGTCTGGTCGATACCCGTACGCAAAGGCATACGCGGGGGGTTCGAGGTTTCGGGTGTCTACACCTCCCCTCCCACTTGGGATTTTTGTACACGTCTTTAAATACGGTTTCAGTGCGCAGCACAAGAAACTCCCCATCGAAATTTTTACGGAGCGTATCACTCCCACGTTCCAGAATCGTGGCTAGGTCCATGCGCCAACAATATTTCAAGACCCAGAAACGGGCGTCACCATCAAAGTGTACAGCTTGCTTCCGAGGCTCTCAAATCGACGCGATTTTTCAATAGATAATTTTCGCTAAGAAGTTACAAATAATACTCATTGATCAACGGCCAATGTAAGGAACAGGTGCGGAACAGTATTATAAGCATATTCCTAAGCCGAAGCCTAAGTCTAAGCGTAAACCTAAACCAAGCAAAAAATTACTCTAAAGCTTAAACTTACTCTTTTCTAGTCCCGCAGAAAAACATTCCGCCCCTGATCTTTACATGGGCCCAAAGGTTTTCGTTCGTTAGCCCCAACGAGTTCGACCGTGAAGCTCTTATTAAACTGAGTAATTGTGTCAAAATTAATTTCATACCAGCGACCCAGTTTCTATTTCCAACTTGAGAAAACGTCCTATAAATTTTTGCGTGAAAAGTTTCAAATTGATGTTGGACTGTAAACGAATTTTAAAAATTCGGTTGGTTTTCTAATAACTGATAGGTGAACATGCTCTAATATTTGGTCATTTTGTTCGTTGTAGATGGAGTAAAAGTATTTATTGCCATGACGTTGAATCCATCTTTCTTAGCTTAGACTAAAGCCGACGATTCTATCATTCCCATTGTATCATCACCACAAAAGAAAACAAAAAACCCAAGAAAAAAAAAAAAAAAAAAAAAAAGAAAAACGACACAGCGAAACCAAAGAAAAGAACAAACAGCGAAACAAAAAAAAAAAAAAGAAAAAAAAAAAAAAAAAACCACAAATATCCCTCCACTACAATCCAAAAAACTAAACAAAACCAAAACCACAATAAGACAAAAACTAAACAAAAAAAAATAAAAAAAAAAAAAAAAAAAATAACAAACCAAAACAAACAAAAAACCACACATGTACAGCAAATTACATGTATAATTCATAGTTGACTTAGAAAAATTAGAAATATACCTGTAGCTGCTAAGTAATGCATCATCCACAATAAAATACTTTGCCCCAAAACTGGGGGTTTGAGTAGTTTTTAAACTAAACTGTTTTGGGTAACTATTAAACCATATAAATGGTACCGTTGAACTACAGTGTGTGGAAATCTATTAATTGGCGTCTTTTAATCTATTTCATAGGGCGTTCATATTCGGTTTGATGAGCACAATTTGTTACTTCGACGTAAGAAGTTGTTACGACCTTGTAATGTTTATAGTTTATTAGACTCAGCGGAGGAATTCACAACAAGAAAACATATGCTTAAAATTTTAATTCAAATTTTCTAATTATAAGGGTTGTTCAGTTTGTTCCAATTAAAGGTTAAGGAACATAGCCTAAAAATCAACCAATATTTCAACATATATATTTATTTATATATATGTATATGTATATATATCTTTACCCAAATTTCAGTCTAAAAAGCGCAACAAACATAGAAAAATAGTTTTTCTCATCTTTAAATGGCACTAAAATTCTTAAAATGTAGTCGAGATCGTAGCTAAATTAGGCAAATGTAACATGGTTTATTCTATATACAAAACACAACAGGGCCGTCTGTTCAGTATTTCACTTTGGGACGTGTAATACCTTTAGGTAAAAGAATCTTTCTACCTATTGTAGCGAGCGAGAAATTTTTTTGACGTCTAGCATACAGTAGATTATTCTTAAGCATGAAAAAAGATGATTTTAGTGTTCATTTAAGTATTTCAAAAAGCCATGTATTGCCGTAACCCTCGTGTACTTCTACAACACACATGCGATCCAATAGCTGATACCCACACAAATGTATTCACGTTAATTAATAAATATTCGCGTATGTATGTTACAGCTTAAACTGACTGATTCAAATAAACTCACATTGAAATCTAGTGCTCAATATTGTGCTCGCATACCACAGACGAATCCAGGGACACAATCATTCTATGTTCAGCCCGCGGCAATGGTCAAAACAAAAATTGAGCAGCAAAATTTAGTACTAAAATTGCGTTTGGCTTATCGCTCGCTTCGCTCATGTGCTTTTCTTCTTTTAACACATATCGTCTACGCTTCCCCCCGTCATCACAAAATTTTTGGATTGTCTACGGTCGCAAACTCCGAGTCTAAATTTGAACAAAAGAACATTCTGCTAGCGGTGATGCTTGAAAAGTCTACGCTTTTTTGGTGTTGACTATTGCAAGCTTGCAACTATTTTTGGTTGAGTTTTAAAAGTAATCAATGTTTGTGCGGTTTGAATACCTGCTCACGCAAGGGTCAAACATGCGACCTCATAATTTTGAGTTAATATTTAGTTTGGGTTGCCAGTAATGTTTAGCAAACGCCCGAGAATAAACGCGTATCGTTAGGCTGTTCGCAACAAGGAATTGCTCGCGAATTAGCCAGCGAGGATTGTGACGACAACAATTTTTCTGTTGTCATAGAACGCTTGTAATGCTGTAATTTTTCCGTCAGAGGCCGATAATGACTATAACTCGTCGTCCCCCATTCGTATAGTTGCATGAACTGTTGCCAGCTCACTTTGCAACGGGGGCTAAAAATTTTTCTGGACGGGCATACAAGATGTCTTTACAAGCAAGGTTGTTGACAATTTTCTACGGGGGAGCAATATTCTTCCAATGGGGGGGGCTGAGTGCTACTAGTCCCCCTCTGGCAGCGAGCCTGTCAAAGAGTGTCATATATTATACGGGTATAATTGTGTATGATTTGCTATTTTTAAATGAGAACCATCCGCCGCTGTGTAACGGCAATTGGATTGAAAACAAACGATTCGAGTTGAACGCTGTTTAACCCATAGTAGAAACATTGTCAGAACAATTGGTCCATATATAGAACAGGACCGGAACAGTAGTATAAGCATATTTTTAAGCCTAAGCCTAAGCCTAAGCCTAAACCTAAGCGTATGGATGAGCCTATTCCTAAGCCTTAGCCTAAGCCTAAGCAAAAAATAGTCTAATGCTTAAACTGACTCTATTATAGCCCACGCGAAAAACGATCCGGCCCTGTTTAATAAAGTAAGATTTGAATTTTATAAAAAGTTATTCTGGTTGCGCCGTGATAACACGAATTTGAAACTTTAAATTTTGCGCAAGTTTTCTACTTATTAAAATTAATGTAGATACATGCGATGAAACAAATAAAACGGAGCAAGAGTGCATGATACCAGAGTATGTAACTGTTGCGGTTTCGCATGGTACACAATGTACCCGGCACGCGTTGGGTTTTTGACCGATCCCACTTATTTAAAGAAGGGAACAACCTGCGCAAACCATGTCACTTTATGTATCCAGTATAAAAAATATTCCGGTTATTAGTGTAATTTAGGGTTATTCGTATGACAGCGATCCATCCCTTTTAAATAAGGGGGTCGGCTAAAAACGCAACGCCCGGTGGCATATTTTGTACCATGCGGAACCTACAGAGTTGTACGCTGTTGTTAAGGGTATCGTACACTCTTGGACATAGCAAGAGATGGATTATATTAATTATAAAATTGTAGTTAGAACATGGGGTGATATTGCAATTCGTCCCCCGAAAACTCGTTGCCCTACAGCTTGTAATTCAGACAAATGAGTCAACTGTTATCATCAAACAAGTGATCGGACGCTATCCCAAGCCCCAAGCAACCCGACTATGTATAACTTGTGAACCACTGGTCCAATAAGGAAAAATTTAAACCGTTTCGACTCCGTCCCGCAAGCTGCGTTTAGTGGTATATTTATTCGTAACCTTTTTCAAAACACATTCTAAGTACCAAGACTGACATTGGGACCGAAAAATATACAATGTAAGGAACATTTGAATTATCAATGTGGAATGATTAGAGAAGGTCATAGAATGCTCAAACACATGTGCCAAAAAGTTTCAAAATCCGACCACTTTTGGGTCAAACGCAAGCTGCAATTTAACCAGAAAAAAATAGTCAAATTATTACCATCTACTATGGAGTAAAACAAAAGATTGGTGAGTCAAATTGACTCTCTCGGAAATAGGCTTTTCCTGACTACACAAACGGAGTCAAAATTCGACTCCGCCAGAGTCAAATTCGATGCAATGAATCGCTGAGTGACTCGAATTTGACCCTGGCGAAGTCAAATTTGACTCAAATTGTGTAGTGAAGAAAAGCTTATTTCGGAGACAGTCAATTTGACTCCCCATTTTTTACAGTGTACCAGCCTACCAACATTTAGTTTCAAATTTTTGCTAAATTTATCATTTAAAAAACTAACTTTCAATGGATCAGTTGTGATAAACGAAATTCCACGTGAAGACATCCGATATATTCATACGAGCGATCGCAGCAAAACCATCGTAGCAGTTTATTGTACCAACATTTACAAATTGGCAACATTTATATAAATATGCCTAATTGTCTCAAGAGCAAACAAACTTTCACTACAATTTTTTAAGTAAACTTTGGTTGAAACAAACCGTTTATTGAAGTTTAAGGGGTGCGCTAGAGTTACCCCCAACGCTTCCTGTATCCGGTTTAGTTGCTACGATTGTTTTTTAGTAGACAAGTGAATCTTTTATATATAGTTAACCTCCGTTAGGGTTACGCCATACTTGTGACGTCCAGCGCCGTCCATCACCGTCCGTTACCCGTACGGCGCTGTTTGTAATCGTCCGTCACCACGCGTTATCGTACGTGAGTTATTTGCGTACGATACCATACGGGTGACGGACGGCGCTGGACGGTCCCGTGCGGGTGACGGAAGGTTGCCGGACGGCGTCGCATGTCAACAAAAGTATAGCGCAACACTTGACAGAAATTGCTAAACTGCACTTTTGGGGCAATATATTTAAAATGTTTAGGATTTTTCACAAATCAAGATGCGAACGCCCCGGAACATCCAAATATTCTAGCCACCCGCTATAACTCTATAAACACGACTACTGTAATAGCCAATGTTACTTGCGAAGGTGTAACAGTAGTATAAAAGCATATTCCTAAGCCTTTAAGCATCAGCGTAAAGATTAGCCTATACCTAACCGTAATCGTAAGCCTAACCCTAAGTTAAAAAATTAGTCTAAAGCTTAACCTTGCTCTATTACAGTCCCGTAAATAACGCTTCATCCTTCAACATAACATGGTCCACTATAATCATACAGTATATATATACAATGCTGCAATTGTTGAAAACTTTCACACTATAGTAACCATTGGTCCGCAGCTAACAACCGAAATCAGACCCGCAGTTGGCTCAACGTAAACGGCGGGGACACGAAAACAAACCGAGAACACCCCCACACGAATTTATAACAGCTTATAAAAACGGCTAAACATTTTTCTAGAAAAGTTTAAAATTTATAAGAAGGACTGAGCTCTCTGGACCTCCCCAACCGCAGATGGCTACGAACTCGAATTTAAAGTTTCTATAATTCTGTACATTTTAGTCGCATGGTCGATTAGGACACAACCGTGTGTAATTTCCTTTATTTCTTTGCGGTCAACGCTGTAGCGGTCACACTGAAGAGCGCAACATGGGCAACAGTGAAAATTTAGTCCAAATTTAATCAGTGATTTGTGTAGTGTTCGTTATGCAACTTTATACAGAATATAAATATCTACGCTCGGCTTTAACTGGACAACGGGCATCGTGGACGTTCATCGATTGGTTTTCATGATGAACCATCTCTTGGCCCATGTACTACTTTAAGGTACGTCCAGCTTCGCTGGTGGGTCCATAAAAGAGTAGGTTTAGATTCTAGATTACAGTTTTTTGCTTTGGGTTAGGCTTAGGCTTAGGAACACATTTTTGCAACGCTTAGGCTTAGGCTTAGGAATACGCATAATCTACTGTTACGCCGCTTAAAGTAACATTGGCCCTTTATGGTTTAATGTCGATAGTGGTGAACTTTTACTGTATTCATCACTGGCTGATCCAGAGCGAGCCATCGAAGCCATGGCCTTTGAATAGGTATCAATAGCAAAAATTTATATTAAGATTTAGTACTAAAATGGTGTTTTAGCTTTTTGCTCGCTTAATTAACGAGTTTGCTTTACTATCGCATCGACACTCCCGTCAGATGTGTTTTGGATCCGTCACTGGCTATGTGTCAAAAAATGTCATGTGACCAGCAACATTTTCGAGATGTTTTTGGTTGAAAATATTATGCTTTTCAACGTTTTGTTTTCATTTTTCCTAATACTTTTATTAACGTCAGGTGTTGCGAGAGAACAATACATATACCTTAACTCTATAGAAGCAAGAGTCCATGATTGAAAAGTGTACAACTCTGCAGGTCCTGCATGGTACAAAATGTACCACCTGGCGTAGGCGTTTTTGCGACACCCCTTATTTAGAGGGCGTCGCTGTCATATGCAATAACCCTTAATTAAACAATAAGCGGAGAATTTTTGATGCCGAATGCATAAAGTGCCATGGTTTGCACAAGTTGTACCTACCCATTCTAAATAAGGGGGGTTGGCCAAAAACGCAACGCGTACCGGGTACATTTTTCGTTCACAGAATGTACCAAGTTGCATACTCTTGTTGAAGTATACATCATCCACTTTTGATAGAACTAAGAGTGCATGATACTCTGTAACAAGAATGTGCAATTTTGCGGATCCCGCATTTTACAAAATATACAACCGGCTGTTGCAATTTTGGCCGACCCCCGTTATTTAGAAGGGTAAATTAAAGTATGAGGGGAGCATTTTGATGCCGGGTACCTAAAGTGTCATGGTTCGCACAGGTTGTAGCCCCTCTAAATAAGGGAGGTCGGCCGAAAACACAACGCCCGGTGGAACATTTTGTATTTTGTGGAACCCCAAGAGTTGCTTGCACACTGTTGTAATATGTACTCTTCATAGATCTGATCATTGTGTTAAAAAATCAAGTTTTGAATTATCTTTATACGTATATAGGAACCAGTAAGTACATATTGCTTGTTGGTTTAGCGACAGCTCTTACCGCCTGGGTTAGAATCGGCTTGGCTTTAGGGTCGACGTCATGTGCAGGTATGCAGTGTCGCTATTTGGATGTCGAATAGAAAACAAAAAAATTAAAACGGAAATAAAGTTAATCAACGGTGACTATAGCATTTTGATTTGTAACGCGGTTTGCAATAGGATCTACGACCATTCGTCACACGACAACTTGTCACCCAACAGTGTCCTAAAGCTTATTGATGACTCTAAGCATATTAATCCTAAGCGTAATCCTACGCATAAGCCTAAGCATAATAGTAGGCGACGAACTGTCGAGTCGATGAAATTTCGGACAAGTAAAAAACTTTTTAACCTTGCTCGTAAGTGTTCGATAATCCTTGCATGCCCGTCCTGAAAAATGATTAGCCCCCTAGCTAGGTGAGCTGGCTACACTCAAAATAATATTTCTGATATTTAAGAAAAATTTTCTTACATTTAAGAAATATAATTAGCAAGGTGCACTTGAAAAGTATTTACGTTATAACAGAAAAGTTTTCAAAAAAGTTGTGAAATAAAGTCTGAAAATAAACGTTTTCCAGTTATTTTAGAAAAAATTGTCTTAAATATCAGAAAAACTTTTCAGATTTGCCACAGAAAATACTTTTCTGAATAAATTCAGAAATACTTTTTTGTGTGTACGAGAATGACTATATACAAGGCGGACCAGAAATTTTGAGGAGAAGCATACAAGAGTTTTAGACGACATTACAACCGAAGTTGAAACGTTTTTGGAATTGGTAATCTTTCTTTGTGACGGGTGAGCCCACGTTGGAGACCCTCTGGCTACTGATGCAACCAAATGATGCGGCTATTTTACATGTGATTTGAATAAGAAAATTGTTAATCTGTTTGACATGCGCAATTTGTGAACCAATTCACATACTTTAAGCCCAAATAAAAATGTTACATTTTGCCAATTAAATGATATCTTAATTTTGGTTTCTACAAGCGTCCATATGCCATCTGGTTCAATTGAATAATGACGTGATTTTGGTAAATTCTACATTTTAGAGTTTACGCTCGAGTTATGTTGCTAACAATACATCAACCCAATTTGGTAGCCATAGTAGTTATTAACATAGTTTGATTAGGTTCACGATATATATATATATATATATATATATATATATATATATATATATATATATATATATATATATATATATATATATACGTATACGACACTTTTAAGACATTAACCAGATAAAATTTGGTTAAGAGACTGGTTAAAAATAGAACTGGTTTAAACGCTTTACTCGTTTCAACGGTAAACCTGAAAAACTCTAAAATGGATCGCTAGCGTACCAAAGCTGCTGTCTTGTCTCAATCCAAAATGTGAAATTAAACGCTTTTTTTCGTTTGTCAAAGCGCTATTCTATGATTTAAAACAATTTTTAAAAACTCAAAAATTGTTTTGCATTTTTGACACGATTTAATGGCGAATCCAAGCGGTGTGCGAATATATCCCCGTGTACTTTCACTGAAACGCTGAAAACGTTGCGATGCCAAATGCTTCATTTGAAATTAATAATGTATTTTGTCACCAAATAAGTAAAAAAAGGTGACGAAGTTTTGACCACTGCAAGACAGATAATTTAGGGACCCAGGCAGTAGCTTTTAGGCTAAGGCTGGTTTAGCCTTTAGGCTTAATTTGCAGGCTATTATAGTTACATATCACAAAATCAAACTTTTTAAGAGCATACGGTGAAATTTATTAATCTTAAAATAGCCACGAAAAAACGGCTAAAAATACACGCTTTAAAAGTGTAAAATTTCAAAACACAAAAAGTATCTTTTCACGTCGAAAAATTGCGGATCCGCTACGTCATGGATCAACAGTGACAAACTTACTTCATAAGTGAAAATTGACGCAAATTGAGCCGAATGCGTCATGACACAATTTGACGAGATATTATTTGCAAACAATTGTACATTTTAACAGTACAATTGCTATCGGCATTGATTCAAAACCTCGTATAAGTTATAGTATTCAATGATATACTAGACAAGAACGCAATGTGCTTTCAATTTACTGTTGCAACATGCCCGTAGCCAAAGGCGACGAAGGCTGTCCCCATAGAAAATGTTGGTATTCCCGTACAAAAAGATTTGATAATGCTTGTAGGTCAACCAGAAATCCTTGTATTCGTATTGTAAATATTTTAGCCATTCCAGCGAAACGATCTGGCTACGAACATGGACTTGAAACTGAAGAAATAATCGTGAGATGTATGCCTCAGAAAGTACGAGAAATCACGTTTCAAATTCAGGGCTGGAGTTAGGATGGACGGGGGTTCCGCAAACTGGCCCAAACGGACCCCAATAAAGCGTTTCACAGCTCTACCTATCAGGGTGTAAACGGATAGTAAAAATAACCGAAACTGAAACGGAAACCGATAGTGATGAAAACAACGGAAACGGTTATTTAGTTATAAAAGTTTCAAAGATGTCTTATTTTTCTGCCAACACAATTGAGATAACACAAATATTCAATGGGTTTTGTAAAACTTTAAAGAACAAATAGCGGATACAGCGAAAACTGTAAGATTTTGGATGAATTTCGTCATTTTCCATTTTGTTTCGAACATTTCTAGCATATTTTTATTGAAAAATTGCGAGATATACGTGATTTACTACTTATTTTTGAGTACAGAAATAACAGAATGTCCGGTACTTCTATAGAGGAAACGGAAACGGGTATCGATTTGGAAGGGAAACGGAAACGGATATCCGGTTACACCCTGCTACTTATATACTGTATAAAACATCGAGTTCATGCTGCCTTTTGATGAAAACTGTCCGAAAATTATATACCTTTTATATATGCAAAACAGACTTCGTGGTCCGCCAAAGGTTTTAAGTTTGCCAAGGTGGCTCCCTCCAAGGGTCGGGACCCCCAACTGTGGGTTTGGGGGGGCGCTTGCACCGGCACTTTTCATATCAAATGTGATAGTTTGACTCTACGCTTGAACCAATATTTTATTAATACTGCCATTCAGTAGCGGGCTATTCATATACACCCTAGCCAGGCTAAACTGTTCACGCCCGGGTTCAAACCCAATAATTTTGAGCCAGAATTGTACTGCAGGAACCCTGCACTCACGAACCTTCCATTTGGTTGTTTTACCATACTACGAACCAACACCTTACCCAGCTGATTCAAAAAGCACCATAGTTAACAAATACTGCTGAATCATCGTTTACCTAGGCTCAAATTTTAACACCATTTCGGAATCGCAGCAAAAAAATAAAACGCTATTTTAAACGCTTTTCGTGATTCAAACAACATATTCCAAAACGGTTTTTGGTAATCGTAGATACTCTATAAAGTCAGTCGCTTGCGTAGCAAAACGCTTTAACTAACCGCCGTTTATAACGCTTATCACAAAATGCGTATATTAGCTGCTAGTAAAAGCGGTGCCTTTTTTAAGCACAAAAAGTGTTTTATATTTTTGACACAATTGTTTAATTGCGACAGCATCCAAAAACTTCACCGACAACTATTGAAGCATCGTTTAAAATCTGCAATTTCAACAAAGTCCGTTCCACACTAGGAAAACTTTAGTCTACCGAGAGTATAAGTTGTAAATTTAATTTAGTTTAGCGACGGCGGGCATTTATGGGTGGACCAAAATGAATCAGGGTGGCGGCTTACCACTTGCCAACTGGTGTGCTACTTTTGGTGGTTCCTGACCGGAAATATGGTTTCCATTCTCTAGAGGCGACAACTGGTCAACAACACGACTTTTAGGCTGTAACAGACCGCACCTAAATATTGGTCAACTTTACGTACCATAAAAGTTTGCTGGTTGATAACAGTTGTGCGTGATTGGTCAGTCACTTTGCGATATGTAAACCATATAAGAGTGAACTTTATACTTCGATTCGGGCCAATGGCAAGACGGGTGCCTAAGGGGTTTATCATGTCCTCCTAGAGAATTTTCCGCCTGAAAATGTTTCAGCCTCGTTTGTAAGTTTATAAAAAATCCCAAAGTCTCTCTGTTGAAGATTGTTTGACCCTCTAAAATGCTGAGCCAGCTAGGGGCGTATCTGGTACAATTCTAAGTATGAGACCAACGAGATGCTGATTACGTACGTAGGTTCGGCTACATCGTAAATACGATTTTCTGAATACCCAAGGTATGTAAATAGATGTAGATATATAAGCTGTTTAATCTGAGTTCCGTTATATCAGCACATGCTAATATGTCAATCGGTGCCACGCATAATGCTCCATGCTTCCTCAAACAGGGAAGGCCTCATACTTAGAGCAGCCCTGGCAAAATTTGTAAAACCGAATTTTAAAAGTAAAATATTAATTTGTTTTTAATTTTTAAATTAAATCTGGTTGATTTCGGTCGCTAAACGCTCTCGAGCCTACTCATGATGTAATAATTTCAAAAATATTCCATCACTTTTTGAGTATAGCCTGACCCTCTCACGTTGACTTTATGTGGAGCGTCCAAGACACATTCGACACATCACTGTTATCTCTAACGCTTGCTGGTAAATCCTAAAGTATACAATTGGATAAAACGGTTTTTTGTCCAAAATGTAAACATTATATTTCTTACGTGAAAATCAACCTTTTTGTTAGATTTCAGAAAATTTTATCAGCAAATCACTGTAGCAGAACAGTAAAATGACAATAGGAGATTTAAGTGGTGTAAAACTTTAATTCGTTGTGGCCATCACTTAATAGTGACCAGCAAACTTCGCAGAAAAGTTCAATCACAAAAGCTTATTTAAAACTGCATAACGCACCATGAAAGTTTTATTATATATAAATATATATATACATACATACATACATACATACATACATATATATACGATTTAATAAACTACTGGACACATTATTTGCTTTTGCCGGCGCGTTATATACAAACCTTTGACCACAGAAGGCCACGCTGTCCATTATTAAAATTTCAAAACCAATGGTCACGAAACCATAAGGTTGACGCAGCCGGCTGGTTACTAGTGGCCACTTAATATGAGCCTATCCTATCACCGGTGTATAATATTAATAGTTTCAAAGCTACGAGAGTATAGTAGAAGTATCCACTGGCAGGTTGCAAGGGGTACCACCGTGGTCACGTCCATCCAACAGGGATGAAAGCCAAAATTTTGTATTAATATTTCGTACTAAAATTGCACTTGGCTTCTCGCTCGCTTACTTCGGTCGCAGCCGGTTTTCACAGGTATATGTCCCGTGGCCCTCTGATCACAGACATTTGTCGATTGCATTACTGGAGGTATCTACTGACCATGTGAAAGTTTATTTGCTCATGAAACTCTGTGGCATAAATTGAGTTTGACCTGGTCGAGCACAGCACTAAAGTTTGCAACAACGCTTGAAATTTCCTACGTCGGAGACACAGTAAAGTATGACGGCATAAGCTATAAAAACACTGCGTAACAGCTAATTAGGTTTCAAAACCAGGCGCAGATATAATCCACCAATGTGTGATTTGGTTTTGATCCCGGTTCAGGTTCATGTTAATATAATGAAGAACTTGGTCAATCAGCGTAAACCTAAACCTAAACGATAAGTGCAAACCTAAGTGTAAAGTTAACGTATTTAGCAGAATGTTATGAATTACGCTTACTGCTCATATTGTCAAATGTATATAGCAACTATTATCCAGTTAGTAATAGGTTTTCAAACTCAATAACTATTGTAGTTGTTGAACTCAAAATTGGTACACGAGCAGAGGATGTCATACTCGAAAAAAATGTGCTGAATTTTAAGCCTCAACATTCACTGGTTCGAAAGTTAGCAGACCTATTTACCAACTGATGATAGGTGCTACGCGCAATAGACAATACGGGCCTATATTTTTATATAAATTGGATGAAATGTAGCTTTAAGACAGCTGCAGCGACAATTTTAGTCGTTTAGTTTCGAATACAAGACAAAGTAAACTAAGGAACGATAATCTTACAAGGTTTCAGGCCAAATTTAAACTGCCATACCGGATATTTTTTAAACTTTAAAATTTCAAGATAAGACCAAAAAAACGTAAACCTCCTGGCTTTACACTATGATAATACGGCAATTTTAATGAAAAGTTGAAAATCTCGGTTGCTAAAGAACGTTTGACCAATTGCCAAGTTTGAGGCTTGTGCGAACAACAGAGAACAATGACAAGAATATTGGCATTAATTGGTTAATAGACACGGGAAACTGGGTCAACTTAATAACCCCATTCGAGGAAAAAGGTGCTTAACTGAGCAATAAGACTACTTATAACGATTCAATTAACATATTTAGAAAGGATAATGCTTAATCTGAATACTTAACAAAGTTTAACTTTTTGTACATATTTTAAGTCGCTTTGGTTTATCATTTCAATTTATCTGTTCAACGGAACAGATTCGAGTCAATTGCCCTTCAATGCAAGTTTAAATGTCGGAAAACGTCACTAAATAAGCCATCGCCAAAGTATAGTTCAATAAAGCCAAGGCTGTACTGTATTGACCCGAATAAGAGGGGGGACTGATATTTATTTGGCCTTTCCAGAGGTACCCCCCTTTTTATGCGGCTACGGACTGTTATTTGTTTTTAACCCAAGCTCCGCCACCCTTCGTTACTGATATATATCCGGTACTGCAACTATCCGTTGAATTAAATGTTTGTTTGCGTTGTGTCAATAGCTTGAGCGATAATGCAAGCTTATACGTTGGAATGTACTTTCAAAACTTAAGTACGCTTTAAAGTTTCGAAGTCAAATTACTTGGACCTGGAGTCATTTATGCGCTACAATTAGGAATAATTGACATTTATGGACTCTAGTTAAGGTTTAAGTACTCTATCAGCTTACGGACTGTTATTAGGGATACGGACTCCTATTGATCATGACTCAAAATGGGGACCCCCCTCTTATTCGAGTCAATGCAGTAGCTACCCAAACACGATAGAGGAGTTATAATTTTTTATCAGGAGGGTATGCAAGGATTTCAAATGCCTTACAAGCGAGGTTAAATCTTTTCTGTAAAGATTGCATATTTCTTCAAGTATGCTTTAAATGTAATATCCTATTTTTTGCCAAGCGGCCGATAAAGAGTGTGATTTCAATTGTTTCCCAAAACTAAGGTTTAAATTAACAGTTAACAGATCGAAATAGCCTCATGATTAGAAGCCGGTACAACGATCATTCCATGCCCAACAACCTTACCGATATTTTTTAGCTCGGCATCTCACAGACCAAAAAGATATGTATCGTTGATCACTAGGCTTCCGTGTAGGTTTAGGCACATGCTTTAATACTACTGTTGCGCCCCTAAAGCATGATTGGTCCTTGCACGGATTACGAGTTCGCTTTGGACCTTATCAGGTGACAAGTTGTCAGTCGACGAATTGTACGAGATTCTATAGAAGCTAAGTATATTCATAGCTTAATACTAGCGCTCCATGCATATAGATTTAGACTAAACATATTGATTATGGCTTATCTTATGTAGACTTATATTCAAAGACTGACGGGATAATTAACAGTATAAAATAAGACCATTTTTCACAACTAAACAACATTCAAGGTACAGTTGAACCAAACGTCCATTAGTGACTTCCTGATTTTTAAGACATAGCCAACGGTATGGAGTACCACAAGCTTACGCTACCTCTGAAAAATCAAATGGGGGTCCACACAAGACATAGTCCTATACTAACACGGATCAACACCAAATTTTTGTGTCAAGATTTAGTACTAAAATTGCGTTTAGCCTTTTAGCTCAGCTTCACACGCGAGCCAGTCTACATTAGTATATATTTCGCGTAGCCTCAGCATTAAAAAATTCGAATCCGCGTGTTGCTTGGAGTAGATTCGAGGCGAAGCGTCTATTTAGTGCTGGTTTGAGTGTGATTGTTCAGATACAATACTTATTCATCCCAACACAGTTGATCGAAAGCTTTGCAAATACTTTGGCTTGCAATTTCGGAAAATTTTTAACTTTTCAGCTTACAATTAGCAATTTTAAGCAATTATTTGCTATGTAATTCAAAATATATTAAAATAAGTTGTGTATATAAATTTCAGGGGTTTCTGTTTTGAGTGTTAATCAATACGACACTATTTATGTAATTAGCAGGGTGCAACCGGAACTCCGGTTCTGATAGGGAAATCCGTTATTTTTCACTGTCCGGTTCCGGAAATAAATCCGGTATTTTTTCACGGGAATTTTCGTGTATTTTCGGTATTGAAAATATTTCTCATTTGAAAACTTAAGAAAAGTTGACATATTATTCTAACTTATTTCTCTAAAATTGTCCGTGCGTGTATTTTTGAAATTTTCAATTTATGCCATACTCCATAATGTATCATACGTTTCCACCTACTGCATTTGTTTCAGAAATTTGGCATTCTAAATGGTGTTTTTACAGCATTAAAAGCGGTAAAATAGCGCTAAAAATAAATTTTTCGGTAGTTCCGGTATTTTTTAACTTTCCGGTTCCGGTATTTTATAATTCCGATTGCACCCTGGTAATTAGGGTGCAAAATTTGAGATGGTCCATATACTAATTAGTCCACTAACGTCTATAACCATAATTATATTGCGCAAAGGCTTGCTGGATCCACTTACTTCAGTACTACAGAATTTCATTCATTTCTCAAAGTATATGAAACCTACGTTCATAGCTGCATACTCAAGTATATTAGAAGTATATTGTTAATGAATTATAAATCATAAAAACTGGCCGACATAAGTTGAAGGGTGTGGTCCAAATAACTGGAGCTGGCTTGAACAAAAATAAATCGTAGTCCGCAACCAAATAGAACGGGATTTTATTTTCTGGAGTTGCGAAATAAATATCAGTCACCCGCCGTATTATTTTCGGTTTACTAAAGTATGCTCAGTGGAAGGTTCGAACAGGTCTTTTGAGCCATTCACTGTTCATACTTTATAACCAACGGTCGTCTTCAGTGCAGAACAGCACCTTTTTGGCTCTTGAATAGTTTTCCCACATTTGCGCTTTTATACTCAAAATGATACTTCTAAAGTCTGAAAAGAAACGTTTTCCAGTTATTTTTAAAAAAATTGTCTTAAATATCAGAAAAACTTTTCAGAGTTGCCACAGAAAATACTATTCTGAATAAATTCAGTAATACTGTTTTGTGTGTAGGCTAGGCTTAGGATTAGAAACAGGTTTGCAGAAGGTTTAAGCGTAATATATTATTTAAGCCTTTGCCTAAGCGTAAGTCTACCCTATCTCTGAGCTTGAGCATTACCATAAAGTTTGGGAGATAAAATTTATAGGAGCCAAAATTATAATTGACCAGATTGAGGGAGAAAGAATGCAAACAAAGCGGGCAAACTGCAAAGGTACATTACAGTTATATCTGTTGTTCGTTTGACACACTGCTACTATTGCTTTTGTACACTAGCCGCATGGGTAGGCTCAGGCTTAAGCTTAGGCTTAGCGAAAGGCTATATCTACTCCTACGACTACGCCTAAACCTTTGCCTAAACTTTGCCAAATTCCAAAAAAGCTTAAAGCTGTAATTTAGAGAATGTGTACAAGAGCTTAAATATTTTAGCATCGAAAATAAACTTACCACAAGCATTGCTGGACAACATTTTGATCTTCGCTTGCCAATCGTAACTCCAACTGAAGCGTCGACGCAATTACATTGCAGCATTGGCTTTAGGTAAACGATTAATAGGACGGCTTTGTGCACGAACGAACATTATTCTTAACTTTTGTTTCGTTTACCTACAATCTGTCTTCGTCATTGAAGCATTGTAACAGTGCTTATTTACCTAATGGCCCGAGTATAGAACAGGGCCGGATCGTTTTTTCGTAGGGACTATAAAAGAGTCAGTTTAAAGCTTTAGACTAATTTTTTTGCTTAGGCTTAGGCTTAGGTTTAGGTTTAGGTTTAGGATTAGGCTCATGTATACGCTTAGGCTTAGGCTTAGGCTTAGACTTAGGAATATGCGTATATATACAACTGTTCCGGCCCAGTTCTGTACATGGGCCTACCGCAATTATGCTTTCACTGCTGTACGCAAAATGGTAGCACAACTCGTCGCACCGACAACTTGTAATTGGAAATTTTATCTACTCGACAATTCGTCGCTCATCGTTAGGCTTACGCTTAATAGGTATAGGCTAAAGAATTACGCTTACGACTATGTTTAGATTTATTCATAGAATGCAGGACACAGTTGGGC
Organism: Enoplolaimus lenunculus; assembly: GCA_030248215.1. Taxonomy (NCBI): domain Eukaryota; kingdom Metazoa; phylum Nematoda; class Enoplea; order Enoplida; family Thoracostomopsidae; genus Enoplolaimus; species Enoplolaimus lenunculus. The sequence continues at coordinate 212,828 of JASANG010003629.1, forward strand.
GTCAAGTTGTCGGGCAACGAATTGTCGTGCGATTCCGCAATTTTAGTTATACAGATAAAGTTCTTTTGTTACCCTATTGCTTTCGCAAAAAAACAACAGTAAGATTTTTTAGGCTTTTTTAGGTGAAACAATTTTTGCCAAATTTTTTTAACCAACAGTTGTGCGTTAATTTTTCAAAAATTCCTCAATCAAAGCCTTAGGATTACGGTATTAACGAACGTTAATTGCTGCGTGACACCGCAGTGCAATTTGCAAACAAAAGTTTGTTTCGCTTGTGACGCTCTTCAACGCCATCTAGCGACGCATATAGAATACCGTACCCTAACTCAAAATCCACCGCTCATTAGCTGTATATATCCATCAAGCAGCGGCATAGCCAGGGTGCTAGCGCCAAAAACCCGTGTGATTTTCATCAATAGTTTTATTGGACACTTTTCCAGTCGATAACACAAGATTATCCAATCGAAATTTTTATACAACGTTAATCCTTTTTCGAAATCCTGGCTAGCCCCATTGCGATTGGCTGAAATCATTAATTGCAAATGCAAAAACATCATTGGCTTAAATCGTTAACTGTAAATAACAAAACATAACCTGACCGTTTCTGTCGATTTCAGCTATGCTCAATCAAACTCATATTTCAAAGCAGTAATTTGACAGTTTGAGTGTTAAATTTCCCAAAATCCAATCAAACTTTTGTTTGCTATTGTATTTTAACCGTTCTACCCAATCAGATTAAACAATTTCACTGATAGTTTTCGTTTTAAGCTTAAAATTTACACAAGACAATAAATATGTACGCACAACTTGCAACCTACCAATGCAATTCAACTTTTAAAACCCGGCGAGTGATAATGTCTCCGCGTCTGTAATACAACTCCGACGGCCGGATAAAAAATTCTACTCGAGACCATGCATGTACCCAGAACGCTTTTTTTGATGCTAAGTTGTTTAACACTAGTATAAAGCGAACCCGAATCCTTCTAAAAAGATTAAATTGAATTATCGCGTTTGATACGTAACGCGTGAGCCTAAGAATCAACGACAGATTTTTAGGTTTATTTTTTTCTGGATATACGGGTTTTCATTGGTTTAAACAAGTCAATGGTTAAAAATTGTCTGGTACATATATTACTCTGTGAGAAAAACGAAAACAGTAATAGTGGGTTTTAAAATAAAATGTACAAGTTTGGTATTTGCATAAATTTCAAGGATGGTTGTTCGTACGCTTGTTGGCGACCAGCCGTGGCGTGGTGGCTTCAAATTTGAAAGTATAAACAAATTCCTAAGCCTAAACGTAAGCGTCAGCGTATAAGAATACGCTGATAACAAAATCTAAACTTAAAAAAGTGATCGGTGTAAAAGCTTAAGCTTACTCTATTGAAGTCGCGCGAAAAAAACGGTAAATCCTTAAAGTAACATGGGCTGCAATTTTAACCACTGAACGTTTTCCGGCGGGCCTGTAATAGAGTAAGCTTAAGCTTTAGACTCATTTGTTTGGTTAGACTGACGCTTAGACTTAGGCTTAGGCTTAGGTATAGGCTCATTCTTACGGTTAGGCTTAGGCTTAGGCTTACGCTTAGGATTATGCTTATACAACTTTTCCGGCCCTGTTCTATACATTGGCTTTAGACAGCGCTTGACGTTTACAATTTTTTTACATATGCAATTAACTCATACGGGTTTATTTGGGAACGGATTATGTGGCACAGGGGTCAAAATATTATTAAATTTTCAAGATTTCGAACTCTAAGCGTGTAGAATGTCCGACATTTTTTAAATTACCGTATCCCATCGAAAATCGTGCATTTATGTAGGCTCAGTTGAATGATTCGATCACCAGAGTACCCAGATCCACAAAATAGCCTTTTATTAAGCTACTTAAACCTAAATTTGAACCAAAACCTAAACCAAACGCAAAGAAAATGCTTAAACATTATCAAAATAAGTACAATCAACAGTGCATGATGATACAAGAGTAAGCAACTCTTGGGGTTGCGCATGGCGCAAAATACACCTTGCACGCGTTGCGTTTTCGACCGATCCCGCTTATTAAGAGGAGGGTACAACCTGTGCGTACCATGGAACTTTTCGTATCTGGCATCAAAAATGCTCCGCTTATACCTTAAGGGTATTGCATATGACAGCGACCGTTCCCTAAATAAAGGGAGTCAGCCAAAAACGCAACGCCAGTCAGTACATTTTGTACCCTATGCAGAAACCCGAGAGTTGCACAAAGTTGTATAATGCACTCTTGGTATAATTAATAGAGTTGCACACTCTTGTATGGTGCACTCCTGGTATAATTAACAAAGATTTGCACTCTCTTGTATTATGCACTCTTAGTATAAATAATATCAGCATATGACGGCAAACAATATAGCCGTAGAATGCATATCCTTTCTACTGGAAGATATCTAAAACAATTTTGCGCTCAAACAAGAAAAAGGCACCGGTACACTTTGATTTAAGCAGTTTTCCGGTGTGATCAAAAGTAAATTTCACTATAAAACATACGAAACCTGTAAATAGTGCGAATATACAGTACATGCTAACTTTGAACCACAAACTAGGCATTAAAACGTCAGCCAGATACCTTTCGGTTCCGAAAGAACCCACAGAAAAGTGTTCAACGAAAAGTGGCCCTCTACAGGTTTTTAGCGCAACCAAACATTGTGAAATCTCGATGTCGGCAGGTACAATCAAGGGGGGTGAAGCTGCATATAACCCCCTCTTCCCCGGAATTTCTGAACAATTTTTATACAGGCAGGTATATAGAGTTAAAAGAGGTTTCCAGAAGATTTACAGCAGTTGTTTTAAATTTTGTCTACTGGACCCCACTTTCATATCCCGTCCTATAAATTGTGGCGGTATGACTATAAGACTCGCGTTTAGATTTTACCGGGCACGGTAGTACCCACAAACTAGCGGGGTCTCTAAAGTGTACGCATACACCCATCGTTTGAATGCGTTTCGATTGAACCGGGCGGTTTATTTTGACCGTGGCGGTGTGCCATTTTTAAACCCTGTCCCCAAATGGCTGTTATACGAGCAATTTTATTCGGCTCGTATAACAAAACATATTTTTCAAATTTGAACATTGGTCAACTCCAGCGGTGGTTCGGCACGCGCCACTGGCGAACTGGTGTGGAAGCAACCCGGCCTACGTCCCACCAACAGGGTGTTCAAAACCACAATTTTGTATTATGATTGCGTACTAAAATTGTGTTTGGCTTCACGCAGCACCCTTTATTCGCGAGTTTTTATTTACTTTCATATCTCGTGTGGCCCACCCCCGTTTAGAAACTTCAAAATCCGCTGCTGGTTCATGCGAGATTTGCATAGCTTCCGCAACGGTGTTTCTACTTCCGGTTCTCATGGCAGCACCAGGGGCATGGACTGCTCCCTTAGAAAAATTAAATTTTTTCGTCCGGCTTGTATAAGTCTTGTGAAATTAACAAACCGAACATCTTGAGATGGTTCAGGCCCTCTTAGCGTCTTAAGTCGGATACCGGCGTGGACGTAACGTGTACGTAAAGCTTAATTCAAGGCTGCCACAGATTCTGAAATTATTGACAGAGGGCAGGCCGGCGTAAGTATAGTAGTAATAAAGCGTAATTTTTACCGTATGCAATATATGTGACAATTTTCTAAGAAAGAAATAATTACTAGGCAAAAGGGATGTTACCATTTTATCACAAAGGTTTTGTGATGGTAGGGTCGCTCGTTCGCTTAGCTTTATCTGCTTGTCATTTAAGTCATTTTTCCGTGAAATATGACAATTTTATGGTTTTACGCTGTTGTTGCGCTATTGAGCGGAAAATAATAAAAACAATTGGAAAATAACCGTTCAAAATTGAAATATTAAGCTGTTAAAATTATTGAATAAAACGAATACTTGAAAGAATTTACCACCCAAGAAATTGATTATTACAGAAATTTCAATACTTGATATAAAACCCCTTCTAACACAACGTAGACTTCGAGCAACTCAGAGTCTCGGAGTAATCTTTTACTTGAATAATACACAATGCGCAGTGTTTAACAATTACTACACGTAAGCGTAATTATGTACAAGACGCGAGAACTCTTCAGGACCTTAGCGCCAATCTCTTTTCAGCTGAGTGGTGATGGAAAATTCCTTTCACCCGTGAGGCTACGATTTCAGTTTTGGTTTGGAGTTACGTCTTATACAACCAATATATTAATAGCAAATATTCATGTGAGAAAGGGTTAACTGCCATATGGCCATATTTTAGCAATGTTGTAAATTTTTCGTCACAAACAAGCATTGATAATACGATGTTTACAATAATTTTGTCATCGGTGCCACAAAATCTCTCACAGCAACATTCATTTAAAAGCGAGGCCATTTTCAAAATGAGCAAGCAATTTCTTTTGCAGCCCTTGACTATTGATTAAATTGACCCCTACTCAAAAATCAATGCATTGCTTATTGCTGTTCTATACAATACCACGCATGGTAGTTATGGTGTCGGGAGCGTCCATTGTGAATTATATTTGGGAGGCACAGGATAATATTGGGGGGCGCACACAATTGCAATTCAAGAATGTTTACATTTACGCAGAGGCTATTTTGGGGGCACCAGCCAAATATGAAGCGGCCGGTCCCCAATGCCGCCCCATGGTGACGCCTTTCTGTGGGGTAGAAGCGTAACGAATTTTCAATTATTAGTACAGAAATAAATGTTGGACGATGCATTGGTGGACATGAAATTTTTCGAACTTAGAATTAGAAGCATAAACAAGCGAGGGGATACTGGTATAAATCCTCCACAAATTTCTAGAAACACAAGAAGCAACTGTTAGTAGTAGGTTGTAGGATAATCCGAACGGATGACAGAAGTTAAGAATTTCTCTTGCTCGCAACATTCGTTTGTCAAAAAAATTTACATCAGAGTTATACTCTTCCAAAATGAATTCTTGGCTCGCCACTGCTTATAAATTCCAACCAAATTTTGGTTTCAGAAGTTTAAATTTTGTTAAAAATTTCAAAACTCCGATTGAGTCAGAAATTTAATATTTCGTATAAATTTCAAATTTGAGAAAAAGATTCAAAATTCGTAAATTTTTTCAAACATTTCAAAACTCCCATTGAGCCAGAAATTTAATATTTCGATAAATTTCAAATTTGAAAAAAATTCAAAATTCATAAATTTTTTTAAACATTTCAAAAATCCCATTGAGTCAAAAATTTTATATTTAGTATAAATTTCAAATTGGAGAAAAAAAATCAAAATTCTAATGGAATGGAATGTTCTCTATTTAGTTAAGTCAAAATTATCAAGCCTGCAAAACTAGTTGCGAGAGGTTCTTGCTTATAAATGTAACTACTTTCGTTTCCGCGACAATCTGTGGGAGCAATCTATTCGCTGGTGCTGATTGATAGCTCAGCCGACAATTTTTTGGTAGTTTTTCTTTGTACACCATTGGCTGCCGTATATTAAGTTCGATTTGCTATAACAAAAGTCCAACATTTGTGCCTGTGGCAGATCCAGTAAATTTGTAGCCGTGGGTCGCACGATATTACGTTGGATACAACTGCAAAAACTAGCAAACGAAGCGAGTGGGAAGCCGGACGCAAATTTAGCCCTAAATTTTAATACAAAATTTTGATTTTGATTTACGTTGCGTAGTCATCACCTGGGTGGCCCCGATTTGTTATCAATCCCGCGTATGTCGTTCTGTTGTGATCCGTTTGTGTTTGTGTTGTGACTGTAATTTGGTTCAAAAATGCCAATCCCGATGTAAAATCGACAACAAAACGGCAAGTTTTTCGTTTCAAATTGAAAGCTATTAATTTTGGAACCGCTGTGGACACCGTATCACTGCTAAGTTGTTGGCTATATATTTATATATATATATGTATATATAAATAAGATATATATGTGTAATATAAATTTGGTTAAGTACTTATGGCAATAACCCAGAATACTACTGCCTAATCTTATCTTAAATGTCAAAATGAATATAAACCTGTACATTTACTCAATCACATGTGCACCTTTTTCCACAAGTATAGGCCTAAACCTATCCGTAATCCTTAGTGTAACAATAAGCGTAAGCCCAAGCCTATGCCTAAGCTTAAGCTAAAGTTTAAAAAGAAGCCTAATCATAACCCTAAAGACTAAGTCATGAATGACAAAATCTGAAAATTTGAAAATTATTGCGAATTATCACCTGTTCTTATTCGGGTTAATACAGTGTATATTTTGATAAAGTAAGTTTCAAAGATTTTCTTGCGCAATATATGAAACTACGTACACAAACTTTAAATTTCTCAATTTTTGGGGTGTCCATTGACACCCCAGCCAGCGATGTTCCGCGTTTCTCTGCTGCACAAGTTTATAATATAATACATTAGTTACCAAACCGCTTATTACGTTTTTACCATACAAAGTAATAGAAACTTGAAACCATAATAATCAGAGTGTAAACGGGTTGATAAAAATGACGGAAACGGATAACGATTAAAATAACGGAAACGGAAAACATATGTTGAGGTATAAAAGTTTCAAAGATGTTTTATTTTTCTGGCAACACAATTGAGGCGTGCAAATATTAACTTGATTTTCAAAAATTTGAGACGAAAAATACCGACGACAACGTATATCCGGTTACAGTCCAATGACCGGTAATTCTTTTTACGAGCAAAAGTAACCAGACATTAAGGGCCAATTGGCAACACAAGAAAGCCCCATTTGATATTTTTCCTACCGTACACCGTCGTTTCCAACCTCTTGGCTACATTTTAGGCTAAAACCTAACCACGTTATTTGATTTATGGTTGCTTGTAAATGATTTTAAAATGAACGAAAAAAATTTGCGAATATATACTTAATATGAAAACGATGCTAATTTTGTTAAACTACGCGTATTATGGTATGTTTACAAAAAATATTTAACAAACATGGGTTTTGACACAGTTTGACCTGAAATTGGCGAAAGAATTCCTGAAAATGGAACAAAACACATCTATTTCACTCATCACCTGCAAGAATTTGCGTATCCTTAAATATACTACATGCACTATTTTCACTATATAAGTGCTTACATACATCAACTGATTGTATATATCGTAGCCCAAGTCGTAATTTAGCCCAATTCCGAATGGGGCTAATCCAGGGCGTAATTACCACTTGGGCTAGCCTATGGCGTAAATCTTTTTATGCGACAAGTGTACCCATTGTGATTGGTTACCAGCTTAATGACATACTCAAATACGATTAGCTGATGCGAATACTTTGTTCTGATTGGCTAAGTAATCGCCACCTATTGGCTGCCTAATAGTTTGCTTTACTCAGTAAAGCGGAATGAAACGGAATTACGACTATCAAGTAACCAATTAGAAAACGACACAGATTTATCTGACATGATTCCGCCTTGGGTTAGCCCAAGTCATAATTCCGCTTTGGACTAGCGCAATTCGGAATTGGGCTGAATTACGTCTTAGGCTACGACATATATACTAGTTAACGTGTTTGCAATATTTGTACTAACATCTTATTAATGTGAATGGTTAGTAAATAACGGTTCCCAGTAATTCCTGAATACTTTGAAGGAGATTGGCCAGCTTGTAAAATCATAAAGCTGAAAAACGTGCGTCCAATAAGACTCGATGTATGCTCTTAGTTTTGCAACATCAGAATGAGGGTTTGTAGTTCCCATGCATTCGCATGTCACGATGCTCAAAATATGAACGTATGCTGAGCGTTCCAACTTTAATAATATACATTAAATTTGATAAAATACATATAAATGCTATATTTTGAAGGTATATTTGACCACTATCAAAGCCTTTTTTTCAACATTGTGATTTCATTTTAAATTCCCTACAAATAAAAAAGCGAATCTATGACAATTCGTCGCCCGACAGCATGTCACGCAACAGTGCCCTGAATTCCACGAATTAATCTAATCATAATCATAAGCATAATTTTAAGCCTAAGCCTAAGCCAAAGTATAATAATTGACGATGAATTGTCGAGTCGATGAAATTTCGGATTACAAGTTGTCAGTCGACGAATTGTCGTGATACCATAAAAAGCTAATAACCTAACTATGTCACCGACCTTTTTAATAGGAGTTAATAAACTTTGACGTTCTTCTTCCTCGCGTTCTCGAATTCCACCGCCTTCGACTGATGCTGTTGTAGTTGTAATTGAACTTAATTTTCCGCGACGCTTCGCAGAACGCATCTATTAGACTCACGCGTAGGGCGCGCGTGCAACTATGGAATATTAAGCCACATTAATACCCTCCCAACGTTTGTTGCAATTAAAGATTATACATTTCTTAGTAAATTTGTCAGTTAAATATACTTTTTAAACAAAGTTGCTGTTCTCGTATATCAGTCAGAATTTATACATTTTTAGTAATTTTAACAATTAACTGAAAACATAATAAACTGTGATTGTCATTGTTATTATTATTAATATTATTATTATTATTGTTTTTGTTGTTGTTGTTGTTTTTGTTGCTGTTGTTGTTGTTGCTGTTGTTATTTTTGTAAAATTCTGTATCTGGGCCAAACTTTAGTATTAGCATTAAGAGTCTTCTCGCGACGCTGGCTAATGCTAATTAGCTAAGGTACTTAATATTAACTTCTATTAAACAATAAAACGAAAAAATAAATAAGGCCGTTAAAAAATTTCTTCAAGATTTCGTTTAGCCAATATTCGCAACAGCCCATTCGCCAAAAAAGCAAGGGACGCTCTGGTTTCCGCCTTTCAAAGTTTTGCATTCCCCACAGAAACGCTTCACCGCAGCTTGTGAGCCTCCAGTAAAATCAAGCCCCAAGCCCTTTTAATAATTGTTTTGGTCGGGCCTGTAGCCAGCTCACATAGCTAGGGATGATTAATCAATTTTTAAGACGGGCATATAAGGCGTTTTCGTTAACTAGCAAGCAAGGTTGAAAATTTTCTCTGGAGGCCAAAATGTTCCAGGCGGGGGGCTGAGTCTCTCTGCCCCCCTCCTTGGCGGCCCTGTTCTGTGGGGCCTATTAGCATCATTAGCTTGCTACGGAATTTAGCTTATACTTGCACCCCAATTACCCGGTTCAAAGGTTACCAGAACAGTTTCACGACAAAAAACTAACAGCCAGTAGCTAAAAATAGCTAAAAATTAAGAAGATTGGTATAATATATTGAAATCACACACTCAAAACGATCACATGAAACATTAAAAACTATTCGCTCAAAATACAACTTAGCGACATATATGATTAAAACTATGGTTGTTAGGACGGTAGTCAATCAGATTCAATATTGCAGTAGTACTTAAGGATAAATTGCAGCTTATCAGAACGCTCTCGGTATAGAAACTTTAATCAGGTGATGAATTGAAAAAAATTGTATATTTCTTGCAAAAAATGGTATATTTTTGTGAAAAATATACAATTTTTTAATTCGTCACCTGATTAAAGTTTCTATACCGAAAGCATTCTGATAAACTGCAATAAATTGCAGTTTATCAGAATGCTCTCGGTATAGAAAGTTTAATCAGGTGATGAATTAAAAAATTATATATTTTTTGCTAAAAATGGTATATTTTTTGGGTAAAAAACTTCAAAACTAATTTATCGTTCAAATTAATAAACGTTAATTCAAAATACAATATCACAATTCAAAATATTAATAACTGTCAAAACTACTAAATCTATTGGTAGAGCACATAATATTCTCAAATGTGTATAGCAACTATCATCAGTTAGCAATCAAACTCACTAAACTATTGCAGTTGTTGAACTCAAAATTAGTACAGAAGAAGAGTACAGTATTTGAAGTTCATATATGAAGCAACAGCTCACTATTCTGTGCGTATAATTGCATAGAAAAACGAATAGTTTTGCTCTTATCTTTAAAACTAAAATAAAACTTTCAAAAACACCGTAAACTCGGGTAGTGTGATTTTAGAAACCAAAAAAACCCAATTTATATATCACAGTGTTTTTCTTCCAAATTTCAAAAGATAATACGCTGTTTTTTTGACGGACACGACATACCGGGACAATTTATCACGCATTACTAACGACCAGTGCGGAACCAGTGTATTGTTCTTGTCACAATTTTGAAATTTTTGGTTTAACCTATTTTTGGATGAACTCTGCGACGATTCTAGAAATTTCAGGCGAAGGGAAGCAAAAAACTTGGCGTGTGAGCGAACCACCGCGAAATATAAAGCCAGCCGCAAAATTAGTACTAAATTTTAGTACAGAATTGTAATTTTTATTAAGGCAAATGTTACTTTAAGGTGCGTAACAGTAGATTAAGCGTAACCCTAAGCCGACGCCTAAGCCTAAGCGTTGCAAAAATGAATTCCTTAGCCTAAGACTAAGTCTAAGATTAAGTAAAAAATGTAATCTAGAATCTAAACTTACTCTTTTATAGTCTCTTCAGAAAGCTGGACGCCTTTTAAAGTAACATGGGCCTTGATTAATGGGGTCGGAAGCATTGCCTGAGCGGATCGTTCACAACCACACGGGCGCCGCCATTATTTCGCTATGGAAAGGTATAAGTTTATGTAAAAGATTTCTGCAAGCGAACTTAGCAAGCGAAAATTACAAACTTTTGGAGGTCATAAAGTTTTTCAGAAGCCTGCCCAAGACATCTTTTTGATGTTTCTTCAACGATTTCGACAAAATAAACCATGGGCAGGGTGCACTGTTTTGGGACCACCGAAGAAAAAATTATTTAATGAAATTAACTGTTATGTCCTAATAAGCAACGGCGTCCACACGGTGGGAAATGGGGGGCATGCCCCCCAAATTCGGCTGGCTCCCCTCGAAATATATTCGGTCTATAAAGTAAACAATCTTGAATTACAATTGTTGAAGCAACCTAAAATTATCCGATGTCCTCCCAAAATATAATTCACCACTGCTTCTAAAATTATTAAACCAGATTTGAAAATAATTGCCCGAAACGTTTAAAGCTTTTAACCTCCAGTACTTAACCGTTTTCAAATTCTGGCAAAGCCCTTGAGTTAAACTGACGAGTGGAAAACAAAAATTTATAATTTTCGAAACCAAAACAATATTTATTCATCGGCGTTTATTCCGTTTAGGTTATTTTGGCAACAAGTATTTATGCGAACATTCAGTATTAAATAAATTGCGTTTAAAGCGCGCGTTGGCTTTTTCCGCGAAACGATAATCAAGTTTGTTCACATCGCAATTTTGCAACATTAAAACCATTGTGGTCGCACGAGTGGATAAATTTTTCGTCGAAAACAATACCCGAACCCAAAGCCGGGCTCCACATTCGAGTGGGGGCACAAAACAATCTACGACGATTCGAGTGGACATTTCGCATGACTTACCAGCGGTTCTTGGTTAGGGCCACATTTGCTAGTTGAGCTCTGACTTCCCTGTCCCCGTTTGACTACAGCTCAAAAACCGCACTGTACAGCGCACTTTGCAAATTGTTTAGCAATTTCAGCCTGCTGCAGTGCGATTTTAGCCTATTTTGTCGTCCAAACTCAGACTAAAATCAAACAAAACGCGCAATCTTTGTGCCAAGCCCGTGTGTTATTCAATGCGAGTACTGAAAAGTTGTCTGATTTCCTGAAGGATTTTATGCTTCACTTAAATGGGTTATTTCTGTTTTTTCCAACCGACTCAAATATATGTATTTATGGTTTTGTACGCCGATAACTTTCGGTACGCTACGCTGTGAACCGTTTATACACGGTGTTACTACACCGCAACCAAAAATTGGTGATCAGAAGGGACCATCGCCAGCGCCGGGCCATCCAGCAACATACCTCCGATTTCCACCCCAAGGAGGCACCCATCCCCGAGCTAAGAAGAAATTGAACAAAAAAATTTGAAAAATAGTTTGATCACCGCAAGCAGCCCCCACACCGGAATTTTGGGAGGTTCCCAGCCTAGCCTGCTACGGCACTAAATATTGCTAGTGGGGGGAGTAAGAAATTTTCAGTTAGAATACTTTTGATACTGATGAAAAAAATTACGGTTTGGGGGGTCAAAGATGTCTGTACCGGAGAACGTACTCCCTAGCCACTGTAGTTGCAGTTCTGAAAGGTTAGACTCAATCTATATATTTAGAGGTTGTGTTAGCATTTCAATATAGCTGTAATACGCATACTTGCTTTAAGTACATGGGCCACTACTTAAATATGACGTATATCTGTACAAAACCCCATGCAAAATAGCAGTCGTACTATTGGCAGCACCAGGGTCAGGGTGTACTACGGGCGTCCCCACGGAGGGCATAGGGGTGCCGTGCCTCCCCTTTCCCAAATTTGGTTTGGCGCCCTCCCAAATTGGCTCGGTCTAAAAGTAAACAATATTGAGTTGCAATTAAGAGCGCCCCAAAATTGTTCGGTGCACCCCAAAAATAATTTTCTGCTGACGTCCCTGGGGTGTACCCCGAGGGTGATCAGTCTAAATAATTGATCGCTAGGGGTAGGTACACCTGCTCAAGTGTGACAAGAGTTGAATAAATTTTGACTTAACGACTATTATTTTCGCAAATCAGCTGATTTTGTAGCACGTATAAAACCGCTTGCAATTACTGTAAGTTATACTCTAAGTGTGGTTACGCGAGCGGTTTCATTGTTGAAACCAGGAAGAAAAGTTACAGATCGTTAAAGTTTACCATTTTATAAAATTTTTGGATACGAATCAATGGCGGATTCAGAAATTTCTGACATGGGTACATGCGATACATAATGTGCGAGCGGCAAAGCTAAACGCAATTACAGTATTTATTAAATATAAATGAAAGATTTTGGTTTTGAGTTTTGTTTAGAGAGCAAAGTATGGCTGTCTCTTAGATAAGCAAGTTGCGGACTGGGTTTAGAAATTTCTGTCAATGTATATATAGAACTGGGCTGTCACTGTAGTATGAGCATATTCCTAAGCTTAAGACTAAGCGTAAGCATTAAGCTTAGTCCATTGCAGTACTCAAGAGACACGGTCTATTCTTGATCTATACATGGGCCAAATTTTTTAACGTGGGTATACCCTCGTGGAAATGTTCTAAAACATGGGTAAAAAGTTTTATAGGGTTTATCATCCTTAAATTTGGATAACGAACCACAATCCTTTGTAACTTAAGAAAAATATGAATTTAACTGTATTAAAATTAACTTTTTAATTACAAATTTTCAATATTCGCTGCGTTTGAAACTTTATTTTTGTAAAATTCAACAAATGTGTTCAGAGCGCAGAACAAAAAAAAATAACGGGCACGTAAATGCAGATATCGAGTGAAGTACTTTTCCGCAGGTAAAACCTGTCCCTGGTGCATCATCAGCCTTAGCCACTTTCAAATCTACTTAAAACAAAAAACATGGGTTTAGCTCTGTTAATGCACTGCAAGTGAGTCAAATTGACTCTCTCCAAAATAGGCTTTAAGGGACTACACAAACTCAGTCAAATTCGAATCGGCCAGAATCAAACGTGCAAATCAGTGAGTCGAATCTGACTCTGGATGTGAGTTGAATTTGTCTCAGTTTATATGTAGTACCACATTGCCTATTTCGGACAATGTCAATTTGACTCACCATTTTTTGCAGTGTGTGTGGGTATAACAAATTTTGTTTCCAATTGCCACAACATCCAAGACTACGTTGGTTATAGAAAACGCAAAACCGCCGGAACTATTTCATTTCATCGGATTCAACTTTGTATCCGGGCAAAAAAACAATTTATTACTGCAAAAAAACTAGTCACCTAAACTATTAAACCAGAGCAGCAATTGCCAACGTTCAGTTTAATCTACAACGCTGACGAATGAAACTTTTCCTGAAAATAATCCAATTTAACCATTAAAATCTACTTGATTTAAACCGTAAGGCAGACAAACTCGGCTCAACGTAAAGTTTCGTTGCATTCTGCCGACACTGGTTTATAGACAACTTTGAGCTGAAACTGTATACATTTTCATCGGGACAAATACAGACAGACTTGTTGAAAACCAACGACCCGGCATAATTTCAACAGGTTTTAAGCTTTATTCACACGTGCAAGTTTTTGCTGTGAGAAGTTGCAGCTGCAACTTGCACTTGTACGTGTTGTCCAAAAATCGCGTACGAAAAACTTGCAACTGTAAATAATTCATTAAAAGCCATAGCTAGGAATTTAGTTCACACGCGTGAAGAGCCATGCAAGTTCGATGAATTTATTGAAGCCTCTTTGTCATTGGATAATGAAAACATGCCAGTTCTGCGTGCAATTTGCAGCTGCAAGTTCTCGCAGCGAAAACTTGCACGTGTGAATGCGGCTTTAGTCCTGTAGAGGCCCTAAGTGATAGTATGGCCGTTAGCGATTTGTCAGTTCTGATATACAAACGATGCTATTTTTGTCGATATTTGCTATATTGGACCCTTTCGAAACTGAAATTTGCGAAGACGTTTCGACATTTTCAAAGTATACCTAATTAAAAATAGGAAAATTAAAAACATACTTGTCTCACATCAAGCTGTTTAGCGAAACATTTAATCCGGGGCGAAGTACTATGTAAATCGAACAAACTTTATCGAAAACAAGTCGATGCATATCGGACATATAAATGTCGTTTGAAATTTGAAAATTCAACTCAAAAATGTTTAAAATTAACGTTTCGATCAAACCCCAGCCCCAAGTAAAACTCTTGTAACAAACATATCTGATTTGAATAAAAAAAGCAACAACCGTATTTCGTGATCAGCTTGGGACTGCTTATAGTATTTTTCCTTGCCTATACGCCAGAGCGGGTATATTAAATTTTCACGTTCAAAAACAAAGTTTATTCTGTCGGACGGGTACAAAAAAGGCTTATATTTTTGGTGGGCACAAAACAAAAACTTTTCCGTACTATGTCAATGCCGGGTGCCGGAACTTTGAATACAACGCTGACGGTTTCATCGAGACGAGTTTTATTTATTAATTGACCAAAAAATATAGGAAAACAATTGTGTTGTCGAGTCACAAAAGTTTGCGGCGACTTCAATTGCGGTTGGAAAACTAACTCAACAGCTGAGTGTGTGACACGCGTGTTGAGTGCAGGGTCAGCGTAAATTTTTCAATGAGGTAAAGGCTACACTGTAAATTCCAATGAGTTAATTGAATAACTCAGACTGAAAGTTAGTTATTTCTGAGTTAACAATAGAAAACTTTAGCTCACTCTGAGTTTCATGGACTCTTACTTTGAGTTGTGCTGATTCAGTGGAAGTTGATTAATTAAATCAGAATGAATTAAATCAACTCAGAATGCTGAGTTCTGAAAGTCCTAACTCAAACTGAGTGATTCAACTCATACGGAGTTAAAATCAAGTCACTGAAGTTTACAGTGTAACCATGCGGCTATGACACATATTCATTAGCGAAGGGGCAAAAAGATTGCTAGAGACGACATAAAAAATTTCATATCATAGAATCTTTTTTTATGTTGAAAATTTTCGACCAGAGAACTGATAAGGTATGCAACAATTCCCTTGTTTTTTACGTATCGGCCATGACCAGAGATGTAAGCAGGTAAAGATTTTTTGACTCGGTCCGCGGTTTACCCGCTGATGTACCCGGAGGAAGCGAGCAACTCCGGCCGTGACGAGGACTCACTTATGAATCCCATTTTCAAGTCGGGAATTAAGTTTGAACCTCAGTTTCTGCACTCTTAAATATCCAAACGAGATTTATTAGAAAATTCGTTCGCAAAATCAGTGTGCTACATCTATTCCATAATCCCAATATCCAAGCGGCGGATCCAGAAATTTCTGAAACACGGATTGCGCGATTTATAACAAAAAGAGTGGTGTTACTCTTGTCGTCCAGTTACTGACCGTCACCGCCGTCCTGAGCCATCCGTCATCGTCCATCACCCTACCAAATCGTACGCGACTAACTCGCATACAATACCGCACGGTGACGGACAGTGACAGAAGGCGCCCGACCTGTAGCGCACGACGCCGACAGTCATCAAAAGTATAGCATCACCACCCTAAAACCGGGTCTCGAGTAAAGCGAACAAAAAGCCAAACACAACTTTAATACGAAATCTTAATTGCAAAAAAACCGTTTGTTTTGAACCGCCTTAAGGTGGACCTTAGACCTTTGCTTGGATTCTCCAGTGCAGTACGCTAGGCATGATTAAAAAATTAGAGTCTGTATAGGTTTAGTAAATCTAAAAACCGTTCACCAGCAAAACTAAACCCGCACTAATAACTAATTCTTTATAGTTTTGGGTAAAACTAAAATCACTGAAACGAGACTAATTTTATATATTAAAACATGAATGTTTTAGAATTATATGCGTTTTGCTTCAAATATAGCTGCGCAACACTCTGTATATTGAAATATCTCAAATACTTTTTTGGGGCCCCATACGCGTGTTTGTTAACATTTTAAGCAACAGCTGTGTGCTTTATGCTTACTCAGGCCGAAAGTAACATTGGGTTCATTTTAGCAATTAATCTTAATGGAATATTACCTGTTAATATTATGGAAAAGTCTGGTTTTGACCCCTGGTTGAAGGCTTATCTTGGGTGCCTGACTTGCATCTGGCAATGAAAAAGCGTCCAAAGTAGCGATCATGGTCGTAACAGTAGTATAAGCATATTTCATAGCCGAAGCCTCAGTGTAAGTTTATATCTAAGCCTAAGCCTAAACAAAAAATAGTCTAATGTTTACTATGTTGCTGCCATGCGCAAATACGGTCCGCCGTTAATCTATACATGGGCCGAGCAAAATATGCAAAATACAAGCAACTAAGCTAGTAATATCCTTAACCCTTTCTCACATGAATATTTTCTATTTCCCCTGAGACCTACTTTTATGCTAGGATTCGAACTCCAGTGACTGGAGTGGGAGGCGTATACCATCACCACTCAGCTATAGGAGCTTGACACTCGAGCCCGAGGGGGCTCTCACGTCTTGTGGTGATTTAGTACAATGTCTACGTGTTGCAATTGTTAAACACGGTGCGATATACATTACTTAACGTATATACACTGCGCTTAGTTGCCCATAGGCAACTCAATGTGAGAAGGGGTTAAACGACCGCTGTCTATAAGGAACACTATGCTAAATATATACGCGAATTAATACACAATGCTTTACATATGAGATTCATGGTACTGTAGCGATCAATTCTTAGGGTCAAACGGTAATGCGAAGCGCTTTCCAACTTAAGAAAAAGTCAATTGAATATTTGGGTTAAAACGGGATTTCAGGTTCAAATGAACATATATGCAGTAATAAATAATTAATGTTCGAAAAAAATTAAGAGTAATTGAGGCGCTATACACTGCAAAAAATGGTGAGTCAAATTGACTGTCTCCAAAATAGGCTCTATGAGACTACATAATCTGAGTCAAATTCGACTCCGCGTCAGTCAAGCGTGCGACTTAGTGCATCAAATTGCACTCTATCGGAGTCGAATTTGACTCAGTTTGTGTAGTCCCGTAAAGCCTATTTTGAAGAGAGTCAATTTGACTCACCATTTTTGCAGTGTACTTTGGATGTAATCTATGGAACAGCATATCAATTTGTAAACAAAAATTTTCTGACGTCCGGCGCCGTATGGAACTGAGGACATTCTGTGTAGAAAAATGTCATTTTTTGCGCTGAGCTGGATGTTACAGCTAATGCTTCGGCAATAAATCGATGTTGACAGTAATCACTGAATCATTAATAAAGTTTTAAGCAACATTAAAGAAGTTTAAGATGATTGCCGCGAAACAATTTACCTGATGAAATTTTACGAATAGTCTCAATGCTGTGTACTATGCGAGGTTACTTAAAAACTAAACTTTTTTGTATTTTTAAAAACAACACTAAATTTACGGCCAATGTTACTTTAAGGGCCGTAAACAGTTGATTAAAAGCGTATTCCTAAGCCTAAGCCTAAGCTTAAGCGTTGCAAAAATGTTTTTCTAAGCCGAAAGCCTAAGCCTCAGCCTAAGCCTTAGCAACAAAATGTAATCTAGAATCTAAACCTATTCTTTTATGGACCCACCTGAAACACGGACGCCCCTTAAAGTAACATGGGCCAAATATACCGTAAAACCTAAAAGTCTGCCGTTTTTACGATATCTGGAGCGTGTATATACGGTAACAATGGACACCCCCAGATTTTGGAAATGGATGGCAAAACTTAATTACAAAGCTTAAAATAAGTTTACGAACCTGGAGTTAAAAGGCTTCATTTCAGATTCTCTCTTTCGGAAAGGAAATTTTGGCTGTGCCCCTGTTTTGGTTCATGAGTTATGATCGAATTTAAGCTGACTTTTTGGCTCGTGTTCATTTTCCCCACATTTCCACTTAGTCTTACGAACAGGATTAGTAAAACGCCTTCGAAACACCTTAAGTCTTTACTTAAGCCTAAGCTTTCACCTAAGCCTAAGCCTTTACCTTATTCTAAGCCTTTACCTAAGTCTAAACTTTCACCGAAAACCTAAACCTTTACCTAAGCCTACGCCATTACCTAAGCCTAAGCTTTCACCTAAGCCTAAGCCTTCACCAAAGCCTAAGCCTTTGCCTAAGCCTAAGCCTTCACCTAAGCCTAAGTCTTTAATAAGCCTAAAGCCTAAGCCTTTGCCTAAGCCTAAGCCTTCACCTAAGCCTAAGTCTTTAATAAGCCTAAGCTTTTACCTAAGCGTAAGCCGTTGCCTAAGCCTTTGACTAAGCCTAAGTCTTCACCTAAGCCTAAACCTATACCTAAGTCTAAGCCTTTGCCTAAACTTAAGCATTCACCTAAGCTTATGCTTTAGCCTTAAATGTTAATGAAAATTTACAACAGTCACATTTTTTAAACAGATATTCATAAATTTCAATGATTTCCAGGTAATGCGTAATAAATAGGGTACATTTATCGTGTACAAAAGACAGCAAAGCAAAATTTCCTTGAGTAAAAATAACTAAATATATTGTTTTAAGCACCGTTTAACTGCGCAATATTTAAACTTGTAATGAACTCACATATGGTATGTACCGTTCAAAAAGCTTAAAGGGTCAAAACGCGAAAAATTGCTACAAAACACCCTGACACAACCTAAAGCTTGCATAAGCGTACAGTCAGAACTTTGGTTTCGGAAGGTGACCAATGTAAAGAACACGGTCGTAACAGTAGTATAAACATATTCCTAACAGGTCATGCATTTGATTGGTTAACACGTGTTTATCAATCGAAATATAATTTTTATAAACCATTGGATGGACCATGGGCCTTTGGGCTTCCCTCGGGTTCCAGGCGAGAAAACGTGTAACTAAAATAACTCGACCGCAACATGTTGGTCTTTATGCGCATAAAAATATGCGTTGCGACATGGGAAAGTAAACATAAAAATAAAAAAGGTACCACATAAAACGGCTTAGGGTTAAGCTATACTTTACTGTGTCGAATACCGCTGCACTGTAAATTTCAGTGAGTTAATTTTAACTCAGAGTGTGTTAAATCACTCAGTCTGAGTTAGGACTGTCAGAACTCAGAATTTTCAGTTCATTCAATTCACTCTGAGTTAATTAATCAACTCACCCAGAGTCACCTCAACTCAGAGTGATAATCAACGCAACTCAGAGTGAGTTAAAGTTTACTGTTTTTAACTCAGAAATAACCAATTCGCTAGTTGAATTGATTAATCAACTCATTGAAATTTACAGTGTGCGCGCCGCCACGCACCGCTAAACGTAGCACAACCCTTACTCGATCTGCAACAACTGGCGGATTCAAAGGAGGGAATCCTGACCCGGATCCCCTAAACGTGGATCAAAACAAGAATTTTGTATGAAGGCTTGGTGATAGAATTGCGTTTAGCGTCCGCGACCTTGTCAACAATTTCTGAGTCCGCCAGTAAGAAATTGCTAGCATATGGGGCAGGCAAATGATTTCTTAAGGGAGCACGAAAAATATCCGGGACCGTAGCCAAGGGGGCAGGTGGGATGAGCACCCTGGCAAAATTTTGATCCATCTAGAAAAATAGCTTCAGTGTGCAACTCACAGAAGCATTTTTGGCATCAGTGGGTTACATACTGTAGCTTTTGCTTCAGCGTGCATTCGCACTGAAGCTTTTTTGGTTTCAGTGTTCATCACACTACCCCCTCAAGTCACCTACTGTACGCATGATATTGTGAAATTTGCATAAGTCATTGAAAACCCTTGTATGCCTCTTCTGAAAATTTTTTAGCCACCCTAGCAAGGTGAGCTGGCTGCGGGCCTGATGTTTTCGATAAATTTTTGGCCACGGTGTTGCAAAGAAAGGCGTGCAGGGGTCGCCGTCCTTCATCGCGTTCTCGTACTGTATTGACCCGAATAAGAGGTGGGGACTGATATTTATTTGGCCTCTGCAGAGGGTACCCCCCTGTTATTCGTTTACGGACTGTTATTTAGTTTTAACCCACGCTCCTCCGCCCTTCTTTACTGATATATATCCGGTACTGGAATTATCCGTTGAATTAAACGTTTAATTGTCTTGTGTCAATAGCTTGAGCGATAATTCAAGGATATAACTAGGAATGTACGTTCAAAATTTAAGTACGCTTTAAAGTTTCGAACTCAAATTATTTGGTCCTGGAGTCATTTATGCGCAACAATTAGGGTTAATTGACATTTATTGACTCTAATTAGAGTTTAGGGACTCTATCCGCTTACGGACTCTTAATAGGACGGACTTCTATTGATTCGGTCCCAAAATGGGGACCTCCCCTCTTATTACCCCCCTCTTATTCGGGTCAATACAGTGCTTGATACTTGGATGTGTTTTTCAAAAGAAACACGGGGGTGTAGTAAGCAATTCATTGTCTGAGCCAAATTTTTCTAAAATTGGGGGGTTCGGGAATAAAACTCGCAATAATTTTTTAGGGTTTGCATGTGTATCATCAGAAATTCCATTTGTCTAATTAATGAAAATAATGACATAATAAAAATAAAAAAACTGTCTTAAAAGGATTTTATGATTTGAACTTTTACTTTCGCGTAACCGTTATGGGTTATAATTTTGTCATATATTAAATGAATTTAAGGGCTGACCCAGAGTGTCCGCTAAACTTTTTGCCAATTATAAACCCGGGTTCGGCAAAAAAAGTTGGCAAAATTTTTTCAGTTAGTAAAAATATGTGTTAATTTAACGTGTTCTACGTGTTAACCTGTCGAGTGCAACCAGGACCCATATTCTCAAATGCATATAGCACCTAACACCAGTTAGCAATACGTTTTCAAACTATCGAACTGCTGCAATTGCAGATCTCAAAATTTGCACAGACGTAGCGTAGATCGAATGCAATAAATGTGCTTAATTTCAAACCTCACCAGTCGCTGGTTTGAAAGTTATACAAGACCTATCACCAACTGGTAACTGTTGCAACACACACATTTGAGAATACGGGCTCGGATCTTAATTGTCGGCAAAATTGGTGTACGCTTCAGTTATAGAAATACACAAGATTCTGGTACATAATGCTCATAGTAGTAGATTTCATGCGACTCATATGTATAGAAAAAGGTTTTTTTGTTCTCTCATCACTTAACCCCTTCAAGTAAAACAAGAATTTGAGGTTGCTACTTGTAAGCATGGATCATGCCGACCCAGACAACCCTGTGAGTGGGGGCC
The DNA here is from genome assembly GCA_030248215.1 of Enoplolaimus lenunculus. NCBI lineage: Eukaryota > Metazoa > Nematoda > Enoplea > Enoplida > Thoracostomopsidae > Enoplolaimus > Enoplolaimus lenunculus. Next base: position 234,398 of record JASANG010003629.1, read on the forward strand.
AATACAAACCTATAAACGTTCTAAACCTTTTCAAGAGGTTTTAGAGGGATGGAGATCCCCAAGCCGATCAGGCGGCACGCCCTGATGACATGGGTCCAAGTAATGCTCTATATACAGTGGTGTTTCAGCAACTATGTATTTCGCAAGGTTTGCTCAAAGAATTGCAAGCTTGCTACGGAAGGCTAAACATGTTTTAAGAGATGCATACAACAGTTTACGATATTTTTACAACCAAGGTCGAAAATTTTCTAGGGGGCCGAAATTCTTCGAGTGGCATTTAAGCTCATTTTGAGCAAATTAGTACAACAAACACAATACTGTTTCCCCATTATCATACATTTTTTAAATATTTTAATATTAATATTTTTTTTGATAAGTAACCCTTCTACTACACAAGATTCAATTTCAAATTCAACTGAATTGATGTATTTTAAGCAAAATCAATTAAAACTTCAAACTTTCAAGCTAAGTTGAGTCACAAATCACAGTGAGAGTAAACGTGTTTGTTGTAAAACCTTATAATTATCAGCTGCCAAACCCGAATTAAACAAGGTTATAAAACCGTCATGTAAAACAAATTTTTTCGCCTCTAAGATAACTTGAAGGTTAATATATTGAAACCGTTCAAATGTGCTCTATTCTTGTCTCTAATGAAATTTCTCGTAGGGGTATTTCCTTTTCACGTTGGCCTTTGTATACACTCGCCCCCCGGCTCTGGTTTGAGTAAATTAGGCAATTTTCTAGCATACTCAAACGCAATGGCTCTTTACAACTGAAAATGTTCACTTAACACGATATATTTCGAGTACAATTTGAGCATTGCTGACAACATCTTTTACTCAAGAGATATCAATTACCGGTATGTTTACTCCGAGTTCACTAATGTCACTAATAGAAGTTTTGGTGTCTGTAAAGGGTGACACCTTTGCGCAACCCTTCAACTGTTCAAACACATGTGGTTCTAAAGTTTAGGGGCGTATCCAGAGGGGGTCAACACGGTTTACGACCCCCTGCAATGAGTAGGTTGACCTGTTTATTTCTGTTAATAACTAAATGCTAGCCGAGACAAGTAGGTTTTACAAACAAAACTATAGATACTTAAGTAATTGGTGTAGCAGCCCCTATAACCAGCATCCTGGTTAACGCGTATGTGCCTGTCTCCTAATAAGTGTACCAGTTCCGTAAACTTAGTGACTCATTAATGGCAAAGGAACCGGCATTTTGACATGGCAAAGGAACCGACATTTTGACAAAGGGCTAAGGTGTCAGCACCGCTTATGTAAATGTTCATTGTATTGTGCGTTTCTGACGTTAGGGTCCATATTTTGAAATGCGTGCGGCATCTATGACCAGTTAGTAAATAGTTTTTTAAACTGACGGACTGCAGAAATTCTGAACCTAAACTAAAAAAATGTGCTAAATTATAAACGTTGTCGTTCACTGGTTTGAAAGTTACAAGACCTATCATCCAACTAGCTTAGAGCGATTTTAGCAAATCAGCATGCTTAGAAAAATTCCATAAAACTTGGGCATTCAGATGTCGTACTCACCAACTGGTTGCCAGCTCACCATTCGAGGCGAAGGCAATACATACGGAAAAACAAGCAGAGAACTTACACTACTTACACTCGAAGCTAGACCTTCGACGGTGGTGAAGCAGTACTTAGTTAGAGAGGCCTGGATGCGAGCCCCTTATCCCTGCGCTGATTATGGGCTTGTGTTTCGCGCCCAACTGCGTGTATCGGTAACATATTGAACCCTCTGCAACGTATCATTGCCCAAGACAGATGTTTGCTTAAATTTTTCGCCGTGGAAATTTTTTGGCAAATTTTATTTACAGTTTTGCACCGTTCACGATGCGTATGACGTGTGTAAATAAACTACACCAAGAACCAACAATGAAAATAGCAGTTTTTAAGAAAATTAAAAGCAAACTTATTTACTATTGCAAAAATGTCATGTTTTGAAAATAAAAGTTAAAATCCCAAATGCGAAATTGAAATTAAATGCGTAGACAATGTGCGACCCCTAAAATGTGTCAGTAAGTGCTGTAAGACGACCAATCTGTGTAAATAAAGCTGGAATACCTCGCATGCGTATTCTGGGATACTTTCCAGCATCATTTTGTGTACAATAATTTATTAGAATATAAGCGTGATTATTCTGTGAACAGAAAATTTGCATACAATTTAAAACGTCTACTTGTTTGGTTTCATGCCAGCGGCTCACGCGTCAACCGGATGTGACTGCGAAATTATGAAATTTGGTACAAATTTGTTCCGTTAAAATTTTTCTTTGGATACGTGGGCCTCGAGTCCACAATGTCACACACAGTCAACACTGGCGGACCCAAAGAATCCACCCCGACCTCGCCGTCCACCAAGAATCAAAACCAAAATTTTGTATTAAGGTCCAACACTAAAATACCGGTCTGCTTCTGGACGGCTTCGCTCGGCAGCTTTTATCCACATCATTTCTCGCGCATCCCCGTGTCAAAAATTTCACTATCCGACGCCGACAGTCAAAAAGGCGACTAGATTTAGCTGACATCACCAGTACGAGCAAATAACAATACAAAATTTAACAAAATTTGTATTTTCCCAGCGGTTTTTTGAAATAATTTGCGCAATAATAAGATAATGTCAAATAATTAAAATCGATTGGCGTGTCATAAAGGTCTCACAAGCTCAAAATGCTTCATTGTCACAAAACATGACAGTAAAGTGTCACCGGCATTCACAAATATAATACGGGGGTGCACGCAAATCGAGGAATCAAAGCCAAATATATCTTCCCCTCTAAATTTTTGAACAACAAAAATAGCATACTTTTAATAGTCGTTAGGATAACGTTCTGAATGCTAAACGTAAGTAAATTTGTTTCGCATGATTTACAGTACTGTTATACTTTGTTGAAGTCAAACCCTGACGACTCCGCTGCTGTAAAATATCGAACCAAATTAACGAAAATTAAGGTATTAATATTTATGGAGCGATAAGTGTCAGTTATGTTGTTTTTCCGCTGTGTCTACCTACAGTCTAGTACCAATGCGAATGATAAGGTGGTCAAACAGGGTATAGACGCGCTCCGTCTCACCCCCGAACATTTCTTGGCTCTATTAGAATAGGTTTAGGTTCGCCTGTAAGAGATAAAATGTTCTCGCATACCATCTCGAAATTGCATAGCCCGCTAGCATGATGAGCTGGCTACGGGTTTGAATGCTAACTTGAATTGTGCCAGGTAAACTATTTGTATGGTTATAGAAAAAAACTGGCTACTTATGCGTCTAAAGCGCTTTTTAGCTGTTGATTACACGTTTACGTAGAAACAACAATGAAAAACTGCACGAGTTACTCTAATTAGGTTACATTAGGCTACAGTTTGGAAGTAAACAGGTTATCATTAAAAGACGTTTTTAACGAAGAAAAGACTTTATATGCAAGGTTATAACATAAAAGTGCACGACCGGTAGCATATATGAGTGGTGGGTTTTTGATGACTTACAAGCAAGGTTGAAAAATTCCTAGGGATGCAACTATTCCCAGCGGGTGGACTGAACGTCTTGTGGCTCTCTCTGGTTACTTGACCGATAAAGGCGTATCTCCAAATAACGGTTGTCATACAACAGCAGACGGAAAGGCGTGTTTCCGCCACGCCAACAAATATCTTCACGACGTCTTGGCCAAATTGTTTTAGACGTCAGCATTAAGAGAATTGTATGTTAGAATAATTTTTCTTGCATTAGGAATATTTTTTGTGTAATCTACTAACAGTTCACCGTTTGCAGAACTGACAATTCGTCTTTGACATTTTTAGAAATACATTTTTTGCGTTTCTAAAATTGTTGTCAGAGACACGTTGTCAGTTGTGCAAGCGTACACGATCAAAAAGGTTGGATCGTTGAAATTTTAAGTTCGAATTAATTCGGTTATTTTGACAACAACTTACCTCAAGATCCTTGAAAGTAGTAGTAGTTTGATTATGATTTCCATCTAGTAACATTACTGCGCGCCGTTCGGCAAATCAAACAACCGTACACTGTGGCTGTCATCCCATCAAATCCCAGCTTTCGACCATCTCCAATCGCAGTTTACTCAAGCTCAAAATTAATTTACGTCTTTGCGTTCAACGCTTATTGCTTATAAATAATTAAAATTACATAGCTACGTTGAAACAATAAAAAATCATAACTACATCGTTTTGTTTGGAAATAATTATTAACACGAACTTTTCTGCTGTTTAATCTTTACTTTATGGGCGCACACAGAAGTAAGGTTTAGCTGAAGACAGGGTCAAGGTATTAAAGCTACTCGGGACGCCGGGTTGAGAGTAATACGTTCACTCGATCTGCCATAAAAATTTCACGACAATTTTGAAAATATACTCTCTAAAAGCTTAAACTAACTTGATTTAAGCTTAAACTAATCCACCAGTATTAAACAACTTTCTAGATTAACTAAACTAAGTGGTAGGTTTACGCTTAAACTCATTTAAAATCTTACTTAGTTTCAGTTTCAGCTAAACTTAATGAACTCTTAGATACACGGCTGCACTTGTTACTTAAACTAAAAATAAGTTTACTAAAACTCGTGTTAAACTTAAAAACACGTTAGTTTAAGTAAAACTTAAAAGTTTAGTTTAGTTAGTCCGTCCAGCCATTTAAGTTCTACTTAAACTAATATTCAAGTTTAGTTAAGCTATAATTTAAGTTTAAGTTTTTAGACAGTATGTTCAGAAAGCGTTTGTTACCCGTCTATAAATCTGTTCGCTTCGTCTATCGACAATTTCTAGTTGCAGGCACTGGTTGAAAGTTTTTGAAGCCAGCTTAATAAGCTTGGTGAAAACTTTCTTCAATATTTTTTCAAAATGTGAAAAACGTTTCGCCCTTGTTCAGTTTTGTATTAATATTACCTATTGGCTTGACTGATTGATGCTGGAAATAATATTAATTTACCAACAGTACCGCATCACATGTAATAAATCTTTCATTAGTTAAGCTATCGAGTTAAGCCATTTGTCACACTGGACTATTTGAATTTAAAACAACCGATTATGGTTGGTAATTTGTTAAATAATCGCGAGTTTTGGGACAGAATAATCGAAATCAGTTGCGGATCTGAACGGGGATCAGCCAAGACGCCGATCCTTAACAAGAATCGAAACCAAAAATTTTGTATTAAGTTTCAGTACTAATATAGTTGGCAACACACTGGCTTCGAACGTATCCTTGAGGGCTTTATTCTCTATTGTATGTCGCGTGGTGTCCATGTGACAAATTTTCAGATCCGCCGCTGGAAAGAGGTTAATGCTTATTCACTCTGATACGTCATTAATTATTTTCAAAATAAATGAACGCTACGAGTCACGTAAGTATTAATTTCGTGAAATTCAACCATGAGAAAGATATATTTTTCAAATATAAAATATCACAATCTGCTGAATATCGATTACTACTGGTGTTTGAAAGCAAAAATGTATTTGAAACAAAATTCAAGCAAAATTCTACCAGTTACCACTGACACTGTGGTACAGAATGATCGTATAAGCGGGTTCAAATTTGAGCAAATGTTATCTTAACAATTAAAATTAAAAAATTTTGGTCAAAGTTATGATATAACCGCTAGTGCGGCCTAAACAAAACGGTAAGGGAATAACATCGAACTTAGCGAATATATATAATCCCGAATAAGAGTCCGTGAACGGATATGTAAGTTTCCGAACGTTGTAATAAAATTAGATAAACATTGTTCCAGCCGCATGTGGTTGTTTTGTCTGTAAACAAATTCTTTATTGTTTGCATTATTAACGTTAAAATATCCGTTTGCACCCTGAATTTGCAATTACTGGAGCACCCTAAAATCACAAAGTATTGACATGAAAGTGATTTTAACACAAAGGTTTGAAGACGAATCGCATAATCAGTACTTTTCGAGTTAGTTGGATTTTAAAGCTTACCTAAGCTAAACGCAGTCAACATTGTATCATAAAGTTATTGCCAAATTAGGATTACTTAACTTAATACAGGTAAAATACGGTCTCTATTAATCGTAGCAATCAGGGTGCAACCGGAGGTGAAAAACACCGGAGCCAGAGCCGAAGGTCAACAAAACTTGCCAGAGCCGGAGTCGAAGCCGGACGGTGAGGCGGAATTAGGTAGTTAAAATGATGTTTAACTTGTTAATTTGAGCAAATATCGGTGATGCGTTGTTAAATCGTTTCGTTTAACCCTTATTTTTTCCGAAATCTCGGCAATTCTTTCCTCAAACTTACGCCAAAAGTTAAAACAAAAGGCGCCAAACAAATAAGCTTTGTAAAACTAAACAAAATTTCACTAGCGAAATTACCGGAACCTCCGGCAAAAATTGTACCGGAACCGGACGTCGATTTTCTGCCGGAGCCAGACGCAGACCTCCGGTTGTACCCTGGTAGCAATGCTTGTTTATTATTAACAGCAACATTTTACACGTTTATAGCGTACAAGTGGGAGCTTAAAAAACTCCCTTGAAATATTACGTTTAATAAATTGAACAGGCAAGAAAGTTCAAAACCTTTAAAATACAATAGCCAGCTGGCTGGCCGATATTGGTTCCGCCCCCCAATTGTCGTGTTAAACCTTTGTAATCAATCAAATAAAAAACACGAAAATATATCAACTTTTACGCGTATGGCGGCGTTCGGGCCCCTGAGTGCGTTTATTGTAATGCGCTCGCTAGTATACAAAAGGACTGGTTTGCTATTGATTACAGGTTAATACAATCTCATATTTGCCGAACTTTAGGCTACACAACCAGTATTTTATTTTAAATCAGGTCCGTAGCCAGCTTTCCCTGCTAGGGGGGCTAAGCAAATTTTCAGTAGGGACATACAAGGGTTTTTTGGTTAACTTACATGCAAGGTTGAAAATTTTCCAGTGTTCTTCTGCAGTTTGTTGTTGTTAAATATATTTGCATAAAGTGCTTGCTCAGGCCCGTAGCCAGCTCACCTTGCTTGAGGGGGCTGATAATTTTCTAAGAGGGGCATTCAAGTCTTTTCAATGAGTTACAAGCAAGGTTAAACATTCTGTAGGGAGGGTCAAAATTTTTTCCAGGGGAGTTGAGCCCCCACTGGCTCATCCGTGGCTGCGGGCTCGTTTGAAATGGGAATACAAAGTTATTTTTGCACGCGATACATAAGGAATAACATTTTTTAAACTAGGATCAAGCTTGTTGTTATAGAGCCCGTTAACCGTGTCATTATTTTCCGCTGATGTTTTAGAAATATCTGGAGGGCCTATTTCTCTCTTATCATTCGTCCTTGTATATCCTTGTAATAATCGAATGAATTTGTGGCACCACTATGTCTGATCCCGAACATGCACTCTGTTCACGGTCCCGTAGCCAATGGTGGGGCAAAGGTGGGGGAGGCTCAGCCACCCTGAAAAAATTTTGCACCTCCTAAAATTTTTGAACCTTGCTTGATACTCATTGAAACCTTTGAATGCCACTCCTAAAAAATTTTAGCCCCCCCTAGCAAGGTGAGCTGGCTACGGGCCTGTAAGTTCCACGACTAATTCGCGTACATTATCGTGACGTGAATTGAATTTAATAATTGTTCTTGTTTCGAACACTTTTTCCTCGACGAACTCGGTAATTATCGTATTATGTGTTGTGGAATTTTTAAACTTTTTAACACGGTGTGAACGGATAGTAAAAATAACGTAAACGAATAGTAACGTAAACGGATAGTAAAAATAACGTAAACGAATAGTAACGTAAACGGATAGTAAAAATAACGTAAACGAATAGTAACGTAAACGGATAGTAAAAATAACGTAAACGAATAGTAACGTAAACGGATAGTAAAAATAACGTAAACGAATAGTAACGTAAACGGATAGTAAAAATAACGTAAACGAATAGTAACGTAAACGGATAGTAAAAATAACGTAAACGAATAGTAACGTAAACGGATAGTAAAAATAACGTAAACGAATAGTAACGTAAACGGATAGTAAAAATAACGTAAACGAATAATAACGTAAACGGATAGTAAAAATAACGTAAACGAATAGTAACGTAAACGGATAGTAAAAATAACGTAAACGAATAGTAACGTAAACGGATAGTAAAAATAACGTAAACGAATAGTAACGTAAACGGATAGTAAAAATAACGTAAACGAATAGTAACGTAAACGGATAGTAAAAATAACGTAAACGAATAGTAACGTAAACGGATAGTAAAAATAACGTAAACGAATAGTAACGTAAACGGATAGTAAAAATAACGTGACCGGATAGTAAAAATAACGTAAACAGATAGTAAAAATAACGTAAACGGATAGTAAAAATAACGTAAACGGATAGTAAAAATAACGTAAACGGATAGTAAAAATAACGTAAACGGATAGTATAAATAACGTAAACGGATAGTGATCGAAATACCGGAAACGGATACTAATGTTTATCGGAAACGGATATCCGGGTACACCTTGCTCTTTAAAACGCCTCATTTTCTTTATCCAGAAAATGGTAGCAACAAAACAGCGTGTACCAACTTTTCTATATCTTAACACAAAATTTTGCTTTTGTTCCTTGTTGTGTGGACTATGCTTGGATGTACCTCTTATTCTGGGATTCGTCAATGCTTATTAGGTTTACAGTTTTAGCTCATAGCGAATGAATTTTGTATTTCAGAAAAAATAATGAATGCTGCAAATTTAAAAATAATGTTTTTAGCGTTTGGTCAAATGTTTGCCCATCAAAGTTTAAACCAAACCAGTCTTTTTCGTAGCCGTCACAATCAGGTACAAAACATTTTATTGTATTAAAACGTTCACAAATCCAATAATTAAGCATAAAAATGCTTAAATTTACTGCAAATAACTACATGGCGCACCATCTTTCTATAATGGTACATCTAACTTTAGTGAAATAGGCACAAAATAGGTCAGAGCTTATCGGACCTGTTACCGGAAGAAAGCCGGGGAGGGAGGCACTCAGCCACACCTGAAATGTCATCGAAAACCCTTGCATGCTCCTCCTGTAATGGTCCCACTAGCAAGGTGAGCTGGCAACGGGCCTGACGCTTATGTCTCAACAGGATCATACCATTTATACAAGCGATAATTGTTAATTATTGCTTAAATACACCGCAAGATCTCATTTGGGTCGTCGAATCGACCTGTTTTCATGGCCTGAAAAACCCTTGACGAAGCTAGCAGAGGAGGCTATGGAATGTACTACACTGTAAATTCCAATGAGTTGATTAATCAACTCAGAGAGACAATCAGTTATTTCTTGTAATTTCTGAATTAATAACAGTAGAATTAACTCACTCTGAGATTGATTTAATTCTGGGCAGATCGATTAATTAACTCAGAATGAGTTCAGTCAATTCATTCTGAAAGACTTAATTGTCAGAACTCAGACTTTAAAGTGGATTCAACTCATTCTGAGTTAAAATCAACTCACTGAAATTTACAGTGTACCGTACCAATTTAATTTGAAAAACACAATAAAAATATTCCAAAAATAAAGAGATAAAACTGATTCGTAAAAGGGGTATATTTGCTGAAATCACCAAACGAGATCTGTTATCGCGAATGATAACGATCTTGTACTCCTACGCGTAAATCAGCAGACGGATTTTTTATGAAAACGGTATCATAGCGACGGGCCCGTAGCCAAGTGGGGGGGGGGCAGATGGGGCTCAGCCCCCCCTGGAAAAAAATTTGCCTCCCCCCTAAAAAATGTTCAACCTTGCTTGCAAGTCATTAAAAACTCTTGAATGTCACTCGTGAAATTTTTAGCCTTCCCTAGCAAGGTGAGCTGGCTACGGGCCTGCGTAGCGATAATATTGCGCACCTGACGAAACCAAAGGGTATTGAATGCAATCACATTTTTTTACCATTTGATAACAATTCGTTCTTAGATACCTTCGGCAATGATTGTAAGCTTTGATTTGGCAATTGATTTGCAGTGTTTTACAAAAATTAACGGGTTAATGGAACCATTAACTGTTTGAAGTGAGAAATAACGGCGTGTAAAATGATAATATTGTAAAGTTTAACATTAATTTATTTGAGGTTTATTAAGCAGTGGTAAAAAACGTCCAATATGAGTTGAACGTTAAGGTACTGTAGTGACCCGAATAATGGGGGGTGATAAGAGGTGGATCCCCATTTTGTGTCGTAATCAATAGGAGTCCGTATCCCTAAAAAGAACCGGTAAGCGGATAGAGTCCCTAAACATTAATTAGATTTCATAAATGTCAATTATACCTAATTGTAGTGCATAAGCGACTCTAGGATCAAATAAGAGGTTCGAAACTTGAAAGCATACTTAAGTTGTGAAAGTACATTCGTAAGTATTACCTTGCATTATCGCTCAAACTTTTGATAAAGATAAATAAACGTTTAATTCAACGGATAGTTGCAATACCGGATATCAGTAACGTAGGTTGGCGGAGCGTGGGTTGAAAATATAAGCAGTCCGTAACCGAACAACAGGTGGTAACCTTTGGAGAGGCCAAATAAATATCAGCCCCCCTCTCATTCGGGTCACTACAGTAAGCTCATAATGGCTGGGTTTCTGCAATCGCACTCAGTAACGAAGGTTGGCGGAGCGTGGGTTGAAAATATAAGCAGTCCATAACCGAACAACAGGTGGTAACCTTTGGAGAGGCCAAATAAATATCAGTCCCCCCCTCTCATTCGGGTCACTACAGTAAGCTCATAATGGCTGGGTTTCTGCAATCGTACTTGAGTATCGACTTAAGTTTTATTTACGAATTTGGACAAAACAAAAAAATGTCAATTTTGTTCCAGTGCAACAAAAGCGAACGTACAATTTTATTACACATAAAAAGGTACATTGGATATGCAATCTTAATTAGACCGAGAATAGTAATCTGATAGCATAATAGCCTGCACAAGGACAAAAATGGTCTAAGTAACCTATTTGCCTAACTTAATTAACCCCTTCTCACATTGAGTTGCCCATAGGCATCTCAGCACAGTGTGTATACGTTAAATAATATATATCGCACCGTGTTTAACAATTGCAACACGTATACATAGTACTAAATCACCACAAGACGTGAGAGCGCCTCGGGCTCGAGCGTCAAGCTCCTATAGCTGAGCGGTGATTGTATACGTCTCCCACTCCAGTCACTGGAGTTCGAATCCTAGCATAAAAGTAGGTCTCAGTGGAAATAGAAAATATTCATGTGATAAAGGTTTAAGTACGTATTTAGAAACATCAAACTGGTTAAGTATTCGCATAGCAAATACTTCAATATAAAATTATACATAAGTATAGGTTTCAGAAACCGAGACAATGTCTATAAAATGTTACAAAAGTGACTTGTGTTTGTGAACGCGTTATCGGTTTGAGCACCCCGGTATCTATTTACTCATGACTTGAATCCGACAAGATTAAACTATGATTTATTTATGTCAATGGTTACCCTAAGCTTTTACGTATGTAATTGTTAAACCTAAACCAATTTCTAAGCCTAAAGCCTCAACGTAACGATAAATCTATACACTGTAATTATCGTTTAGCTGATTAGTAAATTCAGAGAGAATTGTTATTTCTGGTTATATCTGAGTTAACAACAATAAACATTAACCTACTCTGAGCTGATTTAAATACTGGGTTAGTTGTTTAATTAACTCGAAATGAGCTCAATCAATTCAGAATTCTGAGCTCTGAAAGACCTAATTCAGAGCGACACTTCTGAGTTTATTCAACTCATTTTGAGCTAAAATCAACTCGCTGAAATTTACAGTGTAACAAAGCCTCCTAAGCAAAAATTGGTGTAATGCCTAAGCCTGCTGTGTTTACAGTCCGGTGGGAAAACAGGACACCCATGGAAACTAACGCATGCCATGATTTTCAACTGGTGAACGGTTAGTTTTTTGCTCCAAAACATATTTTATCATCTATCAGTCCGGCTTAAGGTACACTGCTACTGAAGTTGTTGCTTTCCGAGGCCAATTTTGGCTAATTTGGACGTTAGAAAACCTGAATCCCGTTGCAGGAAATAGGTGTAAAACCTAACAACGCATTCGTGGTCGAATTAATTTTTTTCTACTTGGTTACATAGAATTTCAAATATAACACACAAATGTGTGATTAGCGGCACTTACAAATCATAAGCAACATGAACTCAAAACCGCTACGCAGGGTAGAGCAAGTACTCGCTGAGCGGCACAGTATAGCACAGCGTCGGATCTAAGTGTAGATGCGCTCAGGCCACGCCTTCAACAAGAATCAACGCCAAAATTTTGTATTAAGATTTAGTACTAAAATTGCGTTTGGATTCTAGATCGCTTCGCTCGCGACATTTTTCAACGAGTTTACACTGCACGACCCCACGTAAGTAATTTGTAGATTTGTCACCTGATTGTGCAGCACCTTTAGGCTTCGCTTTAAACATTGCAATTATGTTGTGTTTTAGTGGTCACTCAATTGCTTGTCGTAATACCATGTTATGGGCTCAGGTGGACAAGGGTTGAAATTTTTGGCCAATATATAGCCTTAGTTGTGTAATAGCAGTAATGCATATTCGTAAACTTAAACAAAACCTAATAAGCCTCGGCGTATTAAGTATAAGCCCTAAGTTTAAGCCTAAGCCAAAAATAGTCTAAAGCTAAGCTCACTCAATTGCAATCCGGCAGAAAAACGGTACGGGCGAAATAATGGAACAAACTTCGCGAGGGAAACACCAACGAAGCCAACTGTAGTTTTAGCATTACATCCTGGTATAATATTTTAGGTACGTAAATCTAAGGAGTACGGCCTCTGTGGACTATTTGATACGACCCTTAGGGCATTTAAATTTTTGAACTTAATGTTCTGTTAGTGATATTGAAAACAGTTTTGGCTCAAGGTGTCCACGATTTCGACAAACGACGGAACATCCATTGCCACGTCCTTCATGATCCGGCCCTGTCGGCGCTAACCGAAAGCGTGAGGCAAAACTTCCACCTGCTATTTGCTGACGCACCCCCCGACTAGTGGTCTTTTTAATTAGTTCCGCGTACAAAAATTTCGCCTAAACGTTCAAATAGCACTCAATCATATGTTGCCACAAAACTACAACTTAAGCTATTTTAAGCTAAACTAGCACATAAATCTAAAATTAATTCATTTTTAAACTGTACTTCTTGCCAATTTCAATTATTGAAAACATTTTAAATGCGCACCAACAAGTACGACCCGATCGAAGGGGCGTCACCCTTGTCACGCTCCATCACCCGAAATGAAAACCAGCATTTTTTGTATTATGATTTAGTACTAAAATTGCGTTTAGCTTCTTGCTCACTTCGATCGCTGGCTTTTTTTCACTATTATTTATTGCTCTGCCCTGTCAGGAATTTTTGGATACGCGACCGCATACATGGCGCGCCTAATATAGCAACTGAAACGGCAAAATATAAAGAACCCAATGTCGAATCGTATTAGTTTTGTGGCGACCCTCGATTTCGTCATATTTCAACCCGCAGTAAAATTGATTAATTGCCGCAACAAAAACGACCTCAAATATTGTATATCCGGTTACATGCAATCAACCGGGTTGAACCTTATATTCGTGGGCCGCTGTTACGTAGCGTTTTGGGACTGTTTCGGTTCTTTCGACCGTATCCCGACATCCGGTGTGCCGCATAAAAAGCGAACGGTAGCGGCGACCATCAACACTTTCTGAACCAAAACGATTGTATGTTAGTACTACAATTGCGTTAGGATTCTCGCTCGTTTCGTTTGAAAGATATACACCGCTATGATATATTGCCTCTCCCATAGGTGCGCCCCCCCCGTTGCTGACCCTGTATACGCACCCAAGGGCACGGTGTAATATTCCGTCAACGCATAGGGTCCACGCATATGCCCCCGTTTGATATAAATGATTTTGAAATGCATATAAAGCTGACATTTTTGACAGTTGCCATGCGTATATATAGGTTTTCTATAACGGTGTTGTTGTGTTTTTTTACTTAAATTGATCGCTTGAAACCGCTTAGAGAGCACCGGCCAATCATTTTACCGGTAGGTTTGGGTGATTCGAAATCATTTTTGGCAAAACAAACCAAAATATACCCGGAAGTGTAGTAAGTAGCGATTTATTAAAAGTATCTGTATTTTAGTTGATAAAACAGAAAAAGAGATGTAGCATAAAATGCTCTTGGTGCCAAAAATGAATACTCTGGCAGTTCTGAAGGGGTTCAGTAGGAGATGGGTACCCCGCTAAACATTTATGAATCTGCCACTCAACAACTGGTCAAAAACAAGTCAATTATGGGGAATATTAATAATAAGACAGATGTGGAAGGATACATATGTGTATATATAACCAGTCGTAGTGGGACTACATGTATTGAGCGAAGCTCGAACACGCTTATGCAATTAATCTAATATGCAAATTAGTTATTAGCTAGCTACTTATTTATCGGTTTTGGAGCTTTGTAAAAAAATTTATTCAGATTCCTTTCTGAAAGTTTAAAAATATTTTATTTAGATTCCTCGCACCCAAAAACCCTTCAGTACTGAAATTACATTGCTTGTAACCACCGTAACAATTAGTGAAATATCTTAAAAAGTCCCAATTTAGACATACCCAATTATGCAAATTAGCCTGAAACTAATAAACGGCTTAATATTTTAAAAACCAATGCGAGGTCAACACACCAGGATTACAGGCCTTCAAACAATATAAAGTTTATCAAAATCGGTTCAGCGGTTCTAAGACTCTTTTCGGACGGTCGAACGGACATCCACCTCTCGACCCCCCAAGCACAAAATATAAAACCCTTCGCGAAACTCATTTTTCAAACTAAAAAGCTCACATGTTCGAAATTTTGAGGGATATTGAAAGAGTCAAAAAGTATTGTTAAGGCTAAAATTGATGCTTAACTGAAATGCACAGAACTTTACCGCTTCAAATTTATGGCAGTCGAACAGTCAACACTATTACAGTAGATTACAGTCGATGCAATATTCAAACGCTGGTTACTCGCCTGCATCACGAAAATATTAAAAATTGACGTCAATTTCATTCTGATAAAAAGTTTTGTTCAAAAGAAAAATCAAGAATTTCCAGAAGTAAAAAATCAAACATTTTCAAGAGTTAATAGCTAAGGATTTACACTTGGGCTCGTATTTTCTCGCGTATGAAGCACCGATCACCAGTTGATGATAGAGGTCTTGTAGCATTCGAAAAAGTAAATATGGAAACTCAAAATTCAGCATTTTTTTCGCATACGTTTTACTCTACCTCTGTACCAATTTTGAGTTCAACAACTACAACAGTTAGTGAGCGTTTGAAAACCTATTACTAATTAATGATAGTTGCTATACACATTTGAGAATATAGGCCGTGGTCTCATCCAATAATTCACAAGAACCTAACACACGTCTCATCGCTTAGATTCCTGCGCACTGTAAAGCAAAAATGAATATTTTTTCTCTTTTGCCGATATCTTCCCAGGGTGTGCGTTGTACCGTCAACCTGTACATTTTGACGCTTTGAATCAAACTTTCAAACTTCAAATTTAAAAATTCATTAATTTTCAAATATTAAACCGTCACTCATTTAGAAATATAAACGGTATGGCCGCAAGTGAAGTCGAAACAATTCACATTGTTTAGCATATTGTAATAGCGTTTGAAATCTCGGCCAATGTTAGCTTTTAGGGGTGTAACAGCATGCTAAACATTCCAAAGCCTAAGCCAAAACTTAACCGTAAAAAAGAGCCTAATTATATAAGCATAAAGCTTAAGAAAAAAATAGTCTAAAGCCAATGCTTGCTCTATTAATTCTTAAAAATCAAATGACTTTTGTGAAAGGACAATCAGAATTAACAAAAAAACATTTAAATTTTTCAAACAAAAATCGCGCGAGAATATGAAATACTCTTAAATCTAACCTGGGTAACAATATAATTTGTCTCGTTAGCTCACTAAAGCTAAGGAATAGTATCAAAAATTAAAACGCTATTTCAAACACCACCCTTTCTCACATGAATATTTTCAATTTCATATGAGATGTAATTTCAAGGTAAGATTCGATCCCCAGTCTCACGGGTGGGAGGCGTTTACGATGACCACTGATATATACGAGCATGACGCTCGAGCCCAAGTAGGCTCTCACGTCTTGTGGAGATTTTGCACTGCGCATATATGTTATAAATTTTAAAAACTGCTCGCAGTGTGTGTATTGCTTGTACATTTTATTGTATTTAGTTGCTCATAGTGTACTCTATGAGTGAAAAGGTTAAAAACGGTTTAAAACGGAGAAAGCTAACATATTTTAATAGCTATCGTAACAAACGAGACTAAATGCGTTTTTAGCGTTTGTCAAAACGTTATTTTAGCATCAATAAAAGCGATTTTTTTCAAAATGCGAAAAACGCTTTGTATTTTTGACATAATTCATTGCAAGTTAGGTCATAACCATTGCAAAAACTAAAAATTATCTTAAAAACTTTGTTTGCTTGCGTTTTTGCCTATATAACAACAACAACAACAACAATATATATATACTCGCGTCAAATAAATAGTATCTTTATAAAGATAGAAAAAACCCTCTGAAACCCGTTTAAATAAATGACAGTGATTTAATTTTAAGATAACATACGATTGGCTCGGCTTGTATTTTTGGTTTAAAGCTGGTATATGCGCATGTGCGATCGTATATCTCATGAATTGACGAGTAGAGATGGGGTTGGAGGCCTGTAGCCCCTGTTTTTTGTCTGCCGAGCTCATGTGATGGTTACGAATTTTCCGTCAATCTCATGTGAAGTATATATTTTGTCGTATTGAAATATCTTAGCCCCCCCCGGATGCTTCGTGGTCCTGTATCCAAGTATGTTTCTTCCTATATTGCCACATGTAATTGCAGTCATATTCACAGTTTTGAATAAACTCACGTGGAATTGGCTTGGTTGCATGAAAGCAGCTTATAGTGCGCATTGGCTTGAATTATTAGCTATGAGCTGAATTCACAGCTGTGTGTAGCATCTATCACCAGTTAGTAATAAGTTTTCATACAAACAGTTGCAGCGACTGTGAGAATCTTAAAATTAACACTGAAATAGAGCATATGAAACACTGAACAAAATGTTCATTTCCATAGCGTGTCATTCGCTAATTCGACAGTGCAGGACCCAACACTAGCTGTCGAACCTAAACGTTTGCTTTAAGGTTAAACTGAATATGCTTTCATTAAACAAATACTTTTCTGTCATATCTATCTGTATTATTAAAGTTGAGACGATCCACATACGTAGTTTGGACAATTTTTCAGCATTAATATAACTAGTACACGTAGTTGCACACATGTGCAACTGGGCTAACGCTTGCGTGACGTTAACAAAAATCTGTTTGAACGCTGCCCAAAATACGTATGATGGACGTTTCAGCTTTAATATATATTAGTACACGTAGTTGCCCACATGTGCAACTAAACTAAGGCGTTTCGGCCCTAAGCTAAATTGTTACTTGGACCCTCACATAGTGACCGAGATTAAAAATGCTTTTTGAAAAGCTGTAGCGCGTTGCAGATACAATCTAAATTTGCATACGGAACGTAAATAAAAATCTGCTGGAACGCTGCCCAAAATACGTATAATGGACGTTTCAGCTTTAATATATATGTTTTTAACAATTCGGGCAAAGCATTAAAGTTGTATGGCAAGAACACTTTATTAATATTGAGTTATTTTCTAGTGTTCATTTTTATAATCAAAAATTATAACAAATGTAGGAATTACATGAAGAACTTGTCGGATGAACGAATGTTTTTAGTGATACAGGGCATTTAACTCAATTTAAAAATGATTTCTACAAATTAATATTTTAATTTTGAAAGTTGCGCTGTGGGGCAATCATGGTTAGTTTTACAGTTAAAGTGTTATGGCAGCACGGTAGTCTTCGTGATCGTGATTCAAAGGCGTAACTTGGATTGAGTGTAAAACTTAATGGGTCACATTATACTTGTCGTGTGGCGACGTCTACCACCGTAAGACCCCGCAAATCAGAAGCTTTATTTAAAAAGCTACATCATCCGAGGCCGTACTATAGTTCACATTCAATGCGGCAAGCGACACGGCGCCGGCAGAAACTGGAGAGTACCGGACGGTAATAGAGGGCATTAATTTAGCAAAGGGTACAGTGCCACCCTTTGGACAATCCCTTCCCGAGTTAAATGTTTTCCGTTAAATTTTGAAAATTCAAGTAATTAAAGTAATCTTGGATATATACATATATACCACCAGGTTTAGGTTAACGTTAAAAATTAATTTCGGCCATCGAACCGTTTTGATTTCTTTGAAGAGTAATGACGCATCGTCTATGAAAACCTTGCGCAATCCCTGTCGTCACACCATACAGTACAGAAAGCGGATTCGCGTAAGTTGCCTAAATACCTTCTAAAAACTTAGACTTAAATTATAGCCTAACTAAACTTGAATGTGAGTGTAGTAAAACTTAATTGGCTAAACGGACTAACTAAACTACAATTTTAGGTTTGAATACAAGTAACATATTTTTAAGTTTAACACGAGTTTAAGTTTAAATTATTTTTAGTTTAAAGTATAACTGCTGCTCAGAAACTGTGTAACTTTTACAATTTATTAAGTTTAGATTAAACTAAAAATACGCAAAACATAAAATGAGTCTAAGCGTAACCTACCAGTTTAGGTCAGTTAATCTAAAAAGTTAGTTTAACACTGCCAGAATAGCTTTAGCTTAAAACGACTTAGTTTTAGCTTTTAGATAGTATATGCATCAATTAAGCTTTAAAATGCACACACGGCCGCAGCAGCCACCCCCATACCCCATTTAGGAGGCCTTCACCCCTAAAGGGGCCCCATCCCTAACCGGTTGAAACAAAATCCGCTTAAGTTTTAAAATGAGTCTGGCATCTCGCTCGCTTCGCTCGCGAGTTTCGGACCCTGATATTTAAGGGGAGCCCCCCTGCCTGCTCCGGTACTATATGCACAATCTGACAAAGGAAAATTAAAGCAACCGCCTTAGCGATTTTAGGTAGATGCTTAGGTTAGGCAGCAAGCTTAAGTTTAGGCTAAAGATTATATGAAGGCTTTTTACGCTTAGGCACAGAGGTAAGGTTTCGTAAGCCAAAGCTTAAGACTAAACCTATCCGTAAATCTAGTAAAAGTACGCAAGGGCCACGTTAAAATGGCGGTGTACGTTTGATGACGTCCGGCGCCGTCTGTCACCATCCTGCACGGTCGGGCACCGTTCCCCAACGCACCGTGCATTACCAGAATGTCACAGCATATCAATTTGTAAACAAAATTTTTTTGACGTCATCGTTAAGTTTCTACAAACCGCAAACATGGAAACATTTCATTTTCAATTCGGAAAAGAAAACTTTTCGCAGTGAAATTGAGTCGAACGCTTAGTTTGCGAACCTGAACAGATGATGATTACCTAACGCGTTCAGTGCAGCAGTTTCGTGAACTTTAAGCGGTTTCCTATTTGAAACCAGATATACCGAACGTAAACCTCCCGACTGGCCAAAAATCATACCAGTTTTGCCTCCGGATGCCGACGGAAATAAGTTTGTTGACACACAAAAAAAAGCTTCAAAGTATACATAAAGTATTGAGAAATGGGAAAAAAGTTTGAAATGGCTCAAACCCGTTGCCAGATTACCTTGCTGGGAGGGGGTTAAAATTTTTTTCGTGGGGGGCATACAAGGGTTTTCGCTTGACGTCAAGGTGGACAACTTTCTAGGGAAACGGCAAAATTGTTCCAGGGGCATGAATCCCGTGCTACCCGTTGGCTACAGGCTCAACACGGTTACAATTGCATACTGTTGCTTTACTTTCACAAACTTCCGTTCATATACCTGGGTACGTTCATAACATACTTATAGGTCTTAGTGGGTTAAACAAGACGGTCGTTTTAATTGCAACAAACCTCAATATTCCAGGCAACTAGAAGATAAACGGGGGGTAACTGCGGGGGGGGGGCGGTAATTGCGGGAAGGTAATTGACTTGCAAGTGATCCTGAAATATATTCCAGAGGGCAGAGGCATAAACATGGATTTGATTTCGTGAGGGTATAACCTTATGCAAAGATTAATGAGCGAGAAAGTTTTTACCTCTGTGCATCCAGAAGCCTAGGGGCCGGAGCAGCCGCCCCCATAGCCCCTCTTTGGGGGTGCGCCATTCCTGTCTGCTCCGGCACTGAGAAGCCTACTATTGCAAAAAAGCATGTACAAGGTTATTTTTTTCGTGTCTGTCTACAAATTTCATGTAGGGTCATATGCCCTGTATCTCTCAGGTAGCATGTGCACTTGTTACAGGAGTCAAAATCGTTACAGGGGATCCGCAGAACTGGCAACCCACTTATGGCTGCAAGACCGCATTTATTTTCTAGTTTTTACCAGTGGCACTTCAGTTTCGAGCTAAGCTTGCTGAGGGGCTAAAAAGTTTTCAAGACAGGCATATAAGTGTTTACAGTGTTTACATGACTTACAAGCAGGGTTGAAAACATTCCTAGGGGTGGTCGAAATTTTTTCATGAAGGCTGAGCCTCGCCTGTTCCCTCGCTCTGGCTACGGGCCCGTGACATTTGCGTACTTTTTTTGTGGTGCGGCGCCGTGTAGGCACAAAAGAAAAACTAAAAGGCCTCAAAATTTCACACAGGTTCTCTGTGTAGGGTACGTCGTGTCTTTTATGATAGTAAACGAAAAATGTGAAAACGGGATTAATAGCGTTGTCGAATTTCGTTTTATTTCATTTGGCATCTTCGAAAATAATTAATTATTACGAAGCAAAAAAATATACCGTTTGGATTTAAAACTGGTGCATTTTTTGAGAGAAAGAGACACACACACACAGAGAGAAAATTGGCTATTTTTCGGCCGAAATATAAAGGTTTGTTTTGTAAGATCAAAAGAAATATTGTGCTAATATATTTGACAGTGAAATTCTGTGAAATTGTTTGGAAATGTAACCTAAGCAAGGAAGCGTGGAATCATACTGAGGCGGGCCTGTAGCTAAGGGGAGGCCAAGGAGCGGCTCAGTCTTGCCCCCTGGAAAAATTTTTTTTGCTCCCTAGGAAATTTTCAACCTTGCTTGTAAGCCAATGAAAACCCTTATGCTTCTAGTAAAAATTTGTTACCCCGTCTAGAAAGGTAAGCTGGCTACGAGCCTGTACTGGGGGCTTGGCCGTTCCAAATATGGGCATAATTTAAACCATGGATTTCTCACGGTTTTAAATTATTTTGCCACAAATTTAAGCTGAAAGTTGTTTCGGCAGATTTTCCGTGTAAAATTTTTATCGTTAATAGCAGAAAAGAGTTGAAAAGTTTGCGTTAAATGGAATTCATTGGGAATTGAGCAGTTTATGACACTTTTGAAAAGTATTAATTTCATATTTGGACGGCTGTCATGATTGACGGTGTTTATTAACATACTGGCTTGTCGCATAGAAACAGATGCTAGGCAGCTACTAAATAAACATCGTCCAAAAAGAGCTTGAACTAACGAGAGTTGGCTTGTGTTGCTACAAATTCAAGTTTAGTGTCACTGCTCGCCCTTAGAAATCTGAAAGTGCTAACCATGGTGTTACCGCATATCCGTTTCCGGTAAAAATTTCGACGTTCGGCTCCGTTACCGTTATAGAAGTATTAGAAATTCAGGTATTTTTAAGCTGAAAATTAGTTATAAATAACGTATATATCTTGCAATTTTTCATTTTACACGTATGCTGCAGTTGTTCGAAATGAAATAAATATTAATACGAAATTCATCCAAAATCTTAAAATATTCGGCGCATCCGCTATTTTTTCTTTAGAATTTTTAAAAAGTCCCGTTAATGTTTGCATTCCTCAATTGTGTTGGCAGAAAAATAAAACATATTTGAAACTATTAATGGCCCATGTATAGAACAGGGCCGGAACAGCAGTATAAGCATATCCCTAAGCCTAAGCATAAGCCAAAGCCTAAGCGTATGGATGAGCCTATTCCTAAGCCTAAGCCTAAGCCTAAGCCTATGAAAAAATAGTCTAAAGCTTTAACTGACTCGATTATAGCCCCTCCGCAAAATGATCCGGCCCTGTTTTATACATGGGCAATATTAATTATACTTCAATACTTGATTTCCGTTTTTATTTCAATCACTACCTGTTTTCGTGTTTTTACTATCTGTTTACACCCTGATGCTAACCCATTTTTTAAACATTCGTTCGAAGGTTTTTTAACGCAGAAATATGTAGGCCTGGGTCGACCATAAAAACATGCTCAGAGTTGGTGATAAGGTTCGAAATTGTTGGTTCACCATTAACGGACCTTTAACCGAAAACTCATTTCTAAGCTAAATCTTGCTCGGCTCTTTAAACCGGAATTCCAACCGGATCATCAAAGTAGTGTTCAGGTTAAGATGAACTGACGTTGCCACCAATCGCGTATGACCAGAGTTAATGTCAAGAGGTCTTTGGGCCCCCTCAGATGGCTTCTGAAACCTGGATTTCGATCAGTGAATATAATTTAGACGCATGTCAGTTGACGTAAGATGTAAACAAAAATCTTTATACTTTTTACCGCAGTAATACCAACAACAAAATCTTGGCTACGTACATGATTAGCATAATGCATCCAGTCAGCGGCGGATCCACAAATTTCTGACGGCCGAAGGTGGGTGGGCTGCGATAAGTTATGAAACGCCATTTTTTACCGTATGCTATTTTTACCAATTTTCCAATGGGAAATATTGTAAGGCCGCGGGACCTTACTATTTTATCGTAAAAATTTTCTGACGGAGGATAGCGTACACCCCACCTTTGGATCCGTTAGTTCATCCAGTGAGCCACCAGTAGACGTAAGGTCCCCATGTCGGATCAATAATTGTAAAATATAAATGAAACGGTATTTACGTTTTCCGAAAAGGGCAAACAATCAATCATCATTTAAGCTTGAAAAATACATAAACGACATTAAAATCTTAGTCAAAACATGTCTTTAAAACATTTCACGCAATTATTTCATTTGAGAACGTCGAATAGACGAAATTGAAACTATAACTAATAACATTTGAGATCTACTGGAAACTATTACGCATCGTTCACTTTATCTTGTGCCCGCTGTTGTAGAAAATTCAGTAACGCCAATTATCAACTGCGGTTCGGAAACGTAACTGCAGTTGGAAGTTGATAAAATTATAACGCGTCGTTCACTTTATCTTGTGTCCGCTGGTGTAGAAAATTCTGTAACGCCAATTATCAAACGCGGTTTTGAAACGTAACTGCAGTTGGAAGTTGATAAAATTATTATGCATCGTTCACTTTATCCTGTGCCCGCTGTTGTAGAAAATTCTGTAACGCCAATTATCAAACGCGGTTTTGAAACGTAACTGCAGTTGGAAGTTGATAAAATTAAAATTGCACAAACGGTAAATTGAATTATTCTATAAAACGTTTGCAAGTTGCGCGGTTGCTTAGCATACAATATGCATATTGTATTTTATTTGAAGTGATTTCTGAAAAATTCATATATTACACCAAACCATATGATGATTATTCTATATAATTAAAATTGGAACGCCCACATACGTATTTTGGACAACGTTCCAGCATTACTTTGTTTACAATATTTTCTTAGAACAAAAAATGTGATTGTTCTGTGAAAAGAAAATTCGCATGCAGATTGTTGTGAATTCGCTCACTTTTGCGCATTGCGCAAATCCGGAAGACTGGGATAAATTATCAACCAATGATCTGATACCACTTGTTCATTTTGGACAGGGGTGGATCCAGCCAGTTCCGGTGTCGAAGGAACAGCGAATGATACTTGTTATATATTGCAATTTCACAGTTTCTGAAAAGTAGTGTTCATTTGCAAATATTTCAATATTTAAATGTAATATATAGTGCCCAAAGCAGAACAAAATTTCTTAAAACCTTTTGTTTATCCTAGGCATATTTTCACAAATTTAGCAAAAAAACACACTGGGACCTTCTGATTGACAATTTGTATGGCTAAATTTACTATGGTCCTGCTAGAAATATGCGACAAAATTAACTATATAATCTATAATTAGCACCGACATTTAAGTTAAACTAACGTTAAAATGAGTTGACAGGTCAATTGAAGCTTTAACATTGCTACATGTTCCATGAGCGGTGTTAAAATATAGGGTTAACGTGGGTAAGTGGGGTCCAGTAGGAACAATAAGCTGCTACAGCTGCAAATTTTCGAATTTTTTACCTTTGCTTAGGCTTAAGCTTAAGCTTAGGCTTAGGCTTAGGCTTAGGCTTAGGCTTAGGCTTAGGCTTAGGCTTAGGCTTAGGCTTAGGCTTAGGCTTAGGCTTAGGTTTAGGCTTCGGCTTCGACTTAGGCTTAGGCTTAGGCTTAGGCTTATGCTTAGGCTTAGGCTTATGCTTAGGCTTAGGCTTAGGCGTATATATCTACCTTTATAAAAAATTGCTTATGAAACCCTGAGGGTGCAGTTGTATTCCCTTCGGTACCGAAGCAGGCTTGGATGCTCTCTCTAAAAAATTTCAGGGTTGGGGCCGCTTGCGATGACCAAAATATTTTTCAAATTCTGATCAATTTTAACGGCCATTGTTGTTTAAAATCTTGTTAAGGTGGAGCCCCTCGTTTGGGTGCCCCCCAAATGGAGGATATGGGGGTGGCTACTCCGGCCCTGACTCCCATACAAATACCTGAGGCACAAATGACTTGTGCCCTGTAATTACGCTTGAACGCAATTAAACACTGAAGTGTGTGTGTACGATGCTCATTATGTAAATTACTGAATAGAATAGTTTTCGCAACATCAAAACAATAAGGAATTTTTAAGTACTTCTGGCATAAATAAACGGGCAGGGTCGGAGTAGCCACTCCCCATACCCCCATTTGGGAAGCCCCACCCCTAAAGGAGCCCCCACGCTAATCGGTGGAAACAAAAACTGCTTAAGTTTTAAAATGCGTCTGGCTTCTCGCTCGCGAGTTTGGCGAGCCCCACCTTTGAAATTTGGGCAACCTTCACACCTGCCTCATCTGGCATTGCAAACAGGGTTGCAGCAGCCACCCCCCATGCCCCCATTTAGGCTGGGGCCAGGCCCCCGCTTTAGCAAGATGTTAAACAAAAGATTCGAAAAATATTTTGATCATCACAAAGGGCCCCACCCCGGATATTCATGGGGCACCCTAGCCTGCTCTGGTACCGCAAAGGAATAAAACGAATTGGAATATATCCCCCAGAAATTTGTGTAACGAGGCAAAAAAAGTTACTTTTACAGGCTGTAGAAAAACCTACAGAGGTAAAAAATATTTCCATGCTTTCTGTGCTGGCAGAATACTTTTAGACGAGCTTTATTCCCTTGATATATATACTCCTGCAATGGCGGATCCATGGGGGGCACCCCGGCCGTGCCCCTCCCAACAGCATCTCGACAAAAATATACTTAGCAATTTTGTGACAATAGTTCGTGGTTTGTGTCAAAGTAAGTTTATTACCTGTAAAATTTTGGCCCCCCCATTTTGAGATCCTGGATCCACCACTGTACTCTTGGTTACACTCCTGCTGACAGATTGGATATATAACCTGTCAGATATGTTTCAATACCTTAAACGATTACATAAGGTTGGTTTTTTGCCTAAAACTCAAACATTTAACCTAAAGTAAATAGTTTAGTTGAAGAAAAAACTTGTACTTGTTTACCTCCGCGAACACATTTTGACCGGATTAATACAATAGATATAGGCTTAAGTTTACGCTTAGAATTTAGGCTTAGGTTTTGCCTTAGGATTAGGCTTAGGTTTGTTTCAGAAACTCAGTCATCGTTTGAAATTATGAAACTTTCAATCTCAGATCACACCTTAAACGCTACAATACCAATTACAAAAACGAGAGTTATAGGCTTAGATTTTGCCGTTAAATTAGGCTTTGGCTTGTTTCAGAAACTCAGTCATTGTTTGAAATTATAGAACTTTCAATCACAGACCACGCCTTAAACTATACAATACCAATTTCAACAACGAGAGTTGATTCAACACCCAGTAATCTTCCAATTCCATTGCGTTTGATGATAAGTGCTACATACATTTGAGCGAGTGAGAAAAATGAACTTCAATACATATTGAAATCGTTGATATTAGTGTAATATATACATAGTGCCGTCGAAAACGCCGTTCAAACTCACCAATGAGGGTTCTCGAACCTTGGGGGGCCCATAAGGGCAAACTATAAATTTTTTTCGCGAACCATACAGGTATAGAGCTGTGAAAACATTTTGCTAAAGTCCCTCGGACTTGTTTGGGGGTGCCCCGATTATTCTAATGACGGTCTTGTATTGTACAGAAGTCCTTTAGTACGAAACCAAAACATAACAAATTTACAATACCACTTTCACAATGATACGAAATGGTACAAATAAATCCACAAGCCAGGTGCGTGTCTAAGGAATAGGATCGCGGTAGTGACGGACGGCGTCCGTATGAAACGAAATTCTGGATACGCTCCTGGTGTAAACCATTGCTCGCTGACACCTAATCTCACTCCGGTCAGTGTTTTGATATCGATAAGAGATAAGTTAAGTAGCCAAATGCTAAATAGACCGTTTGAAAATCAGCAATTTTAGCGGTACCTGTTTACTATCTGCACCCCCCCGACTAGTGCTAATTTAATAGAACGCAAAATTTCTCTCACATTACTACTATTCACTGTTGTCCAAAGCCTAGGACAGCGCTATGCTTGTCGTCCGGCGCCGTCCGTTACCGTGTAATACCGTGCGTCACTGTGCGCGTACGATACTGCACAGTGTCGGAAGATGACACACAGTGACGGACAGCGACGGGCGGCGACAAACGGCACCCAACGACAATAAAATTAATAAAAGCATAACGCCACCGGCCCATGTAAAGGATCAGGGGCGGAACGTTTTCCTGTAGGACTGCTATTGAGTAAACTTCAGCTTTAGACTAATTTTTTGATTACCTTAGGCTTAGGTTTAGGAATATGCTCATTCTTACGCTTAGATATAGGCTTACGTTTAGGCTTAGGAATATGCTCATTCTTACGCTTACATACAGGCTTACGCTTAGGCTTAGGAATATGCTCATTCGTACGCTTACGTTTAGGCATAGGCTTAGGCTTAGAGTTAGGAATATGGTTATAATACTGTTCCGCCCATGTTGTTTACATTGGCCGCGCCACCTAAGCGTAAACATAAACCTAAGCAGGATTGCGGAAATGATTTTTTCCAGTACTGTCAACAGAAAATGAGCAGCTAACCATAAAACGGTGGAGAAATCAAATCCAATAAGAAATCTTATTTTAATAATCAGCCAATTGACAAGTGTCAGACGGCATAGTTCGGAAACTCGCAAGCGGAGCGAGCACAAACCCAGCTCATTTTTTGGGTTAAAAGTTTCACATTCCAACACCAGCGTTTACTGGAATTTAAAACTTTTAGCGACGCCTCTATACTTTTGTATGCGTGTCGCTGACACACCAGACACTCCTGTTCTCGCGCGCCTGTGCCTCAACCGATTTCTACGCATTAAGCCTAAGCCTAGGCCGATGTTATTTCGCTCGTCATTAAGCGAATGTTACTTTAAGAGGCGTAACAGTAGACCAAGCGTATTCCTAAATCTAAGCCTAACCCTAAGGCTAAGCACACAAATGTAATCTAGAATCTAAACCTAATTTTTATAGAGCCACCAGTAACCTGAACACCCCTATAGGCCCATCATTATATGGGGGATCAGTTTTGTAAGTGGGAAAGTATTACCAATTTAGTTATAACAAGAGTCACCGCCTGAGAGCCGTAACAGAAACCAAAATAGGTTTCGCTTACCTGTGAGCTTCACCAAACTTCGACCTTCACAAGCGTCGATCCATCGTTTACGATCGTCCATTAGATTGACATTTCGCCCAAAACCAAACTGGAGCCAGGGCACAAATGAACAGGAACGTTGTGTTTTCAGTATAACTATTATTTGGATATAAGGTTAATATGATTATTAATTATAATTACTAAAAACAAAATATGTATATAACAACAAATAATTTCTTTCCTCCTTAAAAAAATTTCGTTTATTTAGTATGGCCAATGTTACTTTAAAGGCAGTCCCATTTTCCCGGGACAGAAATGTACCAGGAGTACATTCAAAAAATATAATTCGGACAGCGAAACAGTTGGGACAGATGAAACAGTGGGACAAATGGGGCAGTTGGGACAGCTGGGACAGATGGGACAGATGGGACACTTGAGACACTTGGGACAGATGGGACAGATGGGACAGATGGGACAGTTGGGACAGCTGGGACAGATGGGACAGATGGGACACTTGAGACACTTGGGACAGATGGGACAGATGGGACAGATGGGACAGATGGGACAGATGGGACAGTTGGGACAATTAGGACAGATGGGACAGATGGGACAGTTGGGACAGATGGGACAGTTGGGACAGATGGGACAGTTGGGACACTTGGGACACTTGGGACAGTTGGGACAGATGGGACAGATGGGACAGTTGGGACAGTTGGGACAGATGGGACAGTTGGGACAGATTGGAGAGATGGGACAGTTGGGACAGACGGGACAATTGGGACAGATGGGACAGTTTGGACAGATGGGACAGTTGGGACAGATGGGACAGAAGGACAGTTGGGACAGATGGGACTGCGGGACAGATGGGACAGTTTGGACAGATGGGACAGATGGGACAGTTGGGACAGATGGGACAGTTTGGACAGATGGGACATTTGGGACAGATGGGACAGATGGGACAGTTGGGACAAACGGGACAGATGGGACAGATGGGACAGTTGGTACAGATGGGACAGTTGGGACAGATGAGACAATTGGGACAGATGGAACAGTCGGGACAGATGGGACAGATGGGACAGCTGGGACAGTTGGGACAGATGGGACAGTTGGGACAGATATATATGTATATATATTAAATATGTATATATACATATATACATTTATGTGTATATATCCTACGTAAATATATCTGCCTGTGCATATGTAAACAGGAGCGCATAAGTGTGCACTCCGGGTATATTTGTGTCCCGGGAAATTGGGACTGCCTCTATAGTAACATGAGCCTTTAGTATTATAATTGTCTTAAAACGCTTTCAAGCAGTCATAGACCAGTTATGTTCTAAAACATTGCTTCGCTCAGATGTTTAGGTATATAGCAATTGTTCAAGTAAGGCTTTTACGTCATAAGAAAGAATTTTGGTTAAGGGGGCCTAGCCCTTTGCTGGTTTCCCCTTTCGCTAGACCTCCGGAAAATTTTACTCGAAACAACGTGGATGGCTGGAACATCAGTGTTTAAAATTTTGAAAAAAAACAAAATTAAAAAATATAAAAATAAAAAATAAAATTATAAAGTTCCTTACCATGGGGTTAGGGAAATCGATATTAAAGGTTTTATATCAGCAATTTTAGAGAACTCTTAAGCCTAAGCCTAAGCCTAAGTCTTATCTCGTGCGCCTCAGTTTTTGACACATACACATTGATGGGGTTTATCGCCCTAAATGGACGTTAGCCAGGCGCTTACCTCGTTATCTAATAGAGTGTACTATAAGCAACTAAACACAAACAGTATGCGAGCATTTACCCGCACAGTGTGCAGTGTTTCACTATTGTTACATATATGTCGTAGGCTATTCTGCTATTCAGGCTAATTACTAATTGGCCTTGGCCAATCTGCTGTTCTGCGTAATATCAGTTTCGCCTATGCTAAACGGCTATTGAACTTATGACCAATCAGATTTTATTATTCATACCAATACCGTTAACCAGTCAGCGGTTGGTTTTACATCACTGTTGTTTTGCTGCATTTTGCAATCGCTATTTGGCCTAGGCCTCTTTGCTCTTTGCTGAAAATATCAGCTCAACCATTGAGCACAATTTTTGCCCACTCGCCAGAAAGTTGTCAACCTTGATACTAAGTACACGAAAACCCTTGTATGTCCCTCCTAAAATTTTTTTAGCCTTCCTAGCAAGGTGTGCTGGCTACTGGTCTTGGGCTAACAGTAAAAGATTTTAACAGAATTCTAATATACTTGTAAAATTTGTATACATTATACTTTATGCTTATCATTACCATGCTTTATCAGCCACCTCTAGGGATAAGTATAATTTTGCCTATGGTCAAAATAAGCATACAACGGTAGACTGCGCCAAATTTAACACGTCAAAGCTAGAAAAATAACACACACATCGCCGTTATTTTATCAATTAAACCTAATATATAAACCTAACATAAAGGCATGTATTATTTATCGTTAAGTTAACCTTAGATAATACCGTTTATGCCCTGAAAATATATTAACACAACCAAATACAGTATTTTCTAGCTCACATGTTTCGCTATGAAATTTTATTAGTTTTACCTTCATGTGTGGCTCTTTAGATCTATAACAGACCGCGGTACAGACACGTAGCAAGCTCACGTTGCTAGGAAAGGCTAAAACATTTTCAACAGAGACATACAAGGGTTTTCGATGACTTACAAGCAAGGTTGAAAATATTCTAGGGGGAGAAAAACATTTTTCAGAAAGGTGACGAGCCCTACTGGCCCAGCTATGGCTACGGGCTGGCCGCGATACGATAGACTGACAAAAGCGGTGCCGCGATTTTAGTTCGGAGGGAATATTATGACGTAAAAATAAGTTTTCGACTTCTAAATTTACGGAAAAATAACCTGACGCCTGTTCGGTGGTTTTCTTGTATCTTTATAAATTTCAGGATGAAATATATCCATTCAGTTATCCCCTTGCGGACGCTCCTACATATTGAATGTAAAAAATGATAGGTAAATGTTACTGACAACATATATGCTAAGCTTTAACTAGCAGACCGTACCGTAACGTCTACTACAGGTATATAACGGTTGTGTTATTAACGTAAACTCGGTTCCTTTGAGATGTGGGAAATATTATTCTTGCGGCACACAAGAATGGGTCAGGCACGTCACGTAGCGAAATGGGGGTGTACGTAGGTTCAGCCTTCCCACAACAACTACAGCCCCTCTGGAAAATCTCCAATCTTGTTTGTAAAGTAATCGAAAACCCTTCAGCCTCCGTGGAACAATTATAACCCCTCTAGAAAATCTTTAATGTTGTTTGTAAGTCATCGAAAGCCCTTGTATGACCCTACTGAAAAATGCTAAACCCCGCCTAGCAAGGTAAGCTGGCTACAGGCCTGAGCCAGGGGCGTAAGCAACGGCAGATAAAGGATAAAGATGATATAACGGATCCCAGGTTTTGGGATAGCCTTCTGGATTCATGAGATCAAAAAAT
Organism: Enoplolaimus lenunculus; assembly: GCA_030248215.1. Taxonomy (NCBI): domain Eukaryota; kingdom Metazoa; phylum Nematoda; class Enoplea; order Enoplida; family Thoracostomopsidae; genus Enoplolaimus; species Enoplolaimus lenunculus. The sequence continues at coordinate 265,680 of JASANG010003629.1, forward strand.
TTTGTTTATTACGTAAGGTTACACGCTGCCGATGTTGTGTCCAAGGTACTATGCCTGGATAATAAGCGCCGGCATGAATGTCTACCGATATCAGATAAATCTTGCTGGGCACATACAGAAATTAACACTTTTAACCCTCAATGGCCCGACAGTCTACATATGTAGACATAACCAGTTCGACAATTGATTGTTCGGCAGGTGCTATAGTTAAGAATCTATTGTTTAATTTCCATCGATAATTATTCTGTTATAGTAGTATAAAAAACTTATAGCATTGTGGGAACAAAAGTTTGGTGTACAGTGAGTCATATACCTATATAACCCGACCGTCTACATATGTAGACAGATGTTGATTTGATCATAGTTTGAGTTTTGACAAGAATTGGAACGTTTTGTTCTTACACACGGTTTTGTATGGTGAGGTAAAGTCAGGGAAATGTCAGGTTTGCATAAATTATCTTTGACTGAGGTCGTACGACGTGTATTAGAACCAAGTGATTCAGAGACAGAAGATGACAAACCGGACGACAATAGTTCAAATGACGACTCAGAATCAGTTGAGTTAGGTCAATGCAGTAGTCAAGAGGCTGCTATTTATGAGCAAGATAGTGATGGTGAATTACAAAAACAATCGGACGCATCTAGTAGTGAGTTGAGCGATATGGACGAGACTTCTAGTGGAAGTAATGTGTTTTTGTCAGCGACGGGTGTTGAGTGGCATTCTACAACACCGCCTGTCCGTGTGTTAGCTAGAAATGTAATTCGCTTTCGCGAAGGCACTGCAGTAAACCCTACAACAGAGTCACAAGCATTTTATCTTTATATAAACGAGCCCATTTTACATACAATTCAGCGACTCACTAGTAGGCGACTGCGGGCGCGCAATTTTTCAACGCTACCAATGTGCGAGCTGAAAGCTTGGCTTGGGGTGGTAATCAGAGCTGGTGCAGATCGCGATAACATGTCTCCAGTGGCTTCACTATTCACCAAAAACGACAGCAGGCCCTTTTACCGCTGCGCGCTGTCAAAAAACAGAATGAAACAGTTGCTGGAAAATGTAACATTTGACAACAAACTGACTCGCCGGGAGCGTCAAAAAAGTGACAAAATGGCTGCTATACGAGATGTTTGGGACCTATTTCAGTCCAACTTACGTCTTCATTATATACCGTCCGAATCACTTACAGTAGATGAACAGCTCTACGGGTATAGAGGATATGCACCGGGGCGAGCGTACATGCCGGCGAAACCTGCTAAGTACGGCGTAAAAATATTCTGGCTTTGCGATGCTCGGAATGGATATGCCCTAAAAGGAATATTTATACAGGGCGTGAAGGCGAACGGGCCGTAGGGCTTGCTAAACGCATCGTAATGGATCTATTCAACCATACTGTAACACTCAGCGAAACATTTTCATGGACCGCTATTACACACCTCAAAAATTAGGAGTTGGATTAATAAACGGGATTACAAAGACAGCCAGCATAAAGACAGACAACTGCCGCCACCCTCCCCCGGTTAAAAAAAAAAAAAAAAAAAAGAGATGAATAAACCCCCTTTTTTAGACGACTCAAAAAAACGCATAATATTGGCGTCTTATTGTCAAAAAAAAAAAAAAAAAGTGCAATAATAATAATAATAACATAAGAAAAAGAAAAATTAAACAAAAAGAGAGAACAAAAACAGCAGCAAAACTGTAATAAAATATTAGAAAAAGCGGGGTTGATGTAATTGAAGTCTTGCATTTATAATTTTACCTGAAACACCAAAAGAATAGTTACCCTTCTTTACTCTTTTTCAATAATATTTATATTGCTTCGCACAACGCATTCAAGATAACAAAAATACCCCAAAATTTACAAGAAAAAAACAGCAGAACAACTAGCACAAGACAACAAAACCAAACAATACAAAAGTAAAAAAATAAAAAAAAAAACAACCAATACATATATATCTTACGCGCTGCCACAGAAACGAAACAAACCCTCTAGAACTCTTAAACCCAGCACAAAACAGGTCACAAAATGTACAAAAAATACAAGAAATCGATGTGATACATATGGAAAAAAAAAAGCAAAAACAACATAAAACCAACCAAAACGCACAACAACATTGCACAAATGTACAAAACTCCCGCAGTGGGAGGCTGGACGGGGAGCGGGTGGAACTCCGCAAACACAAAAAAATTCAGGGCAGAAGAAGAGCAAAGGGCAAAGCAACCGTTAATATGTAGGTAATATAGAGTAACAAATATGTCACATTTTTATGCCTTTTAATCTATTTTATGTGCGCACTTCAACGCAATTTTACAGCGGCACACCTGCGCAAAAAGAGGTGTAAGTAGGAAAAGATTTTTTTACTACACGCAAAATTGCTTCACCAGCGACGACCCATGTAAAGATTAGGGGCGGAACGTTTCTCCGCGGGACTGCAGTAGAGTAAGCATAATCTTTAGACTATTTTTTCGCTTGGCTTAACCTTAGGTTTAGGCTTAGGCATACGTTTAGGAGTATGCTCATTCTTACGCTTAGGCTAAGGCTTAGACTTAGGTTTAGGCTTAGGAATAGGCGTATAATACTGTTCCGTTCCGGTTCTTTACATTGGCTCCAGTGACTCACCTTTGCCTACCCTTATTTTTGTTTTGTGTTCAGAAAAAAACTTGGCTAACTTTTACGTATATTGATTAAGCAATCGCTTGGACTTGGTGTTGCGCCACAATTAACGCTATTAGTGGTTAACAGGATACAACCGGATGTGAAAAATAGCCAGTAGAAGGTTAACGAGTTTTACCGGAACCATAGTTATCGACTAATACATACGCAGTTAAAATAGCGTCAAACCAAACTGTGAATTTAATACAAATTAGCTGCAGTGTTGTCAAAACTTTAATAGTTTTTTAAGACTTCTTTATAAAAATATTCTCAAATTAAAACTTCAAAAATTACTCAAAAGTTTACCAGGGGCTGTCGAATGCCGAGCGGAGGAAAAGTAGGAAGCGCACCCGTACTCTCGGTCATCGAGGGTTCCGGAGAATTTCGGAATGAGGGCGGGTCCAGATAATTCTGGCTGGTGGTTCCGGGGAATTCCTGCAAGGTTTGACTTGACAGTTAGAGAACACCAACCTCGACATGGTAAATGCAGTTCCCGAAAAATGTCGCTACGAAAACTGCTGAACTCTAACTGAAAAATTGTTCCGGAGACAAAAGTCAATTTCCTACACCAGGGTCATGAGTAGACATCTGGGTGCACCTTGCTTCCTATGCCAAAAAAGTATTTTTCCATAGGTAAAACAATGCAAACATCCGGCAAATATAGTTAAACCTTATAACTTTGTCGTTTGTTTCCTTAATTTTAGGTGAGCAAAGAATGACCAATTTTCACCCGCGCTTTGAAATTGTGCAACCTGCGGGTATACCCACGTTATCCGCGGGTCGCGCGATACTCTGTGCCCACAAGAGCGAATTAAACGTCTGAATATGAGTTGTTTTATACGCAAAAGCGTCAGTTATAACTTTATTAATGGTAATTTTAGAAGAAAGATGTCAGGAAAATGCGTTGTTAGATTTTTCAGATTTGTGCCGTGTTTTAAGTCTTAGACTTGCATTCTTGGCGGAGTATAAAGTTAAAAATGCTCGGTACCCATTAGAGTTAATAAAGTAATTAATTGAAATATTTTCATATTTCGAAAAATCATTCCTAAGCATAAGCCTAAACGTCAGCCAAAGCTAAGGTTTAAGAATGAGCTTATACAGTTTTAAGCGTAAACTTAAACCTAAGCAAAAAATTAGTCTAAAGCTTAAGCTTTACTCTTTTTCAGTCCCGCAGAAGCATAGTCCACCACTGATCTTTGTGCCCCGGAGGTACAGATGTTGTAGCGTGTCGTTGAAAAACTTATCTTTTCAAAATGAAATCAAACCAAACTGAAATTATTTCCGCAATAAAAGCAAAACTTCTCGAATAGTTGACTTGATCGTGCTATTTTCAAGCCGGATCTACTAAGACTGAGGCCAGCGCAACATTCTAGGAGGTAAATAAACTTGAGGGGAGGCACGTACGAAGTTAAACTAGCTTTCAGCTGGGATGCTTTTCTACGAGTGCTCCAAAAATTTTCTAGGGGTATTGAGAGTTCTTTTGGGTTTGTGATGCACACATGGTTTTTGTTATATTGTCGTTTGCTGTTCGTTAGCATACAAAATTTTGTTATAGCCCTTATCTCGAGTTTAGAGGAGATCGGTGACATCTAATAGCCCTGAGCGATAAGGGAAACCTCTGATAGACCAGGGTTACAACGAGCTTAGCTTGTTTTATATTACTGATCTCTGGTCTATAATATATTTTGGGGCACCGTTGACAAAATTATATTGTGAACGGCGCATTAAATGCGGACCGTGAACCCAGAAAGTTCGTAAACACCTAACTAATAATCCAAGACAGTGGCGCCGTGCCTTCGTCCAATGTCAACTCTTGAAATTAAATATTAGCACAACGCCAACTCAATTGTAAGTTCGCACTGTGCAAAAAATTTTCATTTATGCGGGGTTCAGGTTATAACTGGGGCAGCCTGGAACACGTTTTGTCACTATTACAATAGCGGGCCACATTATGCCTGCACGTTGATACGCTATCAAATTGTGAAAATTTGAATTGTCTGCTATCCTGATGCGACATTCTCTGTTTGTAATGCAATATCATATGATATTCCAAATATTGTATGCCAATATCATATGACATGTTTGAAAATGTCTGCAAAGTTACGGTAAACTAGTTTGAATGTCCTGTACAATGTCATATGATACTGAAATAAGAAATTTGAATTATTCGTCCTTAGGAATACATTTTGGGAAATTTTCGCCGTGTTATCCGCTATTCATTCGCAAAATTTTATGTTGACGTCGAATCAATATAGGACAAAACGTGTTCCGTGTTGCCCCAGTCATAACGTGAACCCCGCATTATTACTACTTACAGAATGTTGGAATTAAACCGTTTTTAGAAGTTAAATAATCCTAATTTAGAAACCTTGAATTCAGTTTAAATATTGAAATTTTGTGTTCCGTATTGATTAGAATATCGTTTAAACGGTTTCAAATAAAACAGACAATTAATTAAATTTGCTGACGCAATTAGGCTCTGAAATTACAACGTAAACTATTAGACGCTCCAAAATATATATGATTTAAACTGGTAATGGCCAAAATATTCCTAGGATAAAAGCACTGTTTAACATTATAATCAGAATAACTATCCTCTCGCTTCAAACGAAGCCACACCAAACCCAGCACACGAACAATAACCTACGAAGCCACAATTTCCCTACTAGACGTATTAGCATTACTGAAATACGATTTACCACAATAGCAAACACGAACGATTAAAAAACATTACACAAATCTATAATAAAATAACAAGAAAATCAATACTCAGAAAAAAAACACAATAAATTTAAAATAATTTTAAAATAAAAATATAAGACATTTATACTAATAATTAACTTATAACAATTATTTTTTAAATTTATTTTAAAATTAATACCAATTCCTAGTTAATGCAGCGCCAATGGTAATAATTATCGGTATGACAATTACTACTCTATAAAAACTTATACATAAATTATAGCTTAACTAAACTTGAATATTAGTTTAAGTAAAACTTAAATGGCTGGTCGGACTAACTAAACTAGAATTTTAAGTTTAACTTAGACTAACCTATTTTTATGTTTAACACGAGTTTCAGTTTAACGTATATTTAGTTTATGCAACAGGTGCAGCCCAGAAATTATGTGTACCTATGAATTCATTATGCTTAGCTTAAACTAAATATGTGTAAAATTTTAAAATGAGTTTACGCGTAAACATACCTGTTCGTTTAGTTAATCTAGAAAGTTAAACAGTACGATTAAGCTAACTTTCTAGAATAACTGAACTAACAGGTAGGTTTACGCTTAAACTAATTTAAAATTTAACGTATTTTTAGTTTCAGCTAAACTTAGTGAACCACATAATTTCTGGGCTGCCCTTGTTGCTTAATCTAAAAATAAATTCACTTAAACTCGTGTTAAGCTTAAAAATATGGCAGTTTAAGTAAAACTTTAAATTCTAGTTTAGTTAGTCCGTCCAGCCATTAGAGTTTTACTTCAAATAATATTCAAATTTAGTTAAGCTATAATTTAATTTTAAGTTTTTAGACAGTACGAGCTTTTACAGAGTAGCATAAAACCAAAATATCAAATGAAACAGAAAACATTTTCACCAGAAAAGGTTACTATTTAAATTAGCAGAAAAGTTTTATTAATAGACAAGATGTGACATTATTTTTAGTCACGATATCCGTGTTCATATTATAGAACATGTGAAACATGTGTAGAACGAATATTAATACATTACACAATGATGACAATATCAACAACGTTAAAGCCATTATAGATAGTTTTTCCCTCATCCTATTTCCGTTGTCATCAAGCAAGCTAATGCTTACAAGTCAATGGCAAAGAACGAAGAAAAATAATATGATACGGACAACATCGTTTTAAAGGCTTTTGGTATTAACAAAGATTGACTCTGTATTGTTAGACAAATATTGTTTGTTATAATTTCAATTTAGTACTATCCTAAATGTACCCTGAAAAGGCTAATATTTTGAGTATACTTATTTCCGTGTTTATTTTTGGTCACAAAGCTATTCATTTACCGATATCTAACGATTAATTTTAGGGTTGCGAATCTAAATCAGAATCGACCTAATTTTAGCCAAATTGCGGATAATGAATAATTTTTGTAAGTAAAATTTTCATTCTGGTAATAAACTTTTGCGTCAGGGGGCTTAAATGTTCGTATAGGTGCCAGCTCTCCTCGTTCTACAGTGCAATGGATAAAAATACGAATTTATGCGCCAATCACAAAAGTGTTGACCCTAAATCTGCGTGTGTCACAGAGCAATTTGTGGCAAGCGTTGAAGTAGAGGGTTAACAGAAATTTTTCGGTGAGGTTTGGTCGACGAGCAAGGGTGTAAAAAAGTGTTGAACTTACTTCAACGCGTGTCACAAATCGGTTTGTGACAGGTGTCGAGGTAAAGTTAAAACTTTTTGTACCCTCTGCCACTTGTTGACCCTATTTCAACAATAAATTTCTGTTGATCCTACTTCAACGCGTGGCACAGAGCAATTTCTGACAAGCGTTGAGGCAGGGTCAACAGAAATTTTTCGGTGAGGTAGGGTCGCCGATTGCCGGAGGGTTTAAAAAATTGTTGTGACATGCGTTGAGGTAGGGTCAGAGAGAAATGTTCGTTGGGGTTAAGGTTAACGAGTGGTTGTTAAAACCTGGGCCACGACACATTTTGTAGCCAGGCCAAACTTTATGTGACCGGCGCCGTTGCAGGGAGCGTGGAGATTGTTCAAGAGAACGCCAATCGAGAGTGGAATTTTAGAAGATATCAAAACTAGCGTTTAGATTCTACAAGACGTGTAGGTATATAGAAATTCTTACAATTCGCGTTTATCTCGCTCCCGTAAGTGGGGTGGGCAAGAAAATCACACCCACCCGCCCTGGGTAACTTTTGAGCCCCCCCCCCCTAGAAAAGTTTCAACCTTGCTTGTAAATCAATGAAAGCCCTTGTATGCCACTCCTGAAAATTTTTTAGCCATCCTAGCAAGGTGACCTGACAACACGCTTGTGTTGTCTTCGCTGATTAGTCGCTACATTTAATATCTAACATGTCCGACTTAAAAATATGTAAGACATAATTATTTTCTGTTTTAATAAATTTTATTCAAAGCAATTATTTTAAAAAAACGTCGAACGGAAGACTAGCGTATGCTGTAAGCCGGCTTATTGCCACGTACACCACGCTCCGCAGTGTTTATGCCATAAACTGCAGCACCAAGCAAATATAAGGCGGTTTCGTGGAAGTCAAAACAAGCTCAATCTATTAAAACTGTATAAAGGCCGACCGCGCGCACAATTAGTTTCGTTATAATTTTATTCCTAAAATCGGATCGCAAATCTTTGTACAAAACAAACTTCTCTTTGCCGTTGTTTTTTGACCAAAACCTATTTTCACCTGCTTTTAACGTTAATATATAAATATATATATATATATATATATATATATATATATATATATATATATATATATATATATATATATATATATATATATATATATATATATATATATATATATATATATATATATATATATATATATATATATATATATATGGGTTTTCATGCTAAAAATGTTTTGTGTTTATATCTAAATATTTCCATATTTTTATGAGTGCTGCGAGATTTTGTTCAACGCAGGCACCGTTGCGCCCGTCTGCGGGTGGTATGAAATGTATTTCTACAGGTAAATATATACAGAATGCTAAAATTGGAACAATTTTGCAGGTGCTACAGCAGCTTATTTAAAATTATTGTTCACGGGTCGATCTCACTGGCGCAACTCGACCTAATATTCTGATGGCGCCAATGATTAGCTGACAAATCAGATTTTGTCGAAAGGTAAACGTTGTCCTAAATAATGAATGCACAATAATGAAGCTTACGTGCGATTTACAGTAATTATAAGCGTAAGGGTTGCGCTATACTTGACGTCCGGCGTCGTCCGTCATCGTCCAACACTCGTACGGCGCAGTACGGGTGACAGACGGTGCCGGACGTCAAAAACAGTATAGCTCAACCCGTCATTGTAAGTTCGAAAAAATTAGCAAGATGGATTTAGTTGAAATATGCCGAATTGCTGAGGAACTCGAGAAATTTACCACAATAGCACGATACATGATACTCGGTCATATGTGCGAAGAGAGTATGTGATGTGAATTTTAACGACGGAAACTAAACGACAACCCTTATTACCAGACGATATTTTCATACTTTCAAATTTAGCCATCGTAGGTATAAATGCAGGAACAGGGATGAATGTAACCGCAGCTGAAACTTGTGAAGCACCGATCAATAAAAAGTTTTTCAAAAATTTAAAATTTAGACTGCTTTATTCTGTGACAGTATTTTCAAAAGTTGGCGATAGGTATTGGAACTTTTAAATGACTGAACGGAGAGCTTAGGAAAAGATCACAATTTTAAGAGTTAAATACCATGTGCAAATTTTGAGATTCGCAATCGCAACAGTTCGTGAGTTTGAAAACCGATTACTATAATTGGTGATAGATGCTATACACATTTGAGAATATATTATATACATGAGCGAGCCCTTGAGTAAGAAATATTTCTCACGCGAGTTTACGCTTGCTCACAATGCTTACAAATTTTATCTGTTATGTTGACTAATTAATTTTCTCGTTACGTCTCTGCGATTTTAGCTTAAAATTAATAAAAACGTTCAAATACCAAAAAAGTTTTTTTAAATTTTTCAGTTTGACGTCAATGAAATAGATTTCATAGATAAAAGTTAATAAAGCTTGAAAAAATAAATTATTTGATCGCTTGTACCATGGGTTCACAATGTAAGAGAGCACCAAAATCAATATATATTCCAAACTGACTGAAAACGGTATTTTCGGCCCATACTACAAAATAAACCTGTGTACTCACCAGTGGCTGAAGAAAGGGGGAATAGAGGATGTATCCCTCGCAACCTCTCAATTGTCTTTTCAAGCCTTTTAGGTGAAAAATCAGGCAAGTACGACAATTTAAAAATTTTGCGTTTTCGACACAACTGATCAATGTGAAAACATTGCAAAATTTGCTAAAAACGAGCTTTAATCCTTTCTCACATGAATATTTGCAATTTTTCACATGAGATGCAATTTCAAGGTGAGATTCGATCCCCAGTCTCACGGGTGGGATGCGTTTACGATGATCACTGAGCTATAGAAGCTTGACGCTCGAGCCCGATGAGGTTCTCATGTCTTGTGGATATTGCGCACTGAGCATACATGTTATGAATGGTAAACACTGCTCCTAGTGTGCGTATTGCTCGTACATTATTGTATTTAGTTGCTAATAGTATCTCTGTGAGTGAAAGGGTTAAAACTGTAAAATTTGACAACTGCAAAATAACGTATGAACTGTACCATTTGAGAACACAATACACTGCGAAAAATGGCGAGTCAAATTGACTCTCTCCGAAATAGGCTTTTCCGGACTACACAAACTAAGTCAAATTCGACTCCGCCAGAGTCTAATTCGACTTTACCCGAGTCGCTCTGTGGTCGAATTTCGGTGTTCTATCGGATTCAGATGTGACTCTCACTTTGGGTAGTCCCAAAAAACCTATTACGAAGAGAGTCAATTTGACTCACCATTTTTTGCAGCGTACTATCTTCCGGTTCCCATCGGAAATTGCTGAATCCACAACTCGTAACCATCATTTAGAACATTCTTCAAATCGTATTTTAATAAATATTATTTTTATTCTACATTTAGAAATTCTATTTTAAGATGTTCAAAGAACCCGTAGCGGGTCGTTGAAAAGTTTTCAACTGTACTGCGATGCGTAATTCAATTTTATGGCGACCCAACATTTTTCTACCAGAAAATAAGATACTACACTACTTATGCCAGGCTGTCAGAGATGGACACAGAGAGAGAAAGATACAGGGAGAAAGTTGATAAACTTATCGGTTTCCGTTTCGCACGTGTTTTTAATATAAATAATATGATTATGAAAAACATCAGGTATGGGATGTTGGAGGCTTTTTTGGCAAGGGCTGACGAGAGATACATTGGTCTGACAAATGGTAAAATAGACATGAAATTGGCCGGCTGAAACCAAAATTTAAAACATAAAAAAGCGTCCAATTTTTGCCAGGTTAAACTGTTTTTATTCCGTGTTTCAAGGTACAATCTATCAAAATTTGTCCTCTTTGACACAAATGTCATCCTGGCTTATGGTACTGTTTCAGGCTGTGAACTGTATGTTAGAGACCAGTTTGGTTCTAAATTTTCACAAAAATTGCTCCACTACAACGGCTTATACAGTTTTTTGAAGCTTTCCAAGGTGACTTAATGTACGTGTTTGGGAACCTTAGAATGGCTGAGGCAGAAAAAAGTTTTAATTTACTAGTGATCGAGAAGAATTTAATTTAGTCTCGTCGGGCCTGTAGCCAAGGAGAGGGTCTGGGAGGGGGACGGGGAGTGAGCCCCGTTGACAAAAATTTAGCCCTCTAGAAACTTTTGACGAAAACCCTTGTACGCCTCTCCTGAAAATTTTTTTCGCCACTAGGCCTAGCAAGATGAGCTAGCTATAGGCATGAGTCTAGGTTTTTACATTGCCGAAACGTACCTGTACTTTTGTAATTTTGAATTTTTAAAATCAATAGGGTGGGGAAACTGTTATGTAATTTTTTTCGGTGAGAATAAAACAACAAGAACATGTATACTGTAAAAATGGTAAGTCAAATTGACTCGCTCCGAAATATGCTCTACTGGACTACACAAACTGAGTGAAATTCGACTCCGCCAGAATCAAACGTGCGGCTCAGTGAGTGGAATTTGAATCTGACGGAGTCGAATTTGACTCAGTTTGTGTAGTCTCCCTAGAGCCTATTTCGGAGATAGTCAACATGACAGGCCTTTTTTGCAGTGTACGAGTGGCAGTATGTTTTTTAAGTAAGTACCTAACCACACTATTGACAAGATTTAAGGCGTGATTTTTGAATAGATACAAGGAATTAAAATAGGTATTCGCCAGCGAAATTAAAAATTAAACTAAATTTGAAAATTCTAAAGGGTAATTCAGCGTTGAAAATTTAAACTTTCATACGGGACTATATACTCTAGTGTCGAGTGTTTGTTTGATTCAGGAGTGCTCGATACTATATAACAAAAGTGTGCAACTGGATACATTCTGTGTATATACCAATATACACAGCGCGCGTTGCGTTTTTCTCTAGAAAAAATGCAAAATTTTGAAATTTAGTTTGTGATGGCTAAGTTCAATTACTCCTGCCAAGAATGATGCCTTCTATTTACAAGAGTATACAACTGGGTACATTCTGTGTAAAAAACAATGTACAGAGCGCGCTACAAGAGTATACAACTGGGTACATTCTGTGTAAAAAACAATGTACAGAGCGCGCGTTGCGTTTTTGGCGCACACCCAAATATTTAGGGGGTAAAAGTTTTCAGAGACTCCAAAACTCATATGCTGTTGTCATATCCTGAATAATTGAATAGTGGGTTCGTTAATATTTTTAACAAAATTTAATCGATGTTACCTGGCAGTTATTCGTGTAATTAATGTAAAATAGACCACACAAAGTGAGGGGGGTACGACCAAAACGCAATGAGTGCAGGTATATACATTTTGTACCGTGTAAAGCAAGCCTTGTTGCATACTCTTGTTTAACACAGTAACTCATACAGTATACTATGGCCAACTAAATACAAGTAATATACGAGCAACACAGACACTATAAGCTGTGTTTAGCAATTCTAACATACAATTTTAATTTTATATTGTGCACAATATACGGCATTTGTAAGTTTCCACCCACGTTTGAAGTTAGGCCATATGCTAAAGGCAAAATACTTAGAAGTTAAGAACACGTTTAGGCCCTTAGGCAAACGATTAGGCTTAAGCTTAAATGAATCTATGCCGTCTATAGGTACCTAAGCCGACCCATGTGAAGATCATAAGTGCAAAACATTCTGATGGACTGTAATAGAGTAACCATAAGCTTAAAGACCAATTTTTTGCTTAGGTTTAGGTTTAGGCCTAGGCTTCGGTATAAGCTCATTCTTACACATAGGCTTAAGCTTATCCTTAGAAATGTGCTTATACTACTGTTACGGCCCAGTTCAATACATTGACCCTCAAACCTTTAGCTTGAGGATAGACAGGTTGGAAAAATGCACCATAGCTGAAATATATTTTGTCCGCAAACTTAAAGTGGAAACTTCAGAGCAAAACACTGAGTGTTTTCGTTTTGTTTCACGTACGTCACTCTAACGTTTCATTTAAGTTTAATGATTTGGAATAAGCACTTTTTGCCCACCAACATGGTATTAAATATTCATTACTTAAAGACGTAAGAAATAAAGTTTTTGCACCGCAACTATACTTTAAACTATTCCAGGTTTCAACGTTTCTTTGTTTCGATTCAACTGAACTACGTCGGCGTTGTGCACAAACCGGAACACCGGTTAATACGAATAAACAATCGGTATACATATTTTTAGCCAAAACTATTTTGAAATACAAACCTTGAGTCGCAAGCAATTTTTGACCCAAATTGGAGTATGAATATGGAAATATTTATAAATATATATTATAAATATATTTTTATATATACAAATATATACTTTCATATTATATATACATATATATTGCAAAAAGTATGTTGCAAGGGTCAGCTCTCTAATTCAAGAACAAATCTTTTAAGTTACATGTTACAAGTTCTACAGAACTGGTGTTACTTATACGGCTAAGCCTGTTGGCCTCAAAGGAAACGTTGTTGAAATTTCAACAAATTTATACTGCTACCTACTGACACTAATCAAAAGGCCCCTGTTTGTTTTATTGGCCCAACAGCCAGGGTGCAACCGCAATGCCGGGTTCGGTACGGAAATCTGGTATTTTTCACTATTCGGTTCCGGTAAAAAAACTCCGGTATTTTTTCACCGGAATTTTCCGGTATTTTTCGTATTGAAAATGGTTCTTTCGGAAATTTAGAACAATTTACATATTATTCTAACCTATTTTTCTTAAAATGTCCGAGCGTGTATTGCCAAAATTTTCAATTTGTGCCATACTACATAATTTATCATGCGTTTCCAGCTACTACATTTGTTTCAGGATTTTGGCAGTATAAAATAGCGTTGAAAGTAAATTTTTCGATAACAAGTATTTTTTGTTTTCCGGCTCCGGCTCCGGTTTCGGTATTTTTTTAACTTTCCTGTTCCAATATTTTATAATTCCGGTTGCACTCGGCCAACAGCAGCATAAGCATATTCCTAAGCCTAAGTTTAAGTCTCAGCGTAAAGATAAGTCTAAAACTAAGCCTAAACAAAAAGTTAGTGTAAAGTTTTAGCTTGGCTCAATGGCTATATCGCAGCAAAACTACCAATGTATAGAACATGGCTGTAACAGTAGTATAAGCATATTTCTGAGCCTGAGGGTATGCAACAAATTTGTCTAACGCTCAAGTTTACTCTATGGCAGTACCAGAGAAAAACGTTCCGCCCCTGATCTTTACAGAAGCCAGCAAAATTTGGACGCATCTTAAAGTAACGCAGACCAAGCAAAGAATGAAAATAGTGTAATTTTAGGTACGAAAAGAAAATTAAGTTGTGACAATTAGGATAAGTTTCACACTGTGAAATTGTATAAGCTAACAGAGAGCGTAAAAGCTAAAGACAAAATTTACAAATCATGTGACCAATTTGGGTAACAAAAGCACAGCTGGAATATAGGTTTGAAACACACTTAGCCAAGCAAAATAAGGCCAATGTTACTTTAAGGGGCGTAGATTAAGCGTATTCCTAAGCTTAAGCCTAAGCGTTGCAAAAATGTGTTCCTAAGCCTAAGTCTAAGCCTAAGCAAAAAGTGTAACCTAGAATCTAAACCTACTTATTCTTTTATGGACCCACCAGAAACCTGGACGCCCCTTAAAGTAACATGAGCCCAAAATTGTATGCCCAAACTCGTAGTAGTTCAGATTTTGATTGTATTGTCGAGAACCAAATTATGACTTTGTGCGAATGTAAAGATTAGGGACGGAACGTTTTTCTGCGGAACTGCAATAGAGTAAACTTAAGCGTTGGACTAATTTTTGCTTAGGTTTACGTTTGGGCTTAAACTTAAGTATAAGCTCATTCTTAAAACTAAGCTTTGGCTTAGGCTTAGGAATACGTTTATGCTACTGTTACGACACTGTTATATACACATTGGCCAGACTATGTGAGACTATTTAGACAAGAATACATATATTATCTATTTCTGAGTGCTATAAAATGTAGCAGCGCACGTTTCGTTTATCCCCTCCAACCTAAACTGCTGGGGTCGGTTCGTCTTATATATCCAATATACATTGTACTTTGATGCAACAAGAATGGACAATCCTAAAAAAAAGACGAACTACGCAAAATAAACTACCAAACAACCGAAAACAAAACCCACCAAAAACCAAACTGATGCCTATTAATACTTCAATAAGAGTATGCAACTGAGTACATTCTGTGTAGAAAACCGTGTGCCCGGAACGTGTCGCGCTTTTGCCTTAAACCGTATTTATAGGGGGTTGAAACCGTAAACGATGGAGCGTCAATGTTTTTATCAAATTTTGGTTTCTTTTCATGCTTACGTGTTTTCTATCGGCCAATGTAAAAAACATGGGCGGAACAGTATTATAAGAGTATTCCTAAGCCTAAGCCTAAGCCTAAGCCTAAAAGCTAAGCAAAAAAATGATCTAAAGCTTATATAAGTTTACTCTATTGCAGTCCCACAGAAAAACGTTCCGCCCCTGATCTTTACATGTGCCTTCGTATCTGGCGAATCCCCCATAAATAACGCGTGACGGTACTTTTCGCACCGCGCATATTTTAGAAAGGTAAACACTCTTGTCCAAGGAGTCCATTAATCGACACTTGCATAAAACAAGAGTGTACAGTAACTCTTCGACAAGAGTGTACAGTAAAACTCTTGGACAAGAGTGTACAATAACTCTTGGACAAGAGTATACAGTAACTCTTAGACAAGAGTATGAAGCTGGGTTTATAATACATTCTGTGCATAAAGGATTGGGCCCATGTATAGAACAGGGCCGGAACAGCAGTATAAGCATATTCCTAGCCTAAGCGTATGGAAGAGCCTATTCCTAAGCCTTAGCCTAAGCCTAAGCAAAAATTGGTCTAAACTTAAACTGGCTCTATTATAGCCCATCCGGAAAACGATCCGGCCCTGTTCTTTACATGAGCCAAGGTGTCCCTGCGACAATTTTATAAGTTTACAAGTTTTTTTTTTCAAAATCTATACTTTTATTAAACTTTCAGGGTACAAGTCATAAATAAACTGCGAGCAGTTGGCACATGGCAGCCTGCAACCGGGAGCTACAGAAATGTCAAAGCCACAGCCGGAAGTCCGCAATTTTTTCAGAGCCGGAGGTGAAGCGAAACTGTTTGCAAACATATTATCTAATTTGAAATTTACAATAAAACGTTGTTAAAAACCTGCTTTTATTTACAAGATTTATAGAAATATTTCGGTAACTGAAACCTAGAAAATTGTCCCAAGTTACAGACAAATACACAGCTTATATTTTAAAATTATGGGAACTCTGGCAAATGGACAGAACAGGGCCATTACATTAACTATATGCATATACATAAGCGTAAGCCTAAGCAAAAATTAGTCTAAAGCTAACGTTTACGCCATTGCAATCCAGCAGAAAAACGTTTTGCCTCTGATCATTACATGGGTCGACCTTCAGAAAAGAATCGAGTCAGAACCAGAATCGAAAGTCCAATACAGGATCCGGAAGCAAGCTTCCGATTGTACCCTACAACACAATTGTATATTTGTTCAAATTACTATATCTTTATCGGCTCTTATTTAATAGCAGCCGGTACTACAATGATCACCAACATAAAGAATATTATCTCATTCTCGTAACACAACACCGAGAACCGGTTGACAAATTGCTCACCGGTAAATGTCAAGGAACATTTTTGCCATCCATCAAATTTACACAAGCGTACGACAAAGTAAACCAGTACTGACGAATGTTCATTTGCCAAAAATACAAAAATGGCAAACCGTTGCACGCATTTGCAATTATTTGTCTCGCAGGCTTTCACAGACAAATAACTGCAAATGCTTGGACCATTTTTGCAATCCATCAAATTTACACAAGCGTACGACAAAGTAAACCAGTACTGACGAATGTTCATTTGCCATAAATACAAAAATGGCAAACTGGTCCAAGCATTTGCAATTATTTGTCTCGCAGGCTTTCACAGACAAATAACTGCAAATGCTTGGACCATTTTTGCAATCCATCAAATTTACACAAGCGTACGACAAAGTAAACCAGTACTGACGAATGTTCATTTGCCATAAATACAAAAATGGCCAACTGGTCCAAGCATTTGCAATTATTTGTCTCGCAGGCTTTCACAGACAAATAACTGCAAATGCTTGGAGCATTTTTGCAATCCATCAAATTTACACAAGCGTACGACAAAGTAAACCAGTACTGACGAATGTTCATTTGCCATAAATACAAAAATGGCAAACTGGTCCAAGCATTTGCAATTATTTGTCTCGCAGGCTTTCACAGACGAATAACTGCAAATGCTTGGACCATTTTTGCAATCCATCAAATTTACACAAGCGTACGACAAAGTAAACCAGTACTGACGAATGTTCATTTGCCAAAAATACAAAAATGGCAAACCGTTGCACGCATTTGCAATCATTTGTCTCGCAGGCTTTCACAGACAAATAACTGCAAATGCTTGGACCATTTTTGCAATCCATCAAATTTACACAAGCGTACGACAAAGTAAACCAGTACTGACGAATGTTCATTTGCCATAAATACAAAAATGGCAAACTGGTCCAAGCATTTGCAATTATTTGTCTCGCAGGCTTTCACAGACAAATAACTGCAAATGCTTGGACCATTTTTGCAATCCATCAAATTTACACAAGCGTACGACAAAGTAAACCAGTACTGACGAATGTTCATTTGCCAAAAATACAAAAATGGCAAACTGGTCCAAGCATTTGCAATTATTTGTCTCGTAGGCTTTCACAGACAAATAACTGCAAATGCTTGGAACATTTTTGCAATCCATCAAATTCACACAAGCGTACGACAAAGTAAACCAGTACTGACGAATGTTCATTTGCCAAAAATACAAAAATGGCAAACCGTTGCAAGCAATTGCAGTTAATATTACAGTGGTGTGTGTAAGCTTGTGAGACGTTATGATGCTCGCTAATTAAGAATTGCTAATTTGGTAGCCAGGCGTTGTTGTTAACTAAAGCGCAGCCGTTCGCTAAACAAAAGTGAAATAACCGTCAGGTTTATTTCGACGTGCGCTCGATTTTCGTTGATGCGCTGTCGGTAGACGACCCGAGCAAGCGGTTCCTTCTGCACCGGTTTGTTGCATAGCTGCCCCAGCGGCGAATTGTGGATGTGAATAGTTAGCCATTTGCGCAAACGGTGCCACATTTGTAGGTCCATTATTTTGAGAATGTATCTGGTGATGGTGTCCAGACGATAGCCACGATTTAAGATTAAAGGCTTCCGCAAATTTTGACCCTGTCCCAGGAATACTGACCCCGGAACTTGTCATAACGTTAATCGGAGTAACGAGCGATGTCGGATGGGTGATCGTTGTAGATTCGTACGCTTCTATCGGTGATTTGCGGCCTTGTTCGTGAAAATCGTGCCATAGTGTAACAATTACATCAGTTGCAATAATTTCGCCAGCATGTGCCGATATCATTCGTAAACAAAACACACCGTCTGCACCAAGAAATTTCACCAAAAATTTCCGGACCGACTGCCCGTCAGCAGATATCATATCCGGTGACGCGGCGAGGTATTTGCGAACGAATCGCTCACGTTGTCCCGGAAACGACGCCAGAAACGTCCAATGAACCAGCGATCCGGCGGATATGCATCCGATGGCGAGAAACCAAAACCAAAGGAATAAAAAAATTTTTTCATTAAACATATTAATCATTAGAACACACTGAACTGTGTAATGATGAACGTTGCCGAGAACGCGAATTTCAAAGTCACACATGGTAACGCGTGGAAAGTTGCCACTTTCTTGCCATTCTCGGCCGTGGATCAAATCGTTGAGGATTTCAAAACCGTAAAACAAACTGCCGGTATTCAAAAAGTGAGTCAAAAGTAGAATTTGGCAGAATAGATTGACGGCGTAAAGCAACTAAAATATATATGGAATATATCTTGTTAGCTAATCTATAAATTATATCAAGAGTCGATAATGACAAAAGTGTGCAACTCTTGTGGACCCGCATGGTACAAAATGTACCGCCGGGCGTTGCGTTTTTGGCCGACCCTTATTATTTAGAGTGGGGTCGCTATCACATGAATACCTCTAAATTAAACTATAAGGACAGCTTGTTTGACGTCGTATACACAATGTTCCAAGGTTCGTACCGGTTGTGCCCCCACTAAATAAGGGGGGGTAGGGCAAAAACGAAACGCGTGCCGGGATATTCTTTTCTACACAGAATGTGACCAGTTGCACAATCTTCTTAAATAGCGATTATCCACTCTTGATGATATATATGTATGGACGACGTCAGTGCTGTCCCAATTAAAGAATGGAATGGCAGAACAGAATGGTAAGGTGCAAGGCGGTTTGGAAAATAAATCAAAGTCAGTCCATAGCCAAATACCAAAAGGACACTTGTGATGAGGCAAAATAAATTTCAGTTCCACGCTCTTGTTCGGGCCGCTACAGTACCATTAAAAATACTGGTGATCTACGTCAACTGTCTACCCCTGGCATTAACATACGGCATTGATTCCACACACAAGAATTATTAGAAACACTTCGCCTGCATGCAGGCGCGTATACCAGGTTAAAAATTTTCTAGGGGGCCAAAATTTTTTCATTGGAGCTGAGCCACCCCCTACCCTCCATTTTGGCTACATGCCGGTCACAACAGTTCTACTGAGTCAACAAAACCACATTTTCAGCTGATTTCGAAGAAACCTTTTACATTTTTGAAGTCCAAAAAAATTTTTTTACATCCGGTTATTCCCTACCGATCTAAAAGCTGAAATTCCGGATACGTTCCTGTCCCCCCCCCATCAGGACACAAATAATAGAGTGACATTGCTTACTTTGATAACCAAATATAACGCAGTAACAAACGCTCCGCATCGCCTTGTACACGACGCGTCGATCACACCGGCTTTGCACAATGGTCGACCCCCGATTTGGTGTTGCAGTTCAAGTGCGTCCTCAATATGAGCTGCAATACTGTGTATTGTTGACGCACGAGCTTCTGAGTCCAACATTCGAGCATCGCACGCCATTTGGCAAATACCTTGAATATTGATTCCTGAAAATGATGGAAAATATATATCTCAGGGATTAATACTATAGTGAACCGAATAACAGGGAGTGGGGTAATATGAGGGGGGTTCCCCATTTTGAGTCGAATCAGTAGGAGTCCGTATCTCGAATAAGCGTCCGTAAGCGACTAGCGTCCCAAAATCCTAATTTGTGTCCATGAAGGTCAGTTAGTCCTAATTGTTGTGCATAAATGACTCCAGGACCAAATAAAATTGAGTTCGAATCTTTAAAGCGTACTTAAATTTTGAAACTAAATTCCTCAGTACAACATTGCATGATCGCTCAAGCTATTGACGCCTGACAAATAATGCAGTACCGGATATATATCAGTAAACGAAGGATGGGTTAAAATAAATAACAGTTGATAACCGAATAACAAGGTAGGGGTACCCTCTGGAGAAGCCAAATAAATTTCAGCCCCCCCCCCCTCTTATTCGGGTCACTACAGTAGCAGGCTCGTAGCCAGACCGGGCCATGGGCCTCAGGCCGCCACCCCTGGAAGAACTGAAAACCCTTATATTCCTGTGTTGAAAATTTTTAGCCCTCCTAGCAAGGTGAGCTGGCTATGGGCATGATACGCAACACGAAATGAGAAAGTATAAAAGCATATGCCTACAGTGAATTTATGCGTATTGATTATCTATCACTGACGGGTTTAAATGGAGTGACATTTAAATTTTTGGCAAAAATTCCGGTTGGTTATCGCTCGTGAATTTTCATATTATCCAGCGATAACCCGTCAAAAATTTCTGGATCCACTACTGTTTTGCTCCATAGTCCCATACACGCGTCGAAGCATCCGTCAAATAAGCTCTAATTATAGAAAATCTTGCGAGCGAACCGAACGATAGCTCGAGTTCATGTTGTTTTCACTCAAAGTTCTCAAAAAATGACTTCTGCAAAAAATGTTTAGTCAAATGACTGTCTTCAAAATAGGGTTTTTGGGACTACTCAAATTGAGTCAAAATTCGGATCCGCCAGTGTCAATTTCGACTCACTGGGTCGCACGTTTGATTCAGGCGGAGTCCATTTTTTTCTCAGTTGTGTGCGCTGTACCACAGAGCCTATTTCGGAGAGAGTCACTTTGACTCACCAGTTTTTGCAGTGTGAGTGACTTAGAGACTAAAGCGGTAAGGCCTAGGTTTAGCTTTAGGTTTAGAATTAAGATTACGCTTATGTTTAGGCTTCTATTTAGGCTTTCGACGCTTAAATTAATTTAGGATTACGTTAGACTTACGACTTAGGGTTAGGTTTAACGCTTAATAAGCAGATCCTTACGCTTAACATGCGTTGTATATTTAGGTTTGCACTTAGGCTTTTAGGCTTAGGCTTATGTAGGATTACAATAGTCTTACGACTTGTATTAGGCTTCAGGCTTAATAACGAGGTCCTGACAATTAAATGTGTTGTATGTTTAGGATTGCAGTTAGGTTTTTAAACTTAGACATATTCACAAGACGTTAGATTTTCGACTTAGCGTTAGGCCTTATGCTTAATAAGCAGGTCCTTATAATTAAAGGGTTAGGTTTAGGCTTAATAAGCAGGTCGTTATAATTAAAGTGTTAGGTTTAGGCTTAATAAGCAGGTCCTTATAATTAAAGGGTTAGGTTTAGGCTTAATAAGCAGGTCCTTATAATTAAAGGGTTAGGTTTAGGCTTAATAAGCAGGTCGTTATAACTAAAGGGTTAGGTTTAGGCTTAATAAGCAGGTCGTTATAATTAAAGGGTTAGGTTTAGGCTTAATAAGCAGGTCCTTATAATTAAAGGGTTAGGTTTAGGCTTAATAAGCAGGTCCTTATAATTAAAGGGTTAGGTTTCGGCTTAATAAGCAGGTCGTTATAATTAAAGGGTTAGGTTTAGGCTTAATATGCAGGTCCTTATAATTAAAGGGTTAGGTTTAGGTTTACTAAGCTGGTCCTTACAATTAACATGAGCTGCCCAGAAAATTAAGCAAACATACCTGAGTACCAGTATAGCATACCGCGCCATAGAACACACGGAATATAGAACATCATTGCTTCGATGGCAAGCAAGAATGGCACCCATTGATAGTAACCAATTGTTTTCGAAGAGCGTTCTTCGTATTCCGGCGGAATATGCGCGTGCAACGGAATAAAGTATGTATTTTGAACCCAGCAATAATTTTCCGTGTACTGTTCCCATGCATCGGTGAACTGGGCAGGTACCCAGCATTGAATCGGATAGCCGACGTATTGTTTAGCGCTGAAAATATATAAATCAATTAATTAATTAATTAATTAATTAATTGTAAAATTGGCAATCAAAATCGGTCCTGGCATTTTGATACACCCGAACAGGTTCATCGTGGACTGGTTAGAATAATAGTTACATAACCAACATTTTTTCATTTGGCTGAGTGACCACAATTCCAACTGACTCACTTTCCAGTTGCCCGGTAGAACGAATGACCATTGTTCCCTGGTAGCATTTATGACTGGTAGTCCATGCGTAGAGATAGCAACCATTTACTCTTACAGTCCCTGTGGGCCCGTAGATAGTGGTGGGATGTTCAGGCGCACGGAAAACGTTTGGACCTATAGAAAATTTTCAATCTTGCTTGTAAATCATCGAAAACGCTTGTAAGTCTCTCCTGAAAATTTCTAGCCCTCAACAGCAGGAGGTGCTGGGTACTTTCCTGTATCGCTGGCAGCTAAATTAAGCAAACTCTTTCCAGAAACGAATTGTGATGGCTGGTTAAGGTTCTTATCATTTGATAAACACCTGTATCATCTGGACAAAAGACGTAAGTGTATAAATATTTCTTTAGCCGGCTCACGCTTTACCCTCGTAAATTTTACTTTTTTTACCTGAAGGTATACCCGTGCAAGACTGCTTTATGCACGAACCACTTTTACCTATCCTTTATTTATTCTTTTGAGGTCAGAAAAACGATCAATGTAAAGAACCGCGGCGGAACAGTATTATAAGCATATTCCTAAGCCTAAGCCTAAGCCTAAGCATAAGAACGAGCATATTCCTAAACCTACGCCTAAGCCTGAGCCAAGCAAAAAAATAGTCTAAAGCTTAAACTTACTCTATTCTAGACCCACAAAAAACGTTTCGCTCCTGATCTTTACAGGGTCGAAAAAACGGCAAATTCTTAAATGTACTAGTGTTATATTAGTGAGTCGCTGGTATGACGCAATTGACGGTGAAGAATACCGGTTCTGATTGTCAACAAGTTTTGCCGAAACCGAAACTGAAATTTGACTTAATTGTGAATTTTTAAAAAACAAAGTGTTGCCGGCTTAGGAATTAGCTTATTATACTATTCCGCCCCTGTTCTTTACATTGGCCCAAACTTAGTAAAAATACGAAAAGTTGTCACGACTGAAATTTAATTGAAGCCTCCAGCAAAATTTCTAGTATATAAGTGGGCCCGTAGCTAAGGGGGGCTAAAGGGGAGGGGCGTAGCCCCCCTAGAAAAATTTTGCGCCCTCTAAAAAATTTTAACCTTGCTTGTATAAGTCATCGAAAACCCTTGTATGACACTCCTGAAAAATTTTTAGGCCCCCTAGCACGGTAAGCTGGATACGGGCCTGTATAGCCCTAGACGGAAATCAATATATTAGGCAAGAGTAATTGGCAGATTACCTCCAGGTGTACTCTAAAATATACTTAATCACAAAACAAGACATTGTTTTACCAGTGCTGGAGCAGGCAGGAGTAAGGACTCCATCCAAACTCGCGGGTGGGGGGTCGCAAAACTCGTGATCGAAGCGGGCGGGAAGTCCAACTCATTTTAAAACTTCGGCAGTTTTTCATTCAACAGGTTAGGGAGGGGCCGCTTTAGGGGTGAAAGCCCGCAAATGGGGGGTGTGGGATGTGGCTATTCCGGCCCTGTGATCTACAAGTAAAACAACGTAACACCTGTCCAATTTTATATCCTAAATTTTAGGTTGGCAAAAAATCACAAATTTTTAGCTGCGCTTTGAAATTTGTATCCGCAAGTACACCCACGTTAATAATTTTGGACCCGGCCTGCGTTTAACCGCCAGTGCCGGCGGGTACCCTATACTCGCGCAAAATTCTAACCGCGACTAGCTTAATTATGCCCCTTAGCCCTAACACTCTCCCCCACATGTTTAACCTTAATAGACCACGACTTTGACCTAGGTTTAGGTTTAAGCTTATACTTTGCAAAAGGCTTACCTGAGCACAAAATCCTAAACCTTTGCTTACACTGCAAGAATGGTGAGTCAAATTGACTCTCTCCGAAATAGGCTTTACGGGACTACACAAACTGAGTCAAATGCGACTCCGCCAGAGTCAAACGTGTGATTTAGGGAGTCGAATTTGACTCTGGCGGAGTCGAATTTGACTCAGTTTGTGTAGTCCCGTAGAGCCTATTTCGGAAAGAGTCAAATTGACTCACCATTTTTTGCAGTGAATAAGCCTTTGCCTAAGCCTCAACCCATGTCTAAACCGTAACATTAAATGTAGGGAGAAAGTGTGTAGCCGCGAGCCAAACTTTGTAGGGTTACTCAAATTAAATTCTAAGCTAACCAGTACCATATAGAGCCGTTCAGGAAAATTTGACTGCGGACGCCGTGGGACTCGAACCCACGACGTACACGGATATCAAAGTTCGTTTACCTCACAACAACAGCGAACGCAAATATAATTGAGCTTGTATAGTAATAATTAAGCTTATCAACAAAATCGTCATCAACGCGTGGATTGAACCCCTTCAACACTGCGGCCAAATAATACAACAGCATCTGCGGCGGTGCGTGCTTTTTATCTTTGTTCAAGTATGATTTGCTGAATTTGGTATCATGCGCGTGCGACGACGGATGAACTGGCAGCCGGCTGACGTGATTCAAGCGTTCACATTTGCGCGCATTTGCATACTGAAATTCGAAACGTTTAAGTCAACTAAACGGTATTTACGACAATTCGTCGACCGACAACTTGTAATGCGAAATTTCGTCTACTTGCGACGGTCACAAATATAATATAAATTTCGCTTTTCATATACATCAAACAACTACTGTGTTCTCGTGATTTCTATACAGTCTACCAATTAACGGAATACGTCAAATAAATCCTTAAGAAGCTATTACTAAATTTGTATACAGTTGATTTATCATATGATATTTTCATATTACCCACAAGCCATAAGCGTCGCCATTTGGGTATGTTACCTCAAGCATGTAGATATGTGAAAATATATCATATATTCGCAGACAATACCACGAATATCATATGATATTGAAGAACAAAAGGTGACCTACACATGATAATAGGAGAGAAATACGAATTTTTGAATACGATATGGGGTCTACAAGGAGACAAAATGTTATCCGATAGTCTAATAGGGACAAAACGTGTCCCAAACTGCCCCGGTTATAACGTGAACCCCGCATGTGCGTTCCTTTGTTGGGCCAATGTTACTTTTAAAAGTAGAACATGTGCCGTTTGTTGGATGGTTACAGCATGGTAAACCCTTTACGTAAAATTAGTAAGGTAGGGCATAAGAAGCGACATGACGTGGGAAAATGGCCAGATTTAAACACAATTAGTCAACTTGGTTGCAACTTTCCAATCCTAATATATACATTCGTCATAGATCTTCTTCAAAATGTGTTCCACTTTGCATATTAGGCTTTCTCTTGTTTATAAATGAGACAGTCATTAAAACAGCTGGAATGCTGCCCAAAATACGTATACAGGGCGTTCCAACTTTAATAATATAGATTTCAAAAACATTCGTCACAAATCTTTTTAAGTATGTGTTCTACTTTGCATATATATGCTTTGTCTTGTTTATAGGAGACAATCATTACAACAACTGGAACGCTGCCCAAAATACGTATGTGGATCGTTCCAACATTAATAATATAGATTTGAAAATAGATAATGTACATTACTATTGCAGAATGTTTTCAAGACTCAACTAATTTATAATTAGCGATTAAACATACAGCAATTGTGTATCTATTCTATTTGAATATGTCTGTCGCAGAATAGGTGCTTATCACTTAGCAGTCGAAGAATGTTTAAACTCGAAGAAAGCTCGAGAATGAGCGACAACTTCCGTCGTGGCTAAACCATTGCGGAACAGTATCACCATGAATTCGATCTTAGGTATCGGGTGACATTAAATTTTTGTCAACAAAGTTTTAATACAAAAATTCATATTTGTATTTATAGACCACTTTTAAAATTTTATTGTGCAGAAAAGCGTGTACTCTCTAAATACTTAAACATAAATTTCAGCTTAACTAAACTAGAATATTAGTTTAAGTAAAACCCAAATGGCTGGACGGACTAACTAAACTAGAATTTTAAGTTTTACTTAAACTAGCACAGTGTTAAGTTTAACACGAGTTTAAGTGAACTTATTTTCAGATTAAGCAACAAGTGCAGCCCAGAAATTATGTGTACCAAAGAGTCCACTAAGTTTAGTTTTAACTAAAAATACGTAAGGTTTTAAATTAGTTTAAGCGTAATCCCACCCGTTAGTTCAGTTATTCTAAAAAGTTAGTTTAATACAACTGGATTAGCTCAAGCTTAACTCAAGTTGATTTAAGCTTTTAGAGTGTATGATGCTTGTAAATATATTTCATTCATCTTCTTTGCCCATGTAAACATCAGGGGTGCAACGTTTTTCTGTGAGACTGCAATAGAGCAAGTTGAAGCTTTATACAAATTTTTTACGGCCCTGTTCTATACAGTGGCCATCATCTTTATGAATATCAGTTGAACTCAGTAACGCCATAGCAATATCATCGGTTGAAACTTCCGTTCAGATTTCATTTTAAATATAAACCAAACTTTTTTAATAATAAAATAATAATTTACGTAAATTCAAAAACCTAAGCAACTTACAACCGGCATGAACAATAACTATTCGCTAAATCCAGAATCTGTGAAAAACCTGGCAAACGTGAGACGTTGAGAATTTAAAAAGGCGTTCCAAATTAAAATTTAATATTTCGTATACCCTGTAAATTGCAGTGAGTTGATTTTAACTCTGAATGAGTTGAATTCACTCAGAAGCCTGAGCTATGAACTAGGTCTTTCAGAACTCAGAATTCTGAATTGATTGAACTCCTTTTCATTTAATTAATCAACTCACCCGGCATTAAATCCGCTCAGAGGGAGTTAACATTTACTGCTATTGCCTCAGGAATAACCAGAAATAACTAATTCGTTTGGGTTGATTATTCAACTCGCTAGAATTTACAGTGTAGAATACGATTTCGTTAAATATAAAACTACTGTAATGACAAAAATGAGCGACGATTTGTTCTCATTCCAGTCTGAATCAATACGAGTCCGCATCCCTAATGGGAGTCTGTAATTGGATCGAGTCCAAATAATGCAGTGATATAATGCTTATTCTCGTTGTTTAAGTGTAATTCTAAAACAATTTTCAGTATGGCAAACCTGAATTACCATCTGAATCGTTTGAACGAAAGAAAGTAAAAGAACCAGTAAAAACCCAGTATACATTCTGTTCCTCAGAATACGGATAAGTAATATGTTTTGTAAAGTTACCAAGGCCGTAGCTAGGTCACCTTGCTAGAAGGGGTTAACAAATTTTTAGCGAGCCATACCAGGGTTTGCGATGACTTACAAGTGCTGTTGAATGTCTTCTGGGGAAACCAAAATCCTTCTAGGTGGTGCTGAGCCTCCCATTGGTTTCGTCTGACTACAGGCCCCGAATGTTACACTGTTGTATATTAGTGAAAAAGTTACCTTTTATTAATTTTAGTTGTGAGGGGCAAATTAAAAAGGTGGCACAATTTTGAGTAATTTTACATCAGAAAACGCGCATCATAAACGATAATCCCGACACCCCTGATTTTCCATGATAACAGAAACTTGAGCAGAGTATAAGACAGGATACATAGCTAAAACAAACAGCAACAGGAAAGCGATCAAAATAACGGCAACGAAAAACGGAATATTTCAGTGTAAACAATTAAAAAATGATTAATTTCTCTGCCAATACAATTGAGGTATGCAAAAATATTCGCTGGTTGTGGCTGTCAGTATTACGCATTCGTTCAACTTAACACAACAACCCAGTCAAGCGTTAGTTTTTTTTAAAAAAAATCGTAACAGTACACATCACTTTGACATAAAAAAACTTGGTTTAAACCCTGAAACCGGAACTCGAGACCGCCGAACCGATAGTATAGTGGCCTACTTTGGTTCAAACCAGGTAATTTTCTGGCAAAAAAATCTCCCGTTTAAAAGTACCTCTGGCAACTTCTCATCAAAAGTATTGAACAATTCATATTTTGAACACTTGTAGTTCATTTTGACTGATTTTGAAGGAATAATTTAAATTTCAAAGGCGTTTTACGATATGCAAGCGTACCAAGCATGTGTTTGCTTTAAACATTTACACAGAACTTGCAGCTGCAATTTTAATCAGAACCAAATATTCTTTTGAAGATGAGTTCATTTAAAAAAATTAAAAATTCAAGAAATAGTTTAACTGAATTATTACTTGTATATCTTAATACTGCGCTATTATAAATTTATTGCTAATTTTTTAAAGGTTCTTTGCCTTGTAAGATTCGAGTTTAACGCTGACAAGCGTATAAACTGTTGTTTTTTGAGCAAAATTTCTTGTAATAATATTACACGTTTTAAACCAATACAAAAACGTTGTTTAAAATTTACATTTAATTGAACAACGTTCAAAAGTTTCAACTCGATGGCGCAAATAAAAAAACTGCTAATTTTGAAATTAATCCCCCACTGCAAAAAATGGTGAGTCAAATTGATTCTCTTCGAAATGAGCTTTTCGGGACTACGCAAACTGAGTCAAATTTGACTCCACAAAAGTCAAATTCGACTCCACCAGAGTCAAATTCGACTCAACCGAGTCGCTCAGTGAGCCGAATTTGATTCTGACGGAGTCGAATTGGACTCAGTTTGTGTAGTCCCGAAAAGTCTATTTCGGATAGTGTCAATTTGTCTCGCCATTTTTTGCAGTGCATCGTTCCATAGTGCATTTCAAAGACATTGTGATCGGGTTTCGCATTAGCCAATGGTGCTTTTATGGACAAACCTAACGGTAGGCTAAGCAAATTTCTAAGCCTAAAGCTTCTGCGTAAAAATATTTAGTATAAACCTAAGCCGAAGCCTAAAGTGTAAATGAAGAACTTTAAGCTTTAAATCGTAATTGTTACACGAGTTTTCGCTTTAAGATATGGCATAAGGCCCATGTAAAGGCCAGGGGTGGAATGTGTGTCTGCGAGACTGCAATAGAGTAACCTTAAGCTTTAGACTATTTTTTGCCTAGGTTTAGGCTTATGTATAAACTCATTTTTACGCATATATTTAGGCTTTGACCTAGGTTTAGGAATATCCTCATACTACTGTTACGGCCCTGTTCTATACATCGTTGAGGACTAAAATGCAACTACCAGTAAATATTGTTGTTGTCTTTGCAGAAAAGTACAAGAAAATCCGTCGCATTCTACCGCGAAACTTTATTTAATTTAATACGGTCAAATAAGTTATTTAGCTGAATTCAAGCTTTGTTCAGCTATATTGCGTTTGAGTGAAGCGCTGCTGGTCTGCCATACTCTTCTAACAGCCAGCCAAACAAAGCAGATTACACTACCAGCGGCGGATTCAGAGATTTCGCACGTGCGATATGAAACCGTTGAAAAAGCCCACGAACAAAACGGCCCCAAAAAGCCAAACGCAATTTTAGCATTGAGGCTTCAATTTTGGTTTTGGTCTCTGGTTAAAAGAGCGAGCATAGCATGGGAACTCTTGTAATCCACCACTCCACGTGCGTTACTGCGTTTGGGCAACGTTTTACAGGTTTTATTTTGATTATTTCAAATTACATAATGTTGAAATTGATATTTTCCTGTAGCGACCCGAATATGACGAAGTAATAAGAATAATAAGAAAGGAGTTCCATTTTGAGTATCAATCAATAGGAGTACGCATCCCTTTTGAGAGTCCATGAACGGATAAAGTCCCTAAACCCTAATTAGAGTGTATAAATGTCAATTATCCCTAATTATAGTGCATAAATAACTCCAGCACCAATACAGCTGCGTTCAGAGCATTAATAAAGCATACTCTGTTTTGAAAGTACATTCTTAAGTCAGTGTATAAATTTTGCATTATATCGCTCAAGGTTTTGATACAAGACAAAAACGTTTAATTTAACGGATAGTTGCAATACCGAATATATATCAGTAACCATGGGCAGGATAAAAATAAATAACAGTCCGTAACCGAATAACAGTGGGGTGCCCTCTGGAAAGGCCAAATAAATACCAGCCCCCCTGTTATTCGGGTCACTACACTAGACGATTAATCTTAGCAAGAGTCAACAATGTCTCTTGACAGTCGAGTGCAACTAAAGAATTATTCTACGGTACTAAATGTACCACCGGGTGTTGCTTTTTTGGCCGACCCCCCCTTAATTACGTGAGGCGGAACTTCACGCACGAAACGTAATATACGCATGAGTTACAAAAGTGTAAGGGAGGCAACATTACAAAATTGAAAATTTCATCAGCTGAAATTTGGGGATTTGTTCAACTTTACCACTCCCTAAATAACGGGTGTAGACCAAAAACGCAACGTGTGCTGGGCAGATTGGTTTGTACACAAAATGTACTCAGTTGGACATTCTAGTTGAAACTATACACTCTTTATCTCAGTAACTGTGTCGACGATACAAAGAATTTAACTGTTTCGGTAGGACAATATAGCACCAAATTAGCTAAATTCAAATGCTACCGCTTACATAACTTAAAAGATGGTTAAACTGTTCGTGAAATGAAGCTTACAAATTTAGCAAACTGATCGCTTTAGAAATACCGACATTGACAGAAATATCAGGAAAGCTTAAAAATTTTAAAAAACAGCTATTGGTAGATGTAATTAATAAAGTACACTTTTCCACAGTTACAATTGCGGTTCATTAATCGTAGACCAATTTAATTTGATAAAAAAATATTAATTTAATTCCGCTACAAAAGCGTGCGTATCGAATATAATACACAGATTTGCTTATGTAAAAATCAGGAGCGGAACGTTTCTCTGAGGGACTGCAATAAAGTAAGCTTAAGCTTTAAACAAATTTTTTGGTTATACTTTAGGCTTACAATTAATAGGCTTAGGTAGGAAGTTTAATCTTACGCTTTGGTTTAGGTTTACGCCTAGAAATATGCTTATACTACCGTTACGGCCCTGTTCTATAAATTTTCCACAGTTGTACATATCATTTTGCGCCAACAGGTGTACTCAGGGGGTGATGTATGTGCAGCTGCCTGTAGGCAATTTTTATATTGGTAGGTATATATTAAAAAAATCGCTCAATGTTATCTCGTCGCGACCGTAGTATACGTTTATCTCAAATACTCCAATGGCACACTCGACAGATCAAACATTCCGGTCACACCCATGTATAAAAGTGTTAAGCATATGCTGGTAATTGCCTGATTTTACAGGAAGACATGGGCAAATTGAATTGAAAGCTTTTTTAAAAACCCGTTGTATTATCATAGAAAACACACCATTAATCTAGCGCTAAACCGATCATATCTAAACGACAATTAATTCAAAGACGTTATTTTTGTTAAACCAATCTGGCCAAAAGTGTCACATGGCAATAAACCTTGTGACCAGAAGCCAAATTGTTGATGGTTATCAAGACGCAAGATAAATGGTTTTAAAATATTACACCAAAACACTACGAGAATTTAGTTGTTCGTGTTCGGTCTAGCAGTAAATGAATTGTTGACAGGGCCGGAGCAGCCATACCCCATACCCTTCACGGCCCATGTATAGAACAGGTCCGGAGCAGCCATACCACATACCTCTCATGGGCCATGTATACAACACGGCCGGAACAGTAGCATAAGCATATTCCTAAGCCTAAGCCTTAGCCTAAGCCTAAGCGTATGGATGAGCCTAAGCCTAAGCAAAAAATGAGTCTAAAGCTTAAACTGACTCTATTATAGCCCCTCCGGAAAACGATTCGGCCCTGTTCTATACATAGGCCCCTCTCGTTTGGGCGCCCACCCCTTAGAAGGCATCCACCTTAACAAGATTTTAAACATGAAATTTGAAAAAATATTTTGATACTTGCAAGGTGTATCCACTCTGAAATTTTTCTGAGTGTCATCATAACCCCTGCTCCGTCATTGACTGTTAGACAAAATGAAACCCTTAAAGACGTCTAAATGTGGTTTTTCATGATTATACATCGGGTGTGTCAGAATCAATTGCGTTTTGATTCAAGGACGCTGTAAAGTCCAGCGAGTTGATTTTAATTCAGAATGAGTTAGATCCACTCAAAAAAGCTTGAGCTCGGATTTCAGTGTTTCAGAGCTCAGCAATCTGAATTGATTATTTCTTTCTGAGTTAATTGATCAATATAACCGAAATTAAAACAACTCAGTGCGCGTTGATGTTTCCTGTTATTAACTCAGAAATAACCAAAAACGAATAAATTGACCTCTGAGTTTATTAATCAACTCATCGGAAATTTCAGTGGAGTTCAGCGAGCAAGTCGTATTATACATTGTTCACACTAAGTGTGTACTTACAGGGCATGGAAGCTAAAAAATCTATTCAACAAAATTATGAAATTAATTTTAAATTTCAAATCGACCAAAAACTTATTTATTAGTATTACGTGTAGCAAAATTTTGTGCATACTGAAAACAACATGCGAACAAAGGTATTACACTTGTGCCCACTATCTTTCCGGGCCCATAGCCATGGGGGACAGCCCCCTAGGTAAATGTCGCACCCTAAAAAGTTTTTAACCTTGCTTGTAAGTAACTGAAAACCCT
Source organism: Enoplolaimus lenunculus (assembly GCA_030248215.1). Taxonomy (NCBI): domain Eukaryota; kingdom Metazoa; phylum Nematoda; class Enoplea; order Enoplida; family Thoracostomopsidae; genus Enoplolaimus; species Enoplolaimus lenunculus. Next base: position 298,527 of record JASANG010003629.1, read on the forward strand.
TATAAGCCCGTCTTGAACTATTTTTAGCACCTTAAAACAAGGTGAGCTGGCTACGAGCCTGTATGTGACAGCATCGGTTGCGCCCTTGAAATGATGAGCTGGCTATGGGCTATGACCGGCAAATAAGACAAAAACCTGTTTTGTTTTTATTCAATTTAGCATTATATTTTAAATTTGAGGGCACGTCGAACAAAAAGTAACCATTTGTCTAAAATATGACAGCGAAACGATTTCATACCTAATTGATTTATTTCTGATATGCTCTAACCAGATGACGATAACATTAGCGTTTTGTGAAAATGTTGAAACCTAATATTTAGACGATACTGTCTAAAAACTTAAACATAAATTACAGCTGAACTAAATTTGAATATCAGTTAAAGTAAAACTTAAATGGCTGGACGAACTGACTACACTAGAATTTTACGTTTTACTTAAACTAACGCGTTTTTAAGTTTAACACGAGTTTAAGTAAACTTATTTTCAGATTAAGTAACAAGTGCAGCCGTGTATCTAAGCGTTGAATAAGTTTAGCTTAAACTGAAAATATGTAAGATTTTATATGAGTTTAAGCGCAAACCTACCTGTTAATTTAGTTAATCTAAAAAGTTAGTTTAACACTGGTGGATTAGCTTAAACTTAAATCAAGATAGTTTAATCTTTTAGGGAGTAGTAACACACAAAACACTGGCAAATGTTACTTTCAAGAGCATAACAGTAGTTTAAGCATATTGCTAACTTTAAAGCTTAATCTTTAGCCTAAGGATAAATCTTAAGCTTAGCCTATAAGCTGCCAAACAGATAATTAGTAGTTGACTGCCTGAGTCTACTAATATAAAATTTCGCACCACTCAAAACGAATTGTTGAATTTCGATTCGTCTTGGAGCTGTCTGACGGATTAAACATACTTGAAATTGTGACATTTCCCTGTTGCCTTTTGCCGACTCTGAACACTGTGCTTGGTAATGACCCTATGCTTTCTTTATGGGGCATCCCATATTCCAGCCAATTGGGCTTAGGATTTACAAAAACCATTTCGCCTATGCTTAATTTTAAACTCATTTTTATACGCTGAAGCTTAGACTTAGGTTTAGACTTATTGTTAAGCCTCTATAAGTAAACTTTGCCAGGATATAAGTGAACAAAACCAAACTTACTCGTACCTTAAAACTTTCGTTAAGAGCACATTTGATTAAATCGGGTTCATTGTGTTGTTGAAGCATACCATTAGCATGATTAATATATTATTTTATATGTTATTTTTTTTCAACCTCGAGTCCAACGAATATTCAACGGCTGATTTTCTATTTTAAAATAAATACCAATTCAATTTTTAACCTGACAGTACATTCAAATTAAGAAAAAATATACATTTTGTCATATAAAACGCTGATTTGGCTAAATATCCACTATTTCAGTTGTGTTCCAAATTTTATTAATAGATTAGCTGGATTGCAGAAACCACGTGACTTTAGTTCAATTTTTCGCTTTAAATACGAGATTTCGTCTTAGGGTTGGGCCGCTTTGACTTTTATAGGTGGGAGTTTTTTCAGAAGTGTTTTTGAGTGCCAAATTAGTTGAATTTGCGAGCAACTTGAACTAAATTTTACACTGCAAAAAATGGTAAGTCAAATTGACACACTCATTCACTCTGGTTGAGTCGAATGTGAGTTAGTTTGTGTAGTCCTGTAGAACCTGTTTTCGGAGAGATCCAGTGTGACTCACCATTTTTTTGCAATGTATATTTCGACTACTTCGAGCTATAATATGAGCTGAATAACTCGACCGAGAACTGTGCATTATATTAAAACTTTCAACTGTACAACTTAAATCTAAAAATGGATTCACTAGCGGATCTTGAGAGGATGGCTGGAAGTGGCGTACGCCCACCGTCAAATAGCATTTTATGATTAAATGGTAAGGTCCTACCCCTTCAATTTTCCACCATTGCAGACCCAAAAAAATTTTGTCAAAAAGTTGAACACATTATTTACCATTCGATGCAGCTTGTGGAGCTCGGTCCAATAATCCTATTTTTTTGCAATCAGACAATTGTTGAGCATCGAATGGTATATAATTTGTCACACTTTTGGACGAATAAATTTCTGGCTCCCAAGGAGACCTTGGGACCTTAAAAAATCGATTTTTTTCAAAAATTCAAACTTAGCCGTGGAATGATCAGTGGATATCATGAGAAGCTCAAATATGCAAAAAATGTTAAACCAACGATTTTTAGCCAAACACGGGATGAGGGGATAACTGAAAAGACCCCCAGGACCGCATGCAAGGATTTGTCATGAGTTTGCAGTCGAGGTTTAAACTTTTATATTTTTATGCCTACCAATATTTTAATTAAAACCTACATCGTTTTTTGATTACATAAGTAAGATAATTTCGACCTGACGAAAACGGCGTGGATTCGTCATGGCCCTAAAATACTTACTTTTCTGCCTTACAATTAACCCAGTATTGATACAATATGCAAAACCAAAGGCCCACGTAAAGATCAGGGGCGGAACGTTATTCAGTGGGACTAGAAGCATAAGCTTTAGACTAATTTTTTTATTAGACTTAGGCTTGGGCTAAACTATAAAGCTCACTGTTACGCTTAGGTTTAGCTTAGGCTTACATCTATGAATATGCGTACTGTTCTGCCCTGTGCAGTACATTGGCCAAACTAAAAATGCTTCAACGGTTGAAGTCGGCAGCTATAGCAGGCAATATATTACTTATTTGGTTCGTTTCTGTTCTTGTACTTTTACTTAGCTATTTGGTTGTCATTTTCATATGTCAAAAATGCTAATATTTACAAGTTTCGAACGTTGAAATAATTTAGTAACGTTCTTATGGTCCCCAAACTGTCAAATGCAGTAGGCAAAAAAAGCCAATACTAAACAGCAATGCACCTTTTTTATAAAGTTTACTTGAATAATTATTTTCTTAAACCAGGCTTGTAAGTATGCTTTAACGATGGAATTAATATTAGTCACAGCCAGTTTTGCACCGAATTCTAATGTATTTTGGACAGCAGCGGATCTTGAAATTTAGACTGGGGGGTCGCGTGATATAAAAAAGTTAACAAAGTTTGCGAGCTATGGGTACCGAAAGCCAAACGAAGTTTTAGCGATAATGACGGGATTTCCGAAACCCTACTTATGTACGAATTTTAGTACTTAAGTACGGACTAGGTAATTGCTTAACTATTTTTCCGTTTTTAAAAGCGTACTTAAGTTAAGTAAATACTTAACTCGCTGACTAAATTTGATACACTACAAATTAACCTGAAAATGTAGACTCATGACGCCTCCGTAATATAAAGCAAAAGTCTTAGTTTCTTGTCATGGCAATAGTCGTTATTTGGCGCTTCTTTCGCTGTGTTCAAAAATTTAAGTAGTTACTTAAGTCGGAGACTTAAGTAACTACTTAAGTGTAACTTAAGTGAATACTTGAGTAGGATTTCAGAAACTCAGCCAGTGTCGAATTGAAAATTTTGGTTCCAGGCGACGGGCTGAGCCTGGGTGTCTTCTTGCAGTTCCCTTTGAATGCGACAGCGAGTTAGATCTAAACCCCACAGCTACCACTTCAAACAACCGATTTCTAGAATAAAAATGTTTATAAATATTAATAAGTTCAAATTAATATACGACCAAAACCTATGTAATACTTGAGTAGGATTTCAGAAACTCAGCCAGTGTCGAATTGAAAATTTTGGTTCCAGGCGACGGGCTGAGCCGCCTTGCAGTCCCATGCGACAGCTGATCTAAACCCCATAGCTACCACTTCAAACAACCGATATCTCAGACAAAAAAAAAAAAAACAGAAACTCAGCCAGTGTCGAATTGAAAATTTTGGTTCCAGGCGACGGGCTGAGCCTGGGTGTCTTCTTGCAGTTCCCTTTGAATGCGACAGCGAGTTAGATCTAAACCCCACAGCTACCACTTCAAACAACCGATTTCTAGACTAAAAATGTTTATAAATATTAATAAGTTCAAATTAATATACGACCAAAACCTATGTAAGACCGCAAAAAAAACTCCAAGTACCAATAGCGAAGCTTATACGCAACACAAACAGTTCGCTTTAAACGCAAATAAGGATAAATTTAATTTCATCTCAGAATTTAAAATTCACATCAACCATCAGTCCAAACATTGTCGGATTCAAAAATTTTGAACTGGGCCATGCAATACAAGCATTGTGACAACACGGTCGCTGGCAAAACGAACGAAAAACCAAACACAAGTTGAACGCCTAAACCTTAATCCGCAATTGCGGATTTGATCCCTGTTGGGATCAAGGCTTGTGTGGCTCCCGTGGATTCGCCTGTGAGTCCAAAACCTATTGACGATTGGTCTGTGCATTAACCATTGTTTTCTCAAAACCAAAATAATCACAACTGTGGCATTTGTGGAGCTAAAACGTTCAAACAACTTGATGAGTTGATTATAGGCTGGCGTTTTCTGAAAAACGACCAGACGGTTAAGTGAGGTAGGTGCTATGAAGATAAACAATCTGAAATTATGCTTCCAAAAACAAAACTATTTCCGTTATCGTAGACTTTCAAGCTAAATACATTGCTAAGAATTAATATAGCAAATTGATATACGTTGTGCATACTGTGTTATTTACAGCTGAAGGAAATGATATAAAGATATATACATACATACATATATCATCATGCACAACAACGCGTGAGAAAATAAATTTTGGTACATATACCACTAAAGCAATGTCTGTTCAACTAATAGGAAATCATGAACAACTATAGTTTGTTGGAGTGAAACGCACACGACATCCTAGTTTCAATTTGTTCAAAAATGAAATTTTTCAAAACCATTGGAGGGCCATGGCTCTTTTGCTCCTCTTCTGGCTGCACGCTTGGTTCAAAGGCATTCAGCCGACATTATGCGACATAAAATTGTCTGAAAATTTTGTGTTCCATTAGGGCTACGCTAACAACTTTGTGACTTACTTAGTCGTAAACCAGATCACTGAATAGGTAAACACCATAGTGTAGTGATCCGAATAAGAGGGGGGTAATAAGAGGGGAGGGGTCCCCATTTTGAGTTCCAATCAATAGGAGTTTGTATCCCTAATAAGAATCCGTAGGCAGATAGAGTCCCCAAACCCTAATTAGAGTCCATAAATATTGATTATCGCTTATTGTGGTGCATAAATGACTCCAGTACCAAATAATTTGAGTTCGAAACTTTAAAGCGTACTTAAATTTAGAGTCCATAAATGTTGATTATCGCTTATTGGGGTGCATAAATGACTCCAATACCAAATAATTTGAGTTCGAAACTTTAAAGCATACTTAAATTTTGAAAGTACATTCTTAAGTATAAGCTTGCATTATCGTTCAAGCTCTTGGCACAAGACCAACAAACGTTTAATTCAACGGATAGTTGCAATACCGGAGATATATCAGTAACGAAGGGCCACGGAGGGCGGGTTGAAAATAAATCCCACTCCGTAACCGAATAACGGTCAGGTACCCTCTAGAGAGGCCAAAGAAATATCAGTTCCTCCTCACGGGCTGTTCGGATGAATATTACCCAAAAACGCTTCATTTATCGTAACTCCGAGTATTATACTTTTAAATACGTCTTTACGTTCAAAGTTTTTCAAAGTTTCTGACGCCGTCTGAACGAATGGTTTTCTGTTGTCACCGAAGTCAAGCTTAAACTATTTCGTTTAGTTTTCCTTCAAACTTAATTTTGGGCAAACTAAATATGCGAAACGATGCCGAAATTTCAACAACGCAAATCTCTGCCCAATATAATATTTAGGTGCACTTGTGCCCTCGTTTCCCAAACTGAAGCCTGAACTAGAACTTCTACTTGAGCTTAAGCTTAATCCTTAGCCTGTAATGGTTGAAAATAATAATTCTTTGATTGAAATTTCAATGGTTGATAGCTTGATACATATTTTTTAAAAATGATAAGCTTAACTGTCGTTTTTAACACAATATAAAAAATGTGCGATAAGCCTAAGGTATGCCACAGCATACAAAAGCTCATTGACATTGCTACATATCTGGGTGTAAATGGATAGTAAAAATAACGGAAACGAAAATGGATAGTGATCAACATACCGGAAACGGAATACATATACTGAAGGACCCATGTTAACCTCGCTGCATCCGAAAAACTCACCAACCCATCACAAGAATTTGAGGCATAGTCGAAGGTGGGATTTCTGATTTTCGAATTTCGGAATGTGGATCACGATACGTGATTTATAACTAACTTTGAACGTAAAAATACCGTAATTTCCGTTATTTCTGTAACGAAAACGGAAACGAAAACAAAAACGGGCACCGATCTTTACTGGAAACGAAATGCGTATCCGATTAATACACCCTGCTACATATGTATTGTTATTGTAAAAAAATCGGCTAATGTATTGAATAAGGCCGTAACAGTAGACCGCATATTCTTAATCCTAAGCCTTAGCGTAAGAATAAGCTTTCATCTAAGCCTAAGCCTTAGTCTAAATAATAAAAGAAGTCTAAAGCTTAAACTTTACACTATTGCAGTCGTATAAAAATCGGTCCGTACCTGATCTTTACATGAACCAAAAATTTGTATAAAACTAAATCATCAAGACTAAAAATTTGAACATAGCTTTGTGAAAATAATATTAGCAAACCGTGTAAGTATTTTTGGACCAGAAAAAATATTTAGTTAAATAGAAATACCCAAATAGAAAAACCCTTACAATTAGGCGAAAACCAAAAAAGAAACTATACCAAATATATAAGTTAATTTTAACAATCAAGTATATCATACTGGCTTGTTACAATTTGGCACTCAAGATTCACTTTTCAACTTGACCGATATGAGCGTGGCTTTGATTTGACTGTGGGAGGGTATAACTTTGTGTATGGCGAACATTTTTGATCTCTGAAATCCAGAACGTTGTTCTAAAGACCGTTAAAAGTGCTTTTCTTTTGTCTCTTCAGAAGTTTTGCGAGGGGATATATTTTATTTGCTCTACACATTGTAAACACCCTGGGTCCATGTAAAGATGAAGGGCGGAACGTTTTTCAGTGGGACTAGAAAAGAGTAAGCTTAAGCTTTAGACTAATTTTTTTCGCTTAGCTTAGGCTAAGCTTCTTAGGCTTGGGCTTAGGAATATGCTCATTCTTTTACGCTTAGGTTTAGGCGTAGGCTTGGGCTTAGGCTTAGGAATATGCTTATGGTACTGTTCCGCCCTTGTTCTTTACATTGGCCAGTGACCATAGACGCACCAATCAGTGGCTGTTTTTCAAAGTGCATGGTTCAGAAAAATTCTGCGGTAGCTATAGAGTGGCATACGGAAAATTCAGTTAAGATATACAGGACTTGGTTATTTTCCGGGCCGAAAACCAAGTCAAAATGGTACTGTGACACAAGTCAAACGCAGTAAAGTTAGTTTTCAACTCAAATCTAATTATATTTTTAGTCTCGACTTTACGGTTTGGTTCCCAACAGCCAAGGCGTAAAGTCAACATCATCCTTAAGCGCCCATACTACTTTGAAGGACGAACCAGGTTTTCGTTGAGATTATAAACGAGTAAGCTTAAGCTTTGGACAAATTTTTTGCTTAGACTTAGACTTTGGCTTAGGCTTAGTTATAGGTTTATCCGTGAGGTTTAGGCTTTGGCTTAGGTTAAAGCTCTGGAATATGCTTATAACCGTTACGCCCCTCAATGTAACATTTGGCCGAGCGGATGTGTGAAAAAATTTCTAGAACACTTGTTTTGTTTACTTCAATCTATCCATATTAATAAAAGATGGAACACCCATACGTAATTTGGCAGGGTGTTAACATATAGTAAAAATATCGGAAACGGAAACGGAAAACCGATATTGAACTATAAAAGTTTCAAAAATGTTTTATTTTTCTGCCAACGAAATTGCGGCGTGCATAAATTCACTGGTCTTTCAAAGCTTTCAAAGAAAACATGGCGGATACATCGAAATTTTTAAGATTTTGGATGAATTTCGTAATTCTAATTTCATTTTGAACAATTGCAGCATATCTGTAACAAAAAAATGCGAGATATATACGTGATTTATAACTAATTTTGTACTTAAAAATAACATAATTTTCGCTATTTCTATATATAACGGGAACGGAAAAATACGTTTTTTACCGGAAACTGAATCAGATATCCAGTATATACCCTGTAATTTGGTAATAACTACCATCAGGTTTTGTGCTCATAAAATTTCATGTAAAAAAAAGACAGACCAAACCTAAATTCGCACTGAAAGCGAAATTTTGTGCAATGCGCTGTGTTATAAAAATGTTTCTGTGTTGCAAATATTGCTGCAGTACTCTGATGAGTATATCAAAAGCGTAGCATATTCGCATCTAGACCCATATTCTCAAATGTGTATAGCAACTATATTCACTGGCTCGAAAGTAATACAAGACCTTTTATCAACTGGTGATAGGTGCTACACACATTTGAGAATATGCCCTCTATAACTGCCGAGGTGGGCAGAACTAAAACCAATTATGATCCTACAGTAGCTTGATTGCGTAATTAAACAAAAATACAGCAAAAATGTTTTAATTGACCAGAACTATAGAAACAGTGGCAGATCCAGAAATGTCTGACGGTGATGGCTGCGCAAGATACAACGCAATTTTGCTATTTTAGTACTAAATTTTTGTGCTAAATTTTGGTTTTAGTCTCTGTTAGGGCCATGGACTGGATGGCTTCGCTTGGATTTGCCAGAGTTTGGCAATATGTGCTACTTAGCCTTATTTTTAGTTTTAAGCATGTTTTAGATTTATACTTGCCATTAATTTATTCCTGTGCCTAAATCTAAGCCAAAGCCCATGCAAAAGAATTGGCTTATCTGTAAGCCTAAGCCTAAGCCTAAGCAAAAAATTGGTCTATAGCATAAGCAAAAAATAAACCTAAAGCTAAGTCTATTGCAGTCGCACAGAAAAACGTTCCGCCGCTGACCTTTACATAGGCCAATATATATTTGATTTTTGATAGGATTTTTGTCAATAGGCTGTGACAATTGACTGTTAAAAGACTTCGTTTTGTGACATACATAGCAAAACACGGGTCTTGTCCGTTATCGCCCAGCCCGCATTTGCTCAAAAATAATTCGATTTTGAAAATTTTGCATATTTGAGCTTCTCATGACCTTCCATCATCATCATTCCACGCCCAAATTTGAATTTTCGAAAAATTAGGGTTTTTAAGGTCCCAAGGTTCCCTTGCGACCCAAAATATTTTTGTCGAAAAGCTAGAAACATTATCATTCGACGCATCTGTTGAGCTGAGTGCAGTGGAGATAAAATTGCCTCAATCAGCAGACTGGGTAACGAGTTCTGGTCAAATAACTGGTTTGGCGCAGTTCCAAATCATTAGCAATGCGCAAAATCAGTTATTTGACCAGAACTCGTGAGCCAGACGTCTGATAACGGAAATCTTAACACCACTGCAATCAGCTCAACAAGCTGCGTCGAATGTTGTATAGTTGTCTAACCTTTCGAACAAAAATTTTTTTTGGATCTCGAGGGGGGACCTCTGGACTTTAAAAAACCAAATTTTTCAAAAATTCAAATTTGGGCGTAGAAAGATCAGGGGAGGTCATGAGAAGCTCAAATATGCAAATATTTTCAAAATCCAACCATTTTTGGGAAAACGCACGCTGGATGGATAACGGAAAAGACACCAAAACAGTTTTCTTGTTTAAGTAAAAAAATTAATACAAGAACTGATTAAAAATTATCATAAAACTTAATATTACAATCAAAATTTACCACTTTACTGCAGAGCTGGTATATTCAAAGAGATTCTAGTACACTTTCCTTACACGCATATACTATGCTTATTATTAGTAAACAGCTTACCAATACCTATGCCTTAGATTTAGCCTAAGCCTAAAAAGGTAACCTAACCTTGAATGTAGGAAAAGTGTACAACAGTATTTTTTGGTATCCGGTGCTTACAAAACGAGAACAGACATAAGCTAACGACGTTACTTACCATTCATTCGATGCAGTTTCGGATATTTTGGCGTATTATTGTTGAATTATCTATCGTAGCATTTGTTAGTATATATTTCACCAATAATATAATAAAATTCATTCATTCACTCTAAATCAGGAACCCATACTGTATTGACCCGAATAAGAGGGGGGACTGATATTTATTTGACCTCTCCAGAGGGTACCCCCCTTGTTATTCGGCTACGGACTGTTATTTACTTATAACCCACGCTCCACCGCCCTTCGTTACTGATATATCCGGTACTGCAATTATCTGTTGAATTAAACGTTTATTTGTCTTGTGTCAATAGCTTGAGCGATAATACAAGGTTATACTTTGAACGTACTTTCAAAATTTAAGTACGCTTTGAAGTTTTGAACTCATGTTATTTGGTCCTGGAGTCATTTATGCGCAAAAATTAGGGCTAATTGACATTTATAAACTCTAATTAGGGTTTAGGGACCCTATCCGCTTACGGACTCTTATTAGGGATACGGACTCCTATTGATTCGGACCCAAAATGGGGCACACCCTCATATTACCCACCCTCTTATGCCGGTCAATACAGTAAGTAATCTCATACGAGTATACTACATATCGTCAGCTAGTGATAGGTTTCTAAGCTATCGAACTACTGCTGCTTGTAGATTTTGCAAACATAAAGCATATCAAAAGAGATAGGAGTGTCAAATGTTGAACCTGAACCATTTCACAATTTCTACTCTCTAAAAGCTTAAACTAACTTGATTTAAGCTTAAGCTAATCCACCAGTATTAAACGAACTTTCTAGATTAACTAAACTAACTGGTTGGTTTACGTTTAAACTCATTTAAGATCTTACTTAGTTTCAGTTTAAGCTAAACTTAATGAACGCTTAGATACACGGCTGCACTTGTTACTTAAACTAAACTAAATTTACTTAAACTAGTGTGAAACTTAAAACACGTTAAAGTAAAACTTAAAATTCTAGTTTAGTTAGTCCATCCAGCCATTTAAGTTTTACTTAAACTGGTATTAAAGTTTAGTTAAGCTATAATTTAAGTTTTTAGAGAGTACGCAAAACCTGAACTAGCGATAGGTGCTTCACATATTTGAGAATACTGAGACACGATATGGCAATTGCACAAATTAGCATCGTCATGCAACAAATGACGAATCTACATATTTAAATTCAGTTATGAAACCATATCAGATAAAGCGGTCTATTGATATTGGCTGGATTGCACAGACATAACTTAAGCCGACCTCTGAGTTAAATCGATTTTGGACTTCAGTCAAGAAAGAGACTTAATTTTACGTGTCGAAACGTTTGATAAATGGGCAACACCTAGAGGTGCGAACTATTCTATTTTAAAGTTACTACAAGTAGCTCAAAATTTAAGTACATTCAGCAACTATTGATTGTTTGGAAAAATTAAAATGCGTGTTGAAAACATTCAACTTAAAGTCAAAACAACACAAGTTGATTAAAATCTTGATTTGAGTTAAAATTCGACTTAAGTCTCGTGTTTCTGCAACCCAGCCATTATGAGTTAATATTTCCTACTGAAAAATTACAAGAACAAATGCGTCGTTTGCAGCTTCAGAATGCTCAAATCGAGCGATTATGAAATGTTTCTACGGTCACGTGACATTTAAGCAATTAATCGGATCAGTAACGTGATGTTCCGATAAACATAAGCACAAATTTAATTAAGTACAGTGTGAGAGTATATATTAACTAGTCAGACGGCTTTGTGCAATACGCAAAAGTTAGCGAATACACAACAATCTGCATGCAAATTTTCATTTCACAGAATAATCACATTTCTTCACTAAGAAAATATTGTAAACAAAGCAATGCTGGAAAGTTACACAAAATACGAATGTGGCGCGTTTCAGTTTTAATTATATAGATAACGATGCTGTACAGTGTCCAAAAAAACTAACTGAGGTCCTGCTTTGTGTGCGCCTCGTAACACTGGTACGATAACTGTGTGCCTAACAGATAGCAACATTTTCTTGACTTTAACCTATACTTTATATGTTATTTGTTTGGCTACAGTTCAGTATTTTGCTTTTGTCACAGAAATTTTGCACCTGCAAATTCTACGAATTCGCCTGCAACTAAGTTGAAAAGAATACGAAGAAGACCATTCGTAAGCTGTTAAACGCAACATTTGGTCACACAAGAGCCTGGACAATATTTGTTTGGCTACAGTTCAGTATTTTGCTTTTGTCACAGAAATTTTGCACCTGCAAATTCTACGAATTCGCCTGCAAGTAAGTTGAAAAGAATACGAAGAAGACCATTCGTAAGCTGTTAAACGCAACATTTGGTCACACAAGAGCCTGGACAATATGTGATCTGTGACAATTTAGAACAACAATTTCTCTTAACTGGGCCCGTAGACTACTGTTAGGGCCAGAGATGCCTCAGTCCGCCGGGAAATTTTGGCACCCTAGAAAAGTTTTAAACTTGCTTATAAATCATCGCAAACCCTTGTATGCGCTTCATGAAAACTTTTCAGCCTCCGTAGCAAATTGAGGTGGTCACTAATTTAGCTCATACTTGGATCGCAGAATTCGAATGTCAAGTTCGACTATTAACTTCATCAAAAATATTCCACAACAATTAGTATTAATTAATGTAGTAAATGCGTGACCAGTTTGACCACATATTTTGCTTTAATCGCACTGGCGCAATAAAGCCAGTGGCCATATGGTTAAATGCATATAGCACCCATTATCAATTGATAATAGGACAATATACATATATATATATACATATTTATTGCGTAACTGTGTGCGGAAATTTTATCTCTAAATGAAAAATGTCCGCATAGAGTTTATTGCGTTGACGGACATTTTGTATACTGTTGGCGCATTATGTTAATATTAAATATAGAGTTGCGTGAATTGTCGGATTTTGTCGTTACAGTCTAAAAGGTGTCGCCGGAAAGTGCTAAATAAGGTAATTGATTTACTGCGTAATTTTGAATTTTCCCGCCAAAATTTGTATTTCCCACCAAAATTTGAATTTCCCGCCAAAATTTGGATTTTGCTGACAAAATCTGAATTTTCCGCCAAAATTTGAATTTTGCCGCCAAAATTTGAATTTTGCCGCCAAAATTTAAATTTTACCACCAAAATTTGAATTTTGCGCTAAAATTTGAATTTAATACCGAAAATTGATTTTTCCCGCCAAAATTTGAATTTGCCGCAAAAATTTGTATTTTCCCGCCAAAATTTGAATTTACCGCCGAAATTTGAATTGTCCCGCCTAAATTTGAATTTGCTGCCAAAATTTGAATTTTGCCGCGAAAGTTTGAATTTCGCGCCAAAATTTGAATTTTCCCGCCAAAATTTGAATTTCCCGCCAAAATTTGAATTTTCGTACCAAAAGTTGAATTTCCCGCCAAAATTTGAATTTTAGCGCCTAAATTTGAATTTTCCCGTCAAAATTTGAATTTCCCCGCTGAGGTGTCCCTAATGCGTCTATCATATAAAAAAATTGTCCACTACACTGTTTTTCTAACATTTCAATGTCCTAGACAGTGTCACTGCAAAACAGTTTTGTCCGGATAGAGTTTCCGTGAAACTCTATGATTTCCGCGAATGGCGGTGATACTGTTGGAAAATGAAGGGTTTCGATAAAACATAAGCCGGACAAGCTATTGAATTTCTTTTGGGAGGGGACATTTCGTGTGCCGAGTGAACGTATGGTAACGTGTGAGTGACATTATATTAGCACCCATAATCTAATCAGTTGATAATAGGACATGTGACTTTTTAACCTATTACTCTGTATTGGCTGTTTTACAATAACTAAATTTCGAGTTCAAGATCGGCACGAATCGTAGCCAGACGGGGGGAAGGGGAGACTCAGCCCCCTCCATTAAAAGAAGTTTGGTCTCCTAGAAAATCTTCAGCGTTGCTTAAGGTCACCGAAAGCCCTTGTATGCCCCGAATGAAAAATGTTTAGCTCCCTAGCAAGGTGTGCTGGCTACGGGCCTAGATCTCCACAGGACTAAGCTAAAACGTGCCGAATGGCGCCGTCGTCCGAAATTTAGCACATTTATTGTATTAATTGCTGATTCATCACTTTGTTAATTGGCAACAGGTGCCACACACAGTTGAGATGCAGATCGGCGTAACCAGGCTCAGCGTAAACCTAAGAAACCCCAAAAAAAGGCCTGTAGGTAAATTACCACGTTGACAAAATAGACTTTTTCAAAGAAACGCACGAAAGGATATCCGATGATTTACCACCGAAATTAGCTGTTTTTGGGCGAAGAAGCAAAATTTTTCTGAGTGCGAGGGAAGTAGCGCCCGTGGCTGCGCTACCGGCCAAGAAGGCACCGTTGAAAAACGGCCGTTGTTACTCACACAGCTGAATATAAGTGACCTGTGCGTGCGAAACGCAAAAATTTAATAAGTTCACAAGGCTATTTTTGAGACTTATATATAAGCAATTCGTATTGAAGTTGTAGCACGGACGCTTCGCAATTCTCACGGGATATGGTAAGTTTATTCTGAATTTGTGCGATAGTATCCGCTGTATCATTGACACAACCGACACGGGTGCTCATGTATGCCACGGTTTCTCAAGCGGGATAAAATCAACACCAACATTTTGTATTAAGATTTAGTACTAAAATTGCCGTTTGGCTTCTCGATCGGTTTCGCTCGCGACCGCTCGCTTTTCACTATCGCGCACCCTCGTTTACAAATTTGCGAATCCGCCACTACGCCGTATGCTTGAAATCATACTGCGCTACTGGTGCTACGTACTCACAAGTCGGCGGCTTGTCACGCAAAGTCAAGATGAAAGCGTGCATTCATAAAACCCAGATAAACTAGTAAACTTTTTGCAAAAATTACATAATTGACGTAAGATTTCGACGGGCTGTTGGCCATAGAACGCCAGGGTGTGCTCGTCATCGTGTCGACAAAAAATTTAGTCACCCCTCTAAAGAGTTTCATCTTTGTATTATTTATGTGATACATTTGGATGCCCCTCCTGAAAAGTTTTTAGGCTCGCTATAGAGTACGTTGACGCGGCTACAGGATGCAAATTTGACACATTTTATCGGCACGCTTGCGTGGGAGATTTATTCAGTGCGGAGTAACAAAGCTACAAATTCGCCACAGTAGGACAGCCAGAAATGATCCGTTCAAACAGATAGGCGAGAAAAATGGAGTCAAATGTAAAAAATTAGCTACGGTTGCAGTTTTTTAAAATCTTTTCCACTGTAC
Organism: Enoplolaimus lenunculus; assembly: GCA_030248215.1. Classification (NCBI taxonomy): domain Eukaryota; kingdom Metazoa; phylum Nematoda; class Enoplea; order Enoplida; family Thoracostomopsidae; genus Enoplolaimus; species Enoplolaimus lenunculus. The sequence goes on from JASANG010003629.1 coordinate 313,775, forward strand.
CATACACTTCCTGACCCCTGCCTAAATGTTCTGGGAATACGGATCCGGACATATGGACAGCAGAAGATTGGAAAGTGTGGCGTGCCCGCCTAGTATTCTGGAACCACGGATCCGGACATATGGACAGCGGAACATTGGAAAGTGCGGAGTGCCCGTGTAATATTCGGGAAACATGGATCCGGAAATACGGACAGTGGAAGATTGGAAAATGTGGTGTGTCTGCATATTCTGGAAACACGGATCCGGAACTACGGACAGCAGAACATTGGACAGTATGGTGTGAAATAAGCCAATTGTATATTATAAGAATCAGCACAATGTGATCTATTACAGGCATAGGTCATTTCCGAAACTTGCTATATTTATACGGTCAATATAGCTACAGCGGTTTTTGCATATGCTCTTTTGGAACAGAAGTTATTGGCAGATGACCGGACCCGTAGACAAGAGAGGGGGCCAGGGGGGCTCATCCCTCTCCCCCTGGAAATATTTTCGCCGCTTAGAAAATTTTCAACCTTGCTTGTAAGTCAACGGAAAGCTTTGTATGCCCTTCTTGAAAATTTTTAGCCCCCCCTTAGCAAGGTGAGAAAGCTACTGGCCTACAGATAACCCAGCTAGAACGGTAGCTAGATTTGGGGATGTTAATAGGAGTCTAAGACGAGTTTGGTTGATATTTTGATTGCGTTTAACTTTTAGATTGTAATTGCTTTAAATTGTCAATTAAATCATAATTGTTCAACTGGGCACATCGAGTTCGCCCACTTATGAAACGGTGGACGCTAAGCATTCAACTGTAGGTCCATTAAAGAATGTTCAAGTTAAGGATTGTTTCCACACGGTACCAGATTCAGCCAGGTTCAATGGAACGTTGGTGTCGAAATGTCGTGAACACTGGTGCGCAGTAAATTGTGACATTTTTAGCGTCAAATAGAAATTTGACGTAAGTTATAAAAATGCAGTGCCTGAGCAGGCCGGAGAGGGGGGCTCCCTTCAAATTCCAGGGTGGGCCCCCAAACTCGCAAGCGAAGCCAGCGAGAAGCCAAACGCAATTTAAAACTTAAGCGGTTTTTGTTTCAACCGGTTACGGTGGTGGCCCCTTTAGGGGTTTGGCCGGGGGTTTGGGGGGTCGCTGCTCCGGCCGTGTAAACTGTATTTATTTTGTTGGCGATATAGGGCAATTCTTATTCGACAATAATCAGGGAACATGAGAATACAAAATATTTCCATAGTTGTTTGATGAAGCTCAATTGTGATTGGATAAAATTAAGAATGAAAAGAACGTTTATGTTCACACATTCTGCTAGATTTACGTTTTTCGATCATGCCTGTATCGAGTTCACCTTGGTATTAAGAGTAGCCAAGTATTTTTCAAGAGAGCATACAAGGGTTTTCGATAACTTACAAGCAAGGCTCATAATTTTCCAGGAACCGTAATTCTTTCAGAGGGTGGCTGAACCCTGCCAGACCCTCTGGCTACGGGACCGTCTTGCATTGGATGAGCAACAACAACTGTACTGCGTACAGGTATAATCCATCACAATTTTAAGCTAATAAGTGTTTTCCACAAAAAATATACAGCGTCGACCCATATTTAAGTATGTTTGCAGCACTTTTCACAGCGACAAGTACAGGGGGGGTGTGGTGAATGGTGAAAATGGTGATTTATTCGAAAATAACATTAAAAGAAAAGCAAACATTAAAACATGGGAAACAAGAAAAAAGTCACAGGTCATGTGTTTCGGTTAATAAAAGATATGACTATACTTTAAGCTTCGGCACTACATTTACACTCAAACTAGCATTAAGCCTAAGCCTAAGCCCAAAGTCTACGCGGTCAATTTCTAGAACAGAAGCGGACCGGTAGTATAAGCATATTTGTAATCCTAGCGTCAGCGTGTAGAATGAGCTTTATACCGAAGCCTAAGCCTTAGCGAAATAATTGTCTAAAGTTTAAGCTTACTCTATTCCAGACGCACACAAATACGTTCCACCCTCGATCTGTACATGGGCCACTACGTTATGTCAAAAACTTCGATTACGGTAATTTTACAGTTGCAAAACAATTGAAGCTGTTTTAGTAGCGCGATGGGTATTTATCCCAAAGCTGCCTGTTACCTACAGGTGCCCGCCAGTAAACGCGGGAGGGCGTTTAATGTTTTGACCCCGGTATCCCCGCGGGTAAGGAATATCAAAGTGCGGGTAATAATTTAGTAAGTTTTACGGCCAATGTAAAAAAAACAGGGGCGGAACAGTATTATAAGCATATTCCTAAGCCTATGCCTACTAGCCTAAGCCTAAGCGTAAGAATGAGTTTATACCTAAGCCTAAAGACTAAGCCATGCAAAAAATTAGTCCAAAGCTTAAGCTTAAAACTCTATTGCAGTCCCACAGAACAACGTTCCGCCCTTGATCTTTACATGGGCCAGTTACCAACCTAAAATTTTCATAAGAACCTTGAAACCGGATAACGTAAAAAATTCGAATTTTTAAACTGCTTTTCTGGTTTATCCAGCTTCATATAGGGCAATGTAAATTTATTTTAAATTTAAATTGCTTAATATTTGAAAGCAATTTAATAATTTATTATAAATTTACACTGTTTTATATTGCGCTCAACAAACTCGAGTCGCGTTTAAAAAGAAACTTCAGTTGTTTTACATTTTCAACTGCAGTTCTAAACATTTTTAGATTTTCAGGTTTTCAAATCGACAAAAATTGAAAAAGCAAAATAAACTTCAACACTGGCTGCGCACAAATCTGCGCTCAAATTATCGACGGTACTTACCAGGGGTGCATGCGTAATTGCAATGCAACATTTTTGAATATACAATGACTCCGACCAATATTACTTTTCGGGCCGTAACAGTAGATTAGCGTATTCCTACGCCTAAGCTTAAACCTAAGTGTTGCAAAAATGTGTTCCTATTAAGCATAAGCCTAAGCCTAAGCCTAAACCTAAGCATAAAATGTAATCTAGAATCTAAACGTACTCTTCTGTAGATCCACCAGAAACCTGGACGTCCACAAAAGTAACATAGACCATAACTCCTTATGAACTGAACGCACAATGCGCAGTGTTTAGCAATTACTACGCGTATACGCAGTGAAAAGTTGCCACAAGGCGCGGTTGCCTCCTCGGGTTCAAGCGTCAAACAGCTGAATGGTAATGGTAAACGCGTTCCACCCTTAAGGATGCGATTCGAATCCTGACATAAAATAAATTCTATATATAATTTGTCGGAGCCGAAACAATTTTCGATCTTTATAAATTTTAGCTTAAAACTTAGGCTACCGTGAAACTTTGTTATAAACTTACGCTTAAAAGACGTTTTCGACAATAGTTATTATGTAAGAGTCACTACAGACAAAGCTGTGCTGTCCCGAATAACAGGGGTGACTGATATATACCTATTAATTTAGCCTCACCAGACGCGTACCCCGATATTTCTGCTCTGGCTGACTAATGTTACTTTTAGAGGCAGGCATAAACTGTACCCTAAACGTATTTCTTAGTCTAAACCACAACTTAGAAATATGCCTACATCTAAACACTAGGCAAAAATAACCAAAAGCCGATCAAACCAGCTCGGTTGCAGACCGCAATGCAACGCGACGCCTCTAAAAGTAACACAAGCTTCATCCATAAGTAACTCCATTTCAATATATTTGTCTACTTTTATTCGACGCATTCTGTTTGCGGTTTTGTGTTCAAAATTAATGCGAAACAATTCGCCAAAATAAACTCTGGAATTGTGTAAAAGTAGACAGATTTTTAAACTAAAAACTAATTTGAATATCGTCCGCGCTTCAACATCAATACAATGTAAATTTCTGTAAGTTGATATTGTCTCAGAATGAGTTGAATGACACAGTCTGTGAGTTAGGACCATCAGAACTCAGAATTTTGAGTTGAATCAATTCATTCTGAGTTAATTAACAAACTCAATCATAGTCGACTCCACTCAGAGTGAGAATCAACTCAACTCAGAATGAGTTAATGTTTACTGATGTTAATTCAGAAATAACCAACTCGTTAGCTGAATTGATTAATCAACTCATTGCAATTTACAGTGATATGATTTTTGTATTTTCGTTTAACATCCTGTTATTTTATGTTTTGATACCATGTTTTTACATATTTTCACATATATACACCACGTAGATTTTTTCAAATTTCAGATCTTAACATAACTTAGGTTTATGATTGTGCTTTAGCTTGAGCCTTGGCTTAGATTTAGGCTAAGGTTTAGCTGATTGTGGATATGTACAACCGAACGGTAAAGGTTTTGGCCAGGGATGTACCGAGGGGGGGGGCGGGCGCGCGCACCCCCAATTCGAATCAGTTCGTGTGTCATTAAATTTACAAACAATTAACGCCTAGCTTTTCACTCGCGTCGCTAGCGAAGTTATTAATTTTTGATTTTTGAAAAGTTTTAGCTGCGGGGCTGTTCAAAGGAGAACTTCATAGTCAAATTCCCCAACATAATTAGCTCAAAACTAAAGATAGTAAAAATTGTACAAAGCTTCACAGTTACACAAGTTCTTGACCGGACGAGATTCCGGTTTGGTGAATACGACCAAGCTGTCAGCTTTATGAATAAATAAACGTTTTAAAACTCTTGCAGAAGGATTTAATACTGAAAAAATGTATAGGTTCTTGCTCGCTTCGCACGACAATTCTTCAAAATTCATCCTAAATCCTAGCAACGAGCTTTTCCACACTCTGTTTTAACTCCAAGACAAAATACGCTCACAAAGATCCCAAACTAAAGTTTTGTACTACACACAAAAGACATTTTGTGGTATTCAAGGAATATTTCCTTAAATTCTAGATAATTATGCCTTAATCTAGACACCTGACATATATGTTTTGAATACAAGGCATTTTCTGAAGTTTTTAACACTTAAATGTTTTAAATTTAGGAGTGTTTCATAAACGATACAAATATTTCTGAAATACAAGACAAATATGTCTGAAATATAAGACAAATATGTCTGAAATAAAAGGCTTGTTTTGCTGTAGTGTGTAACTTTTCGACCGCTTCGCTTGATATATTTTCTTCTAATGGCGTTCACGTAAAGGACGTTTCGGTGTGGCCCAGTTAGCTAGCGCGCCATAAATTTAGGGAACCTAAAAGAGGACTCTAAAATTGCTCACGGAGCCGAGTAGGAAAGCGTGACTAATTTCATATATCCCGCCAAAAATTAGATGGGTCACTGCTAAAGAGGTCTAAAATTAACTTTTAGGTGGAAACCCAAGGCACGGACCTGGCAGTATACGGGCGCCCAATCCAGATTTTTTGGTACACCACTGGTTTTGGCTCTGTTGCCGCCGAGTGTTTTTACATTTAATGTTCAATTTCGTATTAATAAACCAAATTTATTTTGGGTCATTTCCGTTATCCCCCCTCGCGTTTGCTCGAATATGGATGGATTTTAAAACTTTTTGCGTATTTGAGCTTCTCATGACATCCCCTGATAATTTCACGCCTAAATTCGAATTTTTGAAAAATTCCATTTTTAAGGTCACAAGGTCGCCAGTTGGGACCCAAAAAAATTTACCGAAAAGTTTGACAAATTATAAACCATTCGACGTAGCTTATTGAGCTGGTTGCAGTGATGTTAAAATTTTCGCCATCAGACGTCTGGCTAACGAGTTATGGACAAATAACTTAAGTGGCACGCTGCCAATCATTCGGGACTGCGCCAAACCAGTTATTGCAGGTCATGAGAAGCTCAAATATGCAAAAATTTTCACAATCCATCCATTTTCTGGCAAACGCGGGCTGGGGATAACGGAAAAGGTCATTGATTTTAATGCAGTTAAAGTTTGGTGAGTTTTCAAGTCGTACAAAACATACACCACATGCAGTTTACCTTTATTTATTGATGATATGTAGCGTTACCCTGTCTTTTAATCGCACTCTTCTAAGGACTGCTTGTTATCTTAAATCAGGGCAACGATTAATGTTATTCGGTATTCCAAGAAACCGAAATTCCGGTCCTTTTAATAAACTAAAAATAGGTTTGTTTTGTTTGAAAACGTGCAAACCCGAAGGCCGTGTAGAATTGGTAAAACGCACTGACGATGCTGGCCCTAGCCGAGGTAGTCATTATACGAACCAGAAAACGAATTTCCGAGCGGAACGCCAATCGCATAGTTGAAACCGTGGAAAAAATTCACTTTTTGATCCAGTTAATGTTTTAGGCCAATGTGGAGGATATGTGACGAAACAGTAGTATAACCATATTCCTAAGTGTAAACCGTAAAAATGAGTTTATACCTAAGCCTAAGCCTAAGCAAAAAATTGTGGAAAGCTTAAACTTATGGCTTACTGTTTTCCAGTTTCACAGAATAACGTTCCGTCCCTGATCTTTACAAGGACCGTGTTTGAAATCAATTTTATCATCTAATGTCGGTCCTTTTCGGCACGTTCACCCCAACGCTGGAGTTCCGGATCGCCCGATTGTACGGTCCGAAAGTTTCGGGTACATTTCTGCAACTGCCTTAAGTCACCCACAATTTTAATGTCTGGGCATGACTGAACTATTCTGTCCTCTTGGACCAAGCGTCATAAATCCAAACCTCCACGTTGCATTTCTCTATTGTATCCGATATGCCGCATTCTTAGCCCGAAACGAGACCGCAGCCTTCCGAAGGCAGGTGTGAGCTAATGCCCCCTAGGACAACTTGCCACCTAATAATTATAATCCGCCCATGCTTCTATTATAACTTTTTCCGCTCGCCTCCCCCCATTGGCCCAAAGCCTCGCTTGCCAATGTCAGTGACCTCCGATTATCTATACGCATACATGGTTATGTATAGGTAGACTTTACAAACTTTAATTTTATGGGTAAAGAATAATAATACGGGCCCACGGAAGCCCACGGCGCTCAGACCCTTCTGAAAAATATTGTATACCCCTAGAAAATTTTCAACCTTACTTTCAACTCAACGAAAACTCGTGTATGCACCTGTCGAAAATTTTTTAGCCGCTCCGAGCAAGATGAGCTGGCTACAGGCCTGTGGTGATAACATTTGACAGCTTTATAGAACGAAACCACGTATAATAATACTATGTCTCCTTGGTAACCATTCCAATAAGGTGCGTACTCCAGTGTATAAATGTAGGTATATTATGCATTGCTGGTGTGTCTATAGTTGGTCATTCGACGTTCAGTTGAAGCTTGCTTTGCTTCATAAATGATTTGTCGTCTGGCCCATGTTACTTTAAGGGGCGCCCAGGTTTTTGGTGGGTCTATAAAAGAGTAAGTTTAGATTCTAGATTACATTTTTTGCTTAGGCTTAGGCTTAGAAATACGCTTAATCTACTGTTACGCCCCTTAAAGTAACATTGGCCTATCAGTTGAAGCTTGCTCTGCTTCATAAACGATTTCTCGTCTTATGGCTTCTCGTGTTCACGGTACTTGAAGCAACATTGGCTGGGTTGCAGAAACATATCTTAAGTCAAATTCCTTCTTGGATTGGAGATTTTGCTTAAGTGTTGTGGTTTTGATTTTAAAATCAGAGGTTTTCAACATGCATTTTAATTTTTCCAAATAATTAATAATTGCTGAAGTCTGTGACAAATTTGAACTGCTAGTGGTAACATATAAATGCAACAGTACTCACCCCTACAGTGGTTGCCAATTTATCAAAACTTTCGACCCGTAAATAAAGTATATTTGATTTAATGGCAAAATTTTCAATTGCTGTCTTTAATCTATTCTCTCTAAAAACTTAAACTTAAATTATAGTTTAACTAAAACTCAAACTTAATTTTAAATCATCCGCTAGCAAGATGAGTTGACTGCTAGCTTGAACCACACCAGTAGATAGCAACGCAGGCTTGGAGAGGGTCAAAACCAACATGCAACTGGCATACGAGAATTTTAAGAAACTAACAAACGAAATCCAAAAATTTTTTAGAAAAACCAAAATTTTCCTAGGTTCCTGGTCCACCCAGGCAACGAACCTGACCCCCAAGTTAAAATGTAACGTTCAAAGATGTATTAATATAAGTCAGTATTCGAACCTGTTAAATGCTTCAAGTTTCACATGCCAACAGTCCTGTAGCCATCTCACACTTGCTATGGGGGGCTAAAATCTCTACTGTAGGGGCATACAAGGGTTTTCAATGACTTACAAGCGAGGTTGAAACTTTTCTAGGGGGTGCAATATTTTTTCACGATCGTACCACCCTTGGTTACGAGTCTGCAGCGACCAAATACAACTGCATTTATGTTTTTTAATTCGTAACGAGTGTTAATGATTCTAAACTTATTGTTTACTTCGCATTTCAACGCATTTTTATTAATATTCGCTTACTCAGCATTTTGTTGTCATGGAAACATTTTAGGCTTCAAAGTTAAGCGCTGGTTATATATTGATGATATTTTCGATCTTTGATTTTCAAAACGTTTACAATTATTTGTAGGTTATTTGCAAATAAACCGAAAAATTTACCTAAAATCAATGCCCATATTCTTAAATATGTTTAGCAGCTATTTTTAGTTAGTGATTGGTTTTCAAACTCACTTTCTAGTGCAGTTGTTAAACAAAAATTGGTACAGGAGTAGAGTGAATCATATGCAAAAAATCTGCAGAATTTTGAGCCTCAGCATTCACTAGTTCGCAAGTTACAGGACCTATCTTCACCAACTGGTGATAGGTGCTACACACATTTGACAACACGGGTTCAGTTTATAATACGGTTTTTGTGACACCTAGCTAGGTCGTACACATGAGATCCTCGGAAGATATATCCTCTTCTGATTGGGGGGCCGTGGCCTCTCGACCCCCTTCTATCACCCCTGCCATTTCATCTATTTTAGAAACCTGTCCAATTATACGCAGCTGTGAACTTTGATTTTGTGGCCTATGTACTTTTAGGTACGTCCTGGTTAATGGTGGGCCTGTATATAAAAGAGTTGGTTTAGATTCTAGATTACATTTTTTGCTTAATCTTAGGCTTAGGCTTAGGCTTAGGCTTAGGAACTCATTTTTGCAACGCTTAGGCTTAGGATTAGGCTTAGGCTTAGGCTTAGGCTTATGCTTAGGAACACATTTTTGCAACGCTTAGGCTTAGGATTAGGCTTAGGAACACAATTTTGCAACACTTAGGTTTAGGCTTAAGAATCTACTGTTACGCTTCTAATATTGGCCGATTTTGTAAACCGTAAATTTCAAAGTGTATAGCTCGTCTTAACATTTGTTCCTTTGACTTGCGTCGGAGGTATCAACTAATCACTTTGGAATATGCAATTAATAGATCGAGTAAAAGTTTTCGTTAATTTTAAACTACTACACTCAAAATAATATATACTTCTAATATATATTAAGAAATTTTTTTCGTTTAAGAAATATAATTAGCAAGGTGCACTTGAAAAGTATTTCTGTTATAACAGAAAAGTTTTCAAAAAAAGTTTTGAAATAAAGTCTGAAAATAAACGTTTACCAGTCATTTTTATAAAAATTGTCTTAAATATCAGAAAAACTTTTCAGATTTGACACAGAAAATGCTTTTCTGAATAAATTCAGAAACACTTTCTTGTGTGTAGTGATAAAACTATAAAATAGTTGACGTCAACATCGATGCTTAAATTTAAATTTATTTCAAACCTTCGCCCGAATTCAATCATGTCCCCAGTTGGTATAAGCGAAGTCTGAGCAACCCAGCCAATATCGCAGGATTGTATTATGGGCCAATGTAAAGAACCGACACAAAACAGTATTATCAGCATATTCGTAAGCCTAACCCTAAGCATAAGCTTTAGTCTAAGCGTAAGAATGAGCATATTCCTACGCCGAAGCCTAAGCCTAAGCCTAAACCAAGCTAAAAAAATAGTCTAAAGCTTATTAAGCTAATTGTTTTCTAGTCCCATAGAAAAGCGTTCCGCCCCTGATCTTTACATGGGCCGTATTATGTATAAAAATGAAAATCTTAGACGGCATTGCTCTTAATTAATAACGCAGTGTTAATGAGATAATTTTTTTGTTAAAAGTATTAAGTACGTGACACCGTTTTAACATAAATTTCAGGAACACAGCCTTCTTATCGCACCGCTTTAATCCGCCTATGAATGTGAACTAAAAATGTTTGTCGGTGCCATAAATCTGTCGGACACGGAATGGATGAAACCTTTTTATGACCCCGTAGTACGCACGTAGGCTACGCCTGTGTGGTGTAAATCTGCAAATACTGTAGTGACCAGAATAAGAGGGGGTACTTATATATATTTGGTCTCTCCAGAAGGAAACACACCCTGTTATTTTGTTATGGACTGTTATTTAGTTTTAACCCGCCTTCCGCCGCCTTTTGTTACTTGGACTGAACACCGTGAATTAAACGTTTATTTGTCTTGTATCAATAGCTTGAGCAAAAATGCAAAGTTATACTTAGAAATGTACATTCAAAACTTAAGTGAACTTTAAAATTTCGAACTCAAGATTATTTGGTCCTCTAGTCATTAATGCGCTACAATTAGGGATAATTGACATTTATGGACTCTAATTAAAGTTTATGGACTGTATCCGCTTTCGGACTCTTATTAGGAATACGGACTGTTATTGATTGGGACTCAAAATGAAGACCCCTCTTATTACCCCTTTATTATTCGGGTCGCTACAGTATACCACTTGAAAATTTTTAGCCAACCTGATATACATGTATGCGTATATATAAATTTGAAATCTATATATTAAAGCTGGACTGCCCTAAATACGTATTTTGGGCAACTGTCCAGCATTAGTTTGTTTACAATAGTTTCATACAACAGAAAAAAAATAATTGTTCTGTGAAAAGAAAATCTGCTTGCAAGTTGCTGTGTATTCGCTAATATTTGCGCATTGGGCAAAGCCGGACAGTTTTTGAGTGACATGATACGGCGATATTTAAGCCTTGACTTTTCAACGTGAATAAGTCTATATTAAGTGACATAATGCAAAACGTTTCGACAATCGTAGTCACGATGGCAGTGTTATATAGTTTATTGAGTGAGTTAAATATTAGTTTTATAATTAAAAAAATTTCCAACATTTAAACGAGGTACCACACAAGTTGTGCTTGTGCACGGCTACAACTGTACAATCGAGGGAACACTGCCCTTCCTCTATGCAAACGTCTTCTTTCTCTAGCGTTTAGGCAAACTTTTTAACCCTTTCTGTAAATCTTACTGCATTCTGCAATAAAAACTATTCCTGGTCACTGGATTGATAGCCTTTGTGTTCAGAATAAAATCACATGCTTTTAGAATGATATGTTTGTAGCAAAGGCCCGTGTAAATTCAGGGGCAGGACGTTCTTCTGCGAGACTGCAATGAAGTAAACGTAAGGTTTTCACTAATTTGTTGCTTAGGCTTAGTCTTAGGTATAACTTGATTCTTACGTATATGCCTAGGCTTAGACTTAAGCTTAGGAATATGCTTACACTACTGTTACGGTTCTGTTCTATACATAGTTGTAAGAAATCACTACTGAAGACCATAACTGCAACTGATTTGTTTTAATTGGGATTAATTTTTGTATTTTTCAGAAACCAATCCTTCAATATCTGCTGAAAGTATCCGTTTACAAATGAGTACTGCAACATCCATATCAAACGCGTTCCCATCGACAAGTCCAAATGTACGATATCGTTCGAACTCTGGCGAAATTATACTACTCAACGTCAACGTCAAACCAGCAAATGATTTCAGTTCTACAGCTTCAACGCCTCCATCGACAGTAGCCATGCATGAACAGATTAGCTCTGATCGTTACTGGATGCAAACTGGTAAAAAAATTTGATGGCCCATGTATAGAACAGGGCCGGAACAGTAGCATAAGCATATTCCTAAGCCTAAGCCTAAGCCTAAGCCTAAGCCTTAAGCGTAAAAATGAGCCCATTTTTAAGCCTAAGGTTAAGCCTAAGCAAAAAAGTTAGTCCAAAGCTTGAACTGACTCTATTACAGTGAAGCCGGAAAACGATCTGGCCTTGTTCTATACATGAGCCAATTTGAAAATCTAAATTCTGGTTTAGATACAGTTCTTAAACTTGGACAACGTATTTGCTGTTTATGAAACTTAAGGACACCGCTGTATTTTACTGTGCCGCACGCCGTCCAAACGTTATACGTTGCTAACAAAAATATAGGCAAAATCTATTCAATAGAATTTTATTAAAAAATTTTATTGTGCCGAGCGGCGTAGTTCAGCAGCACGCGGCGAATATAGCGTAACATCAAAACGTACACTGTAAATTCTAATGAGTTGATTTAATCAACTCAGCTATAGAGCGTTAGTTATTTCTGAGTTAATAACAGTAGACATTAACTCACTCTGAGTTGAGTTGATTCCCGCTCTGAGTTCAGTTGATTCCGGGCAAGTCGAATAATTAAATCAGAGTGAGCGTAATTGTCTCATAATTCTGAGTTCTGAAAGTCCTAACTCAGACTGAGTGATTCAACTCATTCTGAGTTAACATCAGCTCACTGGGATTTACAGTGTAAAGTCTATTTCAATAGATGTTAGCTGGGTGGCAGAAACGAACCATCCAGGTTCGTAGTCAGAGGAGAGATCAGGCGGACTCACCTGTGTGGAAAAATTTTAGCTGCCCCTAGAAAAACTTGAGGCCCGCCGCATAGGCTTGTTATTTCAACAAACACACCAATCTTAGATTCATTTTAGCCTCTCGAGAAGTTTAAGATGGCTACATTGTCTGAAACTAAACAATATTAATCAATTAATTTGTTTTAGATCTTCTTGTACCAAAATGGCTCAATGTAAACTCAACGTCTTTCAAGAATCAATTCGCTGCCAAAATGACACAACTGATCAAAGACGCATTTCATCGACAAGCGATTCGTCATTATTTTGGCGAAAACAATTATCAACAAATTAACGCGACACAAAATTCCAAAGTCGATATCGAGGTATACTTTGTATTCATGTGAGATATGCTTGTCCTGGTGCATATGCAATAAATGTCAATGCACATTGTGTTGTACAGTCAACACATACAGTCGACGAAACATGCAGTTGGAGAGGGGGCGGGGCAGGGAACAGCCGCGACACGCAGAAGCGGAAAACCCCCCCCCCGGGAAAGACCAGAGGCGGGCTGAGTGGCGTAGTGGTAACAGCGTCTGACTGACACGCAGAAGGTCGCTAGTTCGAAACCACCCGTAACCCGCTTTTCCAGCTGCTTGCAAGAAAGGTCTGATGTCCCGGTTTCTACCTAGACTGACATACTTTAGGGTGGCGCTATACTTTTTAAAGATTTTGACAATGTCTACCTACTGTAGTGACCTGAATAAGAGGGGGAACTGATATTTATTTGGCCTCTCCAGAGGAGACCTCCTTGTTATTCGGTTACGGGCTGTTATTTATTTTTAACCCACGCTCCACCGCCCTTCGTTACTGATATATATCCGGTACTGAAATTATCCGTTGAATTAAACGTTTATTTGTCTTGTGTCAATAGCGTGAGCGATAATACAAGGTTACACTTAGGAATGTACTTTCAAAATTTAAGTACGCTTTAAATTTTCGAACTCAAATTATTTGGTCCTGGAGTCATTTTTGCGCTACAATTAGGGTTAACTGACACTTATGGACTCTAATTAGGGTTTAGGGACTCTATTCGCTTACGGACTCTTATTAGGGATACGGACTCCTATTGATTCGGATTCAAAATAGGGACCCCCTCTTATTACCCCCCTCTTATTCGGGTCAATATTGCCGTCTTTGTTAAAAAACGCACCAGCAACTACCAGCTCATTCTGAAATCTCTGACGGGGGGTGGTATAGCAAAAGTTATGAAACGCAATTATTACTGTATATTATATATGCGTCAATCATCTTTGTACCCCGCGTTTAGGTCGGCATAATGATTGATATTTACAAATTAATTTTAACAAAGTATCACATTCCGCTCTTGGACGTTCGTAACAGATTTTTAAGTCGAAGCATTTGCATCTAATAAATTTTTTGTCTGGTAGAAAACACGCCAACCAGGAAACTCGAAACAGAGTGGAAATCACAGTTGGAATTGATTGGCGCAGTATTATAGATTCAGTTGAACGGGAAAGAAATATATTGAAAACAAAAAAATAAACGAACTCTATTTTGTTTTATTTGTAGGTGCTAAATATAACCAAAGATCTTCAAAGACCTCAAACTGCGCGAATTGTATACGCCGTAATACTTGATGGTGCGTACGTTCCTGCTGAAGTAATAACAAACGATTTGGCATTACTCAGTCCGCAAGAGCAAGGCGTTGCTATGGGTTATGTTGTTGAACGAAATCAAGGTTAGTAAATCCAAGAGGGGATAATGGCAGAAATGTGCAACTCTTCGGGTCCCGCATGATACAAAATGTACCATTTGACATTGCGTCTTAGGCAGACCCCCGCACCTTGTTTAGAAATAAGGCGCTATCACATGAATAACCGTAAATTAAACTATAGGGTGAGCATGTTTGACACCGCATACATAAAGTACCATGGTTCACACCGGTTGTACCCTTTGTAAATGAAGGCGGAGGTCGTAGGGCAAAAACGCAACGCGTGCCTGGTACATTCTTTTCTACACAGAATGTGCCCACTTGCACACTCTTGTTAAATAGCGATTGATGCAAGCAAACGCCGCACGTAGCGTTATTGCTAAATCGCCATTTCTGATATTTCACGCGTAAAATTGTTAATAAAATTTAATTATATTAGCGCAGAAATTGGGTTATAAAATTTGAATAAACGGATAATGATCGAAATAACAGAAACAGAAATCGAAACCGAATGCTGAAGTATATCAATTTCAAATAGGGTTGTATTGTTATGCCAACACAATTGAGATGTGCAAATGTTTACCGGGCTTTCTTAAAGAAAAAATAGCGGATGCACTAAAATACGCAGAAAACTGATTAACTTTTGTTTATTTAAGCATATAACGCGCCACATATCGAAGAATCGGGCAATCTTTGGATTATTCTTGTCGTCATCGGAGGTGTGATCGGCGTTTTATTGTGCGGTTGGTGTTTACTGTTTGCGTACTACAATACATGTGGCCAATCGTACGAATCGAAAGCAATGATGACATCGAATACTGGACACAGGCCGCTCGAAGAAGACCTGGGCCCAGCTGTTCATGTTAACGGAACACAGAACGGCCTTGATGATAAAGTATGACATCATTCACGATATGACGTGTACGCTGTATGGAAATAAGTATTTTTCAATTTCCGGAACAGTATTAATTTTAAAACACAAAACTCAACTTGATTCAAATATTTTCAAAAATTATATGAAAAAGTACTATGTTCCAATTTAAGTGTAAATTTTGAATTGAAATTACGCCTCGTATTTTACAGTACCATTAGTGGATAACGAATATTAACATGAAATGCGACGCCGTACTTTTGGTAAAGCGTAATCCTTAGGGTAACGCCACACTTCGACCATTTCACTGTCATGCGACGTCGGTCGACGCTGTCTAGTGAAGTCCAGCATCGTGGGCGCAAAGGTTACGTTTATGAAGTCCAGCGTCGTGTGGTGCTTTCCATGCGACGCCGTACTCTACAAACGTTACCTTTGCGGTGGAAGCACAATTTTCCACTATTTTAATGTCGTACGTTGTCGTCCGGTGCCGTTCAGCGTTGTCCAGCGCCTTACGGCAGCGTACGACGTCTTTGGCGCCACAATTAATTTTCCCAGTCGTCAAACATTAAGCATTAAACAATTTTTTAATATACTAAAGTAAATTTGTATTAAATTTTAGATTATGCCACCGGCTAATTTTGACGTTGTTCCTGTCAAATCGCAAAATTCTGGCGTCCGATTTCACCAAAATCAAGAGTTGCCCGTTGCGAAAGTATACGTTCGTGACGATAACGCTCAAACAGACCTGACCAGTGTGCTTTACGAAAAGTAAACATTTAATTTTATCGCTTAAAATTTAATTAAAAACATTAAAAGAATTACGAAAAATAAAAGCGTAGGCTTAGATTTTAGACTACCTTTTTGCTTAGGCTTACGTTTAGGAATACACTTTTTTCGACGTTTAGACGTAGGCTTTCAGGCTTAGGAGTACGCTTAATCTACTGTTTACAGTCTTAAAAGTAACATTGGCCAAAACACCGATTCACCAAGCGAACTCAAAAACTTTGCATCTTGAACAGGAAGGGGGTCCATCTCACCGGCCGGAAGGAGTTGGTTATCATTGTCGCGGTTCTGGTTATGAATCAAATTCTTTAGGTACATTTTTGACGATCTGACTACTAAGGTTCCGCCCGGTGTTCACTCTGCGCATCAACAACGTTTTCACGGTTCGATCAATCAGGCTTATGGTGAGTTATATCTGGTAATATTTTGAAACATTAAACCGTTTTTTAAACACGTGAAATGTCTTAAATTAAATTTCACTTTTAAATAATTTGTAACATTTTAATTCTTACAAAGTTTCTGTATTTGCCGGCTTTGCATTTTAATATTTCGACACAGCTTTTAAGTGAGTTTTAGGTATAACTAAATACCTCAATCGCCCTCGATACGTATTTGGAATATCGTTTCAGCTATTTTTTATGTTCGTTCAATTAACAAACGATAGAACATCCTAATTTACAAAGACAGCATAAATATGCAAATCAGAATACATTCTTAAAACAGTTTTGTGAGGAATATTTTAGTGTTGCAAATTTTGCAATCACGTTGACTAGTAAATTTGATTACAGATCATTCGTTGGAACATCAAGACAGCAGAAATGACCCAACCAAAACGTTGACACAAAACCAAGGTTGCTTATCTGCAATTTAATTGGCTTTGAAACCGCTTTGATATGTACACTAGTACCAGGCCCGTAGCCAGCTTAGCTTGTTAGGGGAATCTAAACATTCTGCAGGAGGGGCATACAATGCTTTTTGCCGCCTTACAGGTAAAGTTGAAAATTTTCTAGGGAGACACAAAATTGTTCCAGGGGGGAGGTTGAGCCCCTCTGGCCACCACTTGGCTAAGGACCTGATGCCGTCCAATAAATTATATACTATAGATTTTTGGGCCAATGTTACGTTTAGGGGCGTAACAGTAGATTAAGCGTATTAAGCAAAAAAGTGTAATCTAGAATCTAAACCTACTCTTTTATAGACCCACTAGAAACCTGGACGCCCTTTAAAGTAACATGGGCCGATCTTTAAAAACACGAATTAAATTTCGCAATTTCATTGAAGTGAATGGTAACATTCTGCAATTTGAATAAGCTCAGATAAACAAGCTTTGTTTCATATCTTCTGGTGCACTCGATGAGAAACAAACTCTTGTACAGTATTCCTCGACGTTCACGCTTACTGTAGTGACCCGAAGGGGGGGTAATAAGAGGAGGGTCCCCATATTGAGTCCCCATCAATAGGAGTCCGTATCTCTAATAAGAGTCCGTAAGAGGATAGAATCCATAAACCCTAATTAGAGTACATAAATGTCAATTATCCCTAATTGTAGCGCAAAAATGACTCCAGGACCAAATAATTTGAACCCAAAACTTTAAAGCGTACTTAAATTTTGAAAGTACATTCATAAGTATAACCTTGTATTATCGCTCAAGCTATTGACACAAGACAGATATACGTTTAATTCAACGGATGACTGGAGTACCGGATATATATCAGTAACGTAGGGTGGCGGAGTGTGTGTTGAAAATATAACAGTCCGTAACTGAATAACAAGGGGGTACCCTCTGGAGAGGCCAAATAAATATCGCTCCCCCTCTTATTCGGGTCACTACAATAAACTTAGGCTCTGTCTCGGGCTTAGCTTATTGAAAGCTTACCTATGACTAAAGTTTTCGTTGTTGTCTAACCTTTTTCATCGACCTATTGAAGGGTAGCGACAAGAGTTACCAAGACCTTCCGTCGTCCGCGAGATGATCCCATTTCGTAAGTTAACTAGCCGGTGGGTAGCAGATACGACGGAAGAAAACTTGCGAGCGAAGCGTATGAGAAGCCACATAAGCGTGAATAACGTAATGCCGAATGCCGTACCATTGATGCGTTCAAGAACTCCAAATACGTAATAGCTGCTCCGTAGTTTCAGGACCCAAAACGAAGTATGTATCAACTGCTACTGACAACGCTGAACTCAAAAACACCAGAGTCCAAACGGTCGATGAAAGGTAATTGCAGCTTTCGCTCAAAAGCTAAACGAATCTACAACAAATCGCCCGGCAATTTGCCTGTCGACAATGCCCCAAAGCCTAAGCTTAATCATTCACTGTAAATTTCAGTGAGTTGATTTTAACTCAGAATGAGTTGAAACACTCAGTCTGAGTTAGGACTGTCAGAACTCAGAATTTTGAGTTGATTCAATTCATTCGGAGTTAATTAATCAACTCACACAAAGTCAATTCAACTCAGAGAGAGAATCAACTCAACTCAGAGTGAGTTAATGTTCTCTGATATTAGTTCATAAATAACCAACTCCCTAGCTGAATTGATTAATCAACTCATTGGAATTTACAGTGTAAGCATATCCCTAAGATTAATCCTGATGATGGTCGCTAAATTGGTGAATAGTCAAAATTTGGGATTCACAAATTGTCGATAGTTCAGTTTTTAGCGGCGATTTGTCGTGACATTTAGATCAGTACGCGGGTGAGCAAAAAAATTTCGAAAAAAATTTTAAAAATGGCGCAATGTACCGGAGCAAGTTATGGGGGGCTTCCCAAAATTCTAGGGTGGGGGCCCTTTGAGATGATTTAAATATTAAATATTTTTCAATTTGTTTTTATTTAAAATATTGTTAGAGTGGTTTATGATAAATTTTGTAATTCTAAATTTCGTACTAATCACAAGCCGTGATCGGAACCCAAGGAGCGGTGCTAAGAACCGATTGCTAAAAGTGTTTTGCTACCGAAGATGTATTGTAGAGTCGAATGATTTCTGACATCTATCCGAGTATTTGTACTGCTGTTAATGGTACAACTGCAGTATGTTGTGCGCTGCGCTCTAAACGTCATTTTCTAGACCCAACTTACATTTTATAGTACACTATTTAGTCCCAGAACACTATTTTTGAATGGAATTGAATTTTAAGTTAATGTAGAAATTAAACTTGAAATATTGTATTTTTAGCGCAAATCAACCTGCCGAAGAAACACAACAAAGTCAACAGTCCAAAGGTAAGTCGTTTAAGCTGTGCTTCAATGTACAATGAAAAATTGGTGAGTCAAATTGACTCTCTCCAAAATAGGCTCTGCTGGACAACACAAATTTAGTCAAATTTGACTCCGCTAGAGTCAAACGTGCGACTCAGTGAGTCGAATTGGATCCTGGCAGAGTCTAATTTTGACTACATTTGTTTAGTCCCGAAAAGCCTGTTTCGGAAACAGTCAATTTGACTCCCCATTTTTTACAGTGTATGCTATAAAATTGCAGTTAAAATTATTGAGCGCAGTTTCTTGCAAAACGCATTTTTGTACAAAAAATTTTGCGTTTGTATTAACCTACTGTAGTGAACCCAAAAAAGATAAGGATGGTAATAAGTGTAAGTGGATTCTATTTTGAGTCTGAATTAACAGAAGTATTGTTTCCTCATTAATAGAGTTTGTAAATGAATAGAATCTAAATATTCATAAAGTACAATAAAAGTTAAATGTTTGCTTTTTAATATCTGACGATATTACTTCTAAAGTAAATAACTGTCAGCAAACGATAAGCAAGGGTTCCCTCTGGAAGGGCGAAAAAGATATCATTCGCTCTCACGAATAGCAACGGTTCTCGTTACCATCTGTTTATTGTACCGTACGGACAACGTCCGTCAGCGTATGGGTGATTAACGGTGCCAGACGGGTGACGAACAGCGCCGGAGATGGCACCACACGACAAGTATAGCGCCGCCCTAATGAAACCTATTTAAGTTTCATTTTTAAAATATTGTTTCAGACGTAAAAGCAGATCAAGAACATACACCTTTGGATTTACGAGAAAACTACACCGATGCATACAGATATCAACAAAGCGCTGGGCGTCGTGTATCAGTTTCTGAAGAAATCCGTCGTATATTTACTATTTCAGAGGTAAACATAGACGGACGGTTCATTGTCTGTGATGATTTTTTTGCCGTTTTTCTGCTTACTTTATTCAGATTTCAATACTTTTTAAATATCCGTTTTCGGTTTCCGTTACTTTCATTGTTACCATTTGTTTCCGTTATTGTAGCGGTTCATGTTAGTTTAGGGTCTGATCACATAGAAAACATGACCACTGGGGGGTGTAAAAACTAAATAGATTGATAGGATTAGGCTTATGTTTAGGATTACGCTTAACTTTAGGTTTAGGGTAAAGCTTAGGCTCGTGCTTAGTGAGCAGGACCATATAATTAGCATGTGGTTTTCTTAGCATCCATTTACAACCGCATTTTTAATATTAGATTCTATTAAGATTGCGCGTTCGGTAAGTTTTCACTTACTTTTTAAATATCCGTTTTCGGTTTCCATTACTTTCATTGTTACTATTTGTTTCCGTTATTGTAGCGGTTCATGTTAGTTTTAGGGTCTGATCACAAGAAGACATGACCACGGGGGTGTAAAAACTAAATAGATTGATAGGATTAGGCTTATGTTTAGGATTACGCTTAACTATAGGTTTAGGGTAAAGCTTAGGCTCGTGCTTAGTGACCAGGACCATATAATTAGCATGTGGTTTTCTTAGCATCCATTTACATACGCATTTTTAATATTAGATTCTATTAAGATTGCGCGTTCGGTAAGTTTTCACTTACTTTTTAAATATCCGTTTTCGGTTTCCGTTACTTTCATTATTACTATTTATTTGTTTCCGTTATTGTGGCGGTTCATGTTAGTTTTAGGGTCTGATCACATAGAAAACATGACCTGGGGGCGTAAAAGCTAAATAGCTTGATAGGATTAGGTTTAAGTTTTAGGCTTACACCTTAAGTTTACGTTTTGATTTAGGCTGAGGATCTTGCTTAGTCAGCAGGACCTTCTAATTAGCATGTGGTTTTCTTACCATTCATTTACAACCGCATTTTTAATATTCGATTCTATTAAGATTGCGCGTTCGGTAAGTTTTCACTATAAGATTAGGCTTAGGCTTAAGCTAAGGCTTAGGCTTAGGTTTAGGCTTAGGCTTAATCTTAGGCTTAGGCTTACGCTTAGGCCTAGGCTTAGGCAAGCCAACGAAAACCTAAATTTAGCAAAAAAAGAATTATTTTTTAGGATTCTTACAACAACGCGGTCATCGGCCATCCGCGTCCACGTCCAGCGCCTGAATCCCTGTCGAATGGCATTCTACAGTTTCATACTAAACAGTTAGCGGCCAGAGGAACAAACGGCGAAACTACGGACCAATTTAATGCTGCCAAAGATGCTCAAATTCGAAATTATTTAGATCAATTATTTAGTAACAATCAAACTTCCGTTGTTGAAGCTCGACCGTGCAAATTAAGCAAATTATGAATGCCCAACGGTGGGTGCTTGGATAACTTTTTCAACAGAAACTACCCCCCCTTCTCTCCTTCACGTAATTAATAAAATTGCATGATGAGGCTTTAGGCATTAAACCGTAATATAGAAAACCTTTCGCCTTTTATCAGATTAACATTTAGTGTATAGAGGAAATGTTAATATTGACAGATCGTTACCAATTATGGCCAGTGTAAACAACAGGTGCGTAACAGTATTATAAGCATATTCGTAAGCCTAAAAGCCGAAGCGTAAACTTAAGCGTAACAATGAGCATATTCCAAAGTGTAAAGCCTAAGCCAAGCAAAATATTGGTCTAAACCTTTAGCTTACTCTATTCTAATCTCACGCAGAAAAACATTCCGCCCCTGATTTTTACATAGGCTGCAACTTTCAATGAGGCGGCATTCTTTATTTGCCAATCAGAAATGGATTACGATTGTGATGGCTCTGCCTTTCCTCGTCCGTCTCTTGGTACGCCACAGAAAAGATTGACTCAAAATTTATTGGTTTTTTGTTTAATAAATTTTGTGAAATGTTTTTTTCGTCGAAAAAACGTTTTGCTAAAGAATCCCAGGATGCCAAAAGATTTGTGAAGCTGATTATGGACTCTTTCCGATTAAGTTTGAATCAAGATTTGTAATTACTTGTTAATGTCATTTTCGTAAACTGTAAACAGTTTCACGGCACTTTTGGTGCCGCTGTCCCCTTCCACCATTAAATTGTTGAAAATTAAACGTCATTTGCCTCACAAATTTTACTTTTGTACTTTTCATGTCACTGCAAAAAATGGTGAGTAAAATTGACTCTCTCTGAAACAGGCTGCTTTTCCTGACTACACAAACTGAGTCAAAATTTGACTCGCCTGAGTCAAATTTTGACTCAATTTGGCTCTGGCGGAATCGAATTTTGACTCAGTTTGTGTATATAGTCAGGCAAAGCCTACTTCGGAGAGAGTAAAATTTACCTCACAATTTTTTGCAGTGTAATGTTTTGTATTTATCTACAATGTCTGCAGTTAGTTTCCCTACAAATTCAGCTATGGCGATATTTTTGTGTCAGTTGTATACAAATATTAACGCAGCGTTCAAATATTTAATTTACAGATCAATTAACACCTTTGTTGAGATCGCCAAAATTATTTTAGTTGACTGTAAACGCACGAAACAAAGCTAGTTTCATCATGGTATCATTTGTATTTTGGCTGCTGGCATCATTTGAACATGTGGGTTTTTACACATATATAGCCAAACCAAACCAGACAAACCTAAAATTTTTTGTTAGAGCACACATTTCATTGTAGTCACATTTTACTTGTACTCGCATCACAAACAATACCAATACAAATCTTTTATGCAAAATTTTCATGATAAAAATGAAATGAAAAGTCTGATGATAGCATTATTGGCTGCGCTATACTTTTTTGACGTTCGGCGCCGTCTGTCACCCGTACGGCGCCGTCCGCCACCTGAACGGCGCCGTCCGTCACTGTTCGGTATTGTACGCAAATAAGAAACGTACAATAAACGGACGATGTCGACCGGCGGCGTACGGGTGACGGACGGCGATGGACAGCGCCGTACGAGTGACGGACGGCGATGGACAGCGCCGTACGAGTGACGGACGGCGATGGACAGCGCCGTACGAGTGACGGACGGCGATGGACGGCGCCGTACAGGTGACGCACGGTAACGGACTGTACCGGACGTCAAGCGTGCCGCAGCCCTAACGCTTTTATTCGGTATTTGTGAGTTATTACTGCAAACAAACCGGTGTTGAGAAAAATGACAATCTGTGATTACGATATTTCATCCGTGTGTGGCTGGGTTTGGCTCAAAAATTTTAATTGCTATCGTATACTTGGATATATTCAATCTGCAGTAAACGTAGTCATTCGATTTCAAGTTCTTGGCCATTTTGTTTGTGAACATGGTCCAAATCTAGATTATTGCTCATTGATTCAGTTAAATAGCTTGAGTCAGTGTGCAAATTAGCTGTAATAGGTTATCCACGTAATAGTATGCGCACTGCCGTAAAAAACTGTCCAGGTCTCTATAAGGAAGGACCCATGTCATTTTCAGATGCTCGGTTAATCGGGGTTCACGTTATAACTGGGGCAACCTGCAACACGTTTTGTTCCTATTGCAATAACGGGTAACATTTTGTCTGTGCGTCAATACGCTTATCGAATTCAAAAATTTGAACAGTCTGCTAACCTGATGTGACATTCATTGTTTATACTATGTTTGAAAATGTCTGCAAGGTTGTGGCAAAAAATAACATGAATGTCTTGTAGAATATATGATACTATATAATTTGACGTTTGAATTATTTGTACATAGGATATGTTTAGCAGGGTTCAACCGAAATTTCTGTTGCGGCCGGAATTCCAGCAAAAATTCAATTCCTGTTCTTGTTCCTGCATTCAAAGATGCAGGAACCGGAATTTTTACGGTTTTGTGGCAAATTATTCATAATCATTTTACTGGAAACTTTGTCATGTTCAATTTTGTTAATACTCGGACGTGTTTTTGCTTAATTCGGTTATGAAAATTATTTCAAATTACAAATCCTGTTTCTGCAGAGATTAAATTCCTGTTCCTGTTCCTGTTCCGTCAAAATATAGTTCCTGCTGGAACCCTGATATTTACAGAAAAAAGAAGCTATTCAGTATTCGAAATCACTAGAAGTTTTATATTATCCGACGAGAGACTCTGTTTTGTCCCTAGTCCATTGAAATACTGTCTCAGGACAAATCAGACAACTTACGTGTATGACCCATAAAAGACCGAAAACGGAAAAGGAAGTGCGTAACATATGAAAACTAAAAAACAGTGCTCGATTGGATTGGAGATGAAATTTTGTTTGATTTACATTTAATTCGAGCAATCGTGGGAAAGCGACAGGTACAGAATTTTATGACGTGGGGGGCGTGCAACATAGGGTGAAAGAGTACAGGAGCAACGAGCAAAATCCAAATCCGATTTTCGTGACACAAAAGTAGAAATTTATGTATCGAGACCTTTATACCATATTTCTCAAGAAATATTCTAATAGAGGGGAGCACAATATGAAGTGGAACAAGCTTCATGATTGAAGCGAGCTGGAAACCAAATCCGACAATTTCCATTGCACGAAGATAAAAAAATTGTGGCAGGAGTGCCCTTTATATTGCGGGGATACGCTGTACTTACAAACAGATCTTAACAAGTTGAAAGACTGTTCTTAGGTCATGTGGTGACCATTAGCACTAGAATACATGCTCCTCTGTGTAATGCGTTCACATCATAAATCACAGTTTTACATTCAACAATAATGAATTATTGTACTAAACGGGAATTTTATCATTTCCGCTCAAATTTGTAATGATATTTATCAAAGTTATTTTATTTTGGTTGCACCTGGATTTCTAAAAGCGGTGGGTCCGTGGCCAAGAGGGGGCTAGGACGGCTCACCCCGTTGGAAAAAATTGCCCCCCCCAGAAAGTTTTCAGCCTTGCTTATAACTCATTGAAAACCCTTAAGTGCCCGACTTGAAAAAATTTTTCCCAACCCTAGCAAGGCGAGCTGGCTACGGTCTTGTAAAGCGGTAAATAAAATTTCAAGGTTTAAATTTTATGGTTGAATTCCATATTTCGTCAGCAAGGAAGTGTGTATTTACATAGCTAAGGTTATTGTGAAATTTTATTTTTTGTATTATGGTGTAATTGTAGAAAATAAATCACTTTATCGTGCTCGCACCGAAGAAAATTCGGTCAAACTGAGTGTACACTAACACACAATGCACTGTTATACTTTGCAATGAAGAGTCATGGGTCACTGTATTGATATTGGTGTAACTGTATTGTTGGCAGGATTTGTATTGATTTAATTATTTTGCACTAACAAACCAGTTTTTTGGGACGTGCAACCTGACAAATCTGTTTAGGGCATACTTAATGTGAATGTTTTCGTTTATAATGTCAAGGTATCGCGACAAGGTTGTTTTATTAGCATGTGGCTCATATAATCCTCCAACAAACATGCACCTCAGGATGTTCGGTATGTTTTGTACTCTTTGTAAAAAATGATGCGATACGTGATGTCGGCCTATTCAAACCATTCGCCACGTAAGCAAAAATCATTGTAGCCCGAATGGTTGTCATGTAATTTTTACAATACCCAGACTCGGAATATTCAAGCTGAAACCGGAAGAGGAAATTTTCCGTGGCAATAAAGCAGATTACCAAACCAGGTGTATTTCTAGGGAACAGTAACGTTAACTAATTTTCGTTCTTTGTATGTAAAAAGCCTTTGCTACGAATGTCTTTCATTTAAACTAACGTGTAGTCATCGCATTGCCTATTTAAATCGCGATTCTGCTAAATTGTGTTGAGACTAAATATATGTATGCATGTCATTTTTAAGTCCTATGCGTATATGCAACTGTAATGTGTGCCATAGTTTCTGTAAAGCTCAGTGTTTCTGCATGCTGCATCATGTTAATTAACATATTTACTTTGATTTCAGAACGAGCACGAGACTATTTGATAAAATTTTGCAATAAGGAGGTCATAGATGGCATAATTTCACCTGCGAGTGATGGGTATCAAAAAATGGTGTCAAAGGTGATGTCTTTGCTATGTTAGTTTTGATAGTTGTGGTAGCAACAGGTTTGGTTTTGGTGTTTGTTGATTTCTTGGTCAGAGTCAAGTCATGTATAAAAGTAAGTTATGTATGGTCATTATGCTCGTCTAAAACCTATATGTGTTTATTTGAGCCGTGGATAATAGTCGTTGCCAGGTAAATATATACATATATATTATATATTTTCTTTTGTTTAAGAAATTAGCCACAGCTGCGCATCGCATTCGAATGGTAGCATTGGCTGTAGAATCGTCCACGTGGATTAGGTTGGAATGCTGTCACATAGTTTATTTTCTTCGGGTTATTATTCGGTTTCAAAGTGTTTTGCTTATTACTTCTTCTTAATTCGATGACGACAAGTAATGCACTGAGTTTTAAAATTCATGCATGCCGATGAAAAACTGAACAATCGCATACTTGAGTAGCCTGCAGTTGTGCAAGATTTAAAATCTTTTTATTATGTTTTTTACAATGCAGTGCTGTCTTTTTATTAAAACTTCGTTAGTAATCAAATTCAAAAGTGAGAAACAGGAGATTAGATATTAATTTTTAATGATTGTTTTAAACTACTTAATGTTTTGTGTAATACCTAGAGTTGAACCGTGGGAAAGTAATCAGCTACACTGGAGCAGAACAGTCAACGTTTTAAGGCACCATCGTCAAATAATCAGTGAACAAGGTGCGAACAAACTGAATTTGCAGCAAAATAGTATCGACAACTCCGGTAGGTTCTTTGCGATTGTGTTCACTAACAACGGAAACGAGTCTGTCCGTTTTAAAAACAAAGGAAGTGTGTCTATACGTATTAAATATGTCAGGTTATTCAAATCCACAACCCTTAATTATTCGTAACTTGTGATAATATGCCATATTCCATCCACTCGCAGTGAAACAACAGAACTTTACTGAGTGAAATTCATTATTGTGATATTAGATATCGGACGCACAAACGCGGTTTAATTCAAAAGGGACGTAGAATTAGTAAATTTTATTTAGCATAAAAATTACTGAAATTAAATACGCAGTGTGGAACTTTATGCTAATTTTGAAATGAATAATTAACGTTTATACGTACTAAGCGCTGTTTCCGTTGTGTTGTTACCTTAATTGCAATTTTAGATTTCTCAAGGTCATTGTAAAAAATAACAAGATCAGTTCGCTTGTTTCACTGTAAGTAAATTTGCTATGAGTCCTTGTTTTTACAGACGGTGAAGCTGAACCTGAAAAATCTCCGCGTTTGATGTTGCTCTGTGGTTCTGATTTCATGAAAACATTCAACACGCCAAATTTGTGGGATCCGCAGGATGTATGTGTATGTATATATATGTAGCGGTTGAATGATGTTTTTTATGAAAGTTTATCTAAATGAAAAAAATCAGTTATATGATTGTTGTTTTATGATTATTCACGTTTTAACTGCTATGTTAAGTATTTTGCATGTATAGTTGTTTCTACACGGTTTTACTTAGAACGATGCATAATATACTGCAAGTAAAGTTCTTATCAGCGAATCACCGTGACTCAAACAAAAATGTAACCGGACACCGATAGAAGTGAACCGAATAAATACCTTTGTGAAGTGTTGAGGTAAGGTCAACGGAAAATTTTCGTTGAGGAAGGGCTGACGAGTATTGGTTATTACTCGGCTATGACACATTTTGTGGCGCGGCCGAACTTTGCCTTGCCAACGGCGCATAACACTGTAGAATGTTGCGCAGATTATTAAGCTTGTGTTATAGATTGAAGAAATTCTGCGCGATTATGGTATTGTCGTAATATGCAGACATGGTACTGATGCAAAACAGCTGATCTATGACTCGGATCTACTTTCCAAATACGAAGTACGTGATTTAGCGTTTGTTGAAGAACACAGCTGTTGTTACAAGCTTCTTTATGTCTGTGTAGTGGGGTTCCATCATTCCTCCGTCGCCTTCCGCTTAAAATTTCAATTTTTGTTAACCAACGATCAGAGAACAATATTGTTCAATGGCTAAGTTTTAGTTTAGAATATAATTTGTGAGCCATATACAGAAAGACCCTTTTTACTTTCCGCTGTCAGTTATAGCTGTGTATTCATTTTGCACTGTGTCTGTTTCAGAACAATATATATGTTGTTACCGAATGGGTAACAAATGATATCAGTTCAACTAAAATACGGTATGTGTGCATTTTCGGTAAACCACTCTGTTGAATATTTCAGGCCAGTGGTGTGTTAATATTCTTATTTGCATTTTATAAAATTCTTGTGATGAATGCTTATATCCAAAAAATACGTACAATATATTTCTCCGTTACAGCCTTAGCATAATTGCGATTTTTTTTCACTGTGAATATATTATATATAGTAAGTCATATTTATAAGGCGACTCTTTAAATTTTCAGAGACGCTATCGAAAGAGGCGAAAGCATTCGGTATTTGGTTCCAGACAGTGTTGTGGCGTACATTGCTCATCACAAATTGTATCACCTTTCGGGCAACACCGAATCACCGAACCAATCATTGTAAGAAGTCGACTTGTACTACCCTTGATAGATTTTGTAAACCGTCTTAAACTACATCTTACTGTTATTGGAGCAAGTTACAAAGCTATCAAGCGCCGTTTGCAGCGAGTTTTGACTATTTGACTACCGCGTGTCCAGGGCGTAGCCCGTATTTTTGTGCGACTCAATTACTTTCAACAGTGCTCATCTTTACATGCTATATCCGGTTAATATCCGGTTCCGGTAAAAAATTCAGTATCCGGTTAATATCCGGTTCCGGTAAAAAATTCAGTATCCGGTTCTGGTACCCGGTAATTTCCGGGGATTTTTGGCATCTTTTTTAGTAAGTGACGCAAGAAAGAATTAATATCGAAGTTTTCTAGACCGCAACCCACCTCTTTCCAAATCTCCGGCTACCTGTTTCGGGCGTTATGTGAATTTCTGAGTAAGTTTAGTTTGTGGCAAGCCATTTTACTAAACCAAGTAAAAAATACCGTTTAGAGAGAAGACTAAATATTATTTTGGTGTTTCACTTTCAGCAAAATTTTTGGAAATTCTTGCAAAATACGTTGTGAAGCATGGCTCATAAGTATTTATTGGGAAGCAACGCAACTAATTTGCAGACGCATCATGTGTGAGTACTTAGCAAAAACGAATGAAAAAATATTATAATTTGGGCTGTATATGCGTAGTATGTAAATAATGCATTTTATATTACTAAATTGTTTTTCTGCTCTTACTAGCTCTGTGTGTTTACATGTGCAACTACCTTATATATTCCATTTTATGCATGATGTGGTTTAGAGTGGTGCTATACTTGTAGTGCAGGGCCGAGCGACACCGCAAGTCAACAACTTTTGTTTACAAATTGATATGCTGTGCCATGAGGAAATACGGACGTCATCAAAAGTATAGCGCCACCATTATGTTTGCACACTGTAGCCGATTGACTTCTGAATTCATGAGTTTTGTATTTTCCGCATTCCCAGTTTACAGGTGATATATTTGCAATTTCGTCTCGCACTGCTGGAATGAAAATTAAACAGATCTGATCGGAGTATAGAAATGGTATGTCCAATGTCAGTATAACATTGTACGTAAACTCAAAGCTCGCTGGACAACCTACGTTTAAGCAGTACAAGCAATAATATGTCTTTAGATATCGAAGTCTTATGTACTGCATATGAAAAATACAGTCCGACCTTCATCCATGCTCGAGTACACTTTTACTATGAATGATACCCACATTTTAGTTGCTTATAACGCGTAACACAAAAAACTAAAGGTTTTCATTTTAAGAAAATATAACAGCTTTAAATCATTATATATTAGCATTAGTAATTGAATTTTTTAGTGAAATTTTTGTAATATAGTTTTGCGTTTATTTTGTTTAGTTCAGGGTTATAGATAGCTGTTTGTTTGAAATCTGTGTATTGATATGTTAAATACAGTTTTCAGTATCAGTTAAGGATTGGTAACGGACTAATTGCAGAATATTGACCGCCAAAACGTATTTTGGACATCGTTATTGCATGAAAAAAATCATCGTTTATAATTGGTGTAATTTGCAAATTTATGTTAGCGGGATACTTGATAAGTTGGTCTATGTTGACGCCTGTGCATATCATGCCAGTGCGGCGAGGGAGTGTGGTTTGTATAATAGTCTAGCGTATGCAGAGTAATAGCGTGTGTTATGAAACTTTTAATTGTTATATTCTAGTGTTGTAAATTTTGCAATGACTTTGATTTTTCATTCCTTAATTACAAACTTAAAATTGTATTTAAAACAACCGAATACATAACGAAGAAATTTTATTATCATCCATCGTTCATAAATTTTTAAATTAGTATGAAAATGCGCAGATTTCTGAGCTACAAGTCTAATCTTTAATTACTGATGTGTTTTGAATTTTCTATATTAATGTTGACATTAACCGTTGATCCGTGTTTTATGTATAATATATTTTCATATTTGCCTCATAGTTTTTTTACATATATTAACCAATGGCATGATCTCTGACTTGCTCAACACCGATAGCTTTCAATTTCTACGTGTTTTGTGATATATTTACTTTTTTGTGATATTTTTGTTTTAACCCGTTTAATTTTGTTCTGCGAGGACGGTCGACGTATTCACTGTATGAATTTAAACTTTAATTTTATTTAAACAGATTCTACACGCCACGCACATATTGCAGCTTTTAAATAAATATTTCCACAACATATCGAACCCACAGTGGTCGGTCCTGGTCCTCGGTTATATAATAATATATAGTTGTTGTATTGGAAACATGGTTCATAGGCTGTGCCAATTCAACAACTTTAATCTGTCGTATGCGACTCGCGTTTTGACAACCTGTTAATATGTATATTACTGGGATGATTAAACCTTTTTATTTGTAACGTGAATGGAGTGAATTAGATATCAATGGCATGGTTTTAGTTAAACATTAGCTAGACTGTATAGTAGTAATTGTACTCAAAGATTTTATTCGTTTATTGTTGACGTACTTCTTCATTTACACGGCCATAGCTTTCTGATTAAATCACATTGTACAAATAGTTGCCCCTATCGTATCAATTAATGTTCTATTACTGCAGTGACCCGAATAAAAAGGGCTCTCGTTTGGAGTCCCAGTTAATAAGTCCGTAATCTCAGATAGCCCTCATATAACCAGGGTACAGTGGAGGTCTGGCTCCGGCAGAAAATCGGGCTCCGGTAAAGTTTTTGCTGCAGGTTCCGGCAATTTTGGTAGCAAAATTTTGCAAAATTTATCTGTGAACACGTTTCGTTTTACTTTTGTCGCAATTTTCAGGAAATAATTTCCTAAAATTCGCAGATAATTAGCGTAAAACCAAACAAATTAACAAAATATTGCAGATATTGACAAAAATTAACTAGCTAACCACCATCGTTTACTACCTAATTTCGCCTCACCTCCGGCTCCGGCAAGTTCTGTTGACCTCCGGCTTCGGTATTTTTCAACACCGTTTGCACCATGCATATAACTCGACGCTGCAAGAAAAGGTTGGTAAAATTAACTCTTTCCGAAATAGGCTTTCTCCGGACTACACAAACATTCAAATTCGACTCACTGAGCGAATCAGTGAGTCGAATATGACACTGGGAGAGCGAATTTTGACTCAGTTTATGTAGTCCGGAAAGCCCATTTCGGATAAAGTCAATTTAACTCCCGATTTTTTGCATTGTATAGAATCCATAATGTCAATGGCCCATGTTACTTTTAGGGATGTCTGGTTTCTGGTGTGTCTCTAAAAGAGTAGACTTTACATTCTGGATTACATTTTTCGCTTAGGCTTAGGAATACGTTTTTGCAACGCTTAGGCTTAGGAATACGTTTTTGCAACGCTTTAGGCTTAGGCTTAAGAACACGCTTAATCTACTGTTACGGCCCTAAAAGTAGCATTAGCCATATGAATTATACCTAATTGTACTGCATACATGACTCCAGCACCATATAAAGTTGAGTTCGAAACTTTAAAACATACAATAAGTTTTGAAGTGCATTCCTAAGTATAGCCTTGCATGGCCCTTCTTGCATTATCGCTCAAGCAAGCTTTTGATAAAAGACAAATAAACGTTTAATTCAACAGATAGTTGCAATAAAAATCTTCCTGTCCGCAAAATAATTTCACGAAACTATCTGTTTCAGTGCTGGCGGATTATTACAACGCCATGGTACGTCAGTTGAGATCACAAACTACACAATTCTTCCTCAAATCATAAAGCGTGTGTCGTTTCATCGAGACGAACCATCCACTTCTTTTCATATGGCTCGTTCGCAGAATTGTTCAATGAAATATGACCCAAAACAATTTAAGTTAAACCGATCAACCGAGAAACAAAACGATGAAAATGCTGAACACCGCAGTGATGAAACCGTTAATATAACCGACGATCCAGTTTCATCAAACCCTGGCACCATTAAAATGCATCAGTTGCTGGACAACAAAATGTCATTCGCCAACGACGAATATAACCCCTCAGCATTCAATCAACTTGGTCAAACGACCGGACGAGGTAGTTAGTTTACGAATACAACTTGTTGGTGAAATAAATTAACCAGATTTCTTCTAAAAAATAAACCAAAATACCGTTTAGAAATTTTGACTTTAAGCTTTGCAAGTTCTAAAATTAATATGATTCGTGCATACAGTAGCAGCTTTAAAAAGGTGCAAGAAACTCGCGGAACAAATTATACTGCCGTGATAATCAGTGTAGTAAAATTTAATTAAATAATTATTCATTCAACGCTAATGATAGGAACTTAAGAAATCAGATCTGTGGCATAAAGTTCCAACAGGCAAATCGGCATCCACGAGAAATACCTAACCAGAATTGTTCACCGTGACTTAAGATATTATGGTTAAGCATAACAGAGCTCATTTGTCTCTTGCAAACTTTCCCAGCACATATGCGCACGCTACGGTTTAGGAAATGGCTTTACTAATGTCTAAACACGTATCCTTTAAACGTGACGTTAAACTGTAGGTACACTGCAAAAAATGGTGAGTTCAATTGTCCCCTTCGAAATAGGCTCAACGGGACAACACAAACTCAGTCAAAATGCGACTCCGCCAGAGTCAAATTCTACACACTGAGTCGAATTTGACTCTTTCGGAGTCGAATTTTACTGTTTGTGTATTCGCGTAGACGCTGTTTCGGAGAGAGTCAATTTGACTCACCAATTTATTTGCAGTGTACAAAAGTTGTTCACTCTTATAAGATAAAAACAAATTCGTCAGGCTAAGTTCTTTACGTAAGCTTGTGTCTCAACCTAAGCCTTAGCTGTGATCGGAGGAAGTTTACAAGAGTATGTCAGTGTCAACAGGTAAATTTTCAGTCGATCATTCCTCCAGAATCACTAATACGAAACAAGAAGGTGAGAAAAAACCGAGTATAGTTGATTACGTATCGTTACCAAGAGGTACGGTTATTATGCGGTACAGCGAAAGGTATCATCGACCAGCGGCGACCAAGCCAGATACAAGCGAGCTTACTGGTTCAAACACTCCGACAACAACTCGACAAATGAAGGTTAAACCGGATCATCCGTCGGCCAACTGTCAATCAAACTCTTTCGATAGGATCGGCTTGCTTGTGCCGAAACGAATTCCTAAATCGTTAACGTTTGACAGCGTGCCGAAACGAAAGTTTGACGTTTCACTGAAGAAGCTATTTTTCGGAGCCAAACGCCAATCTTGTAGATTTCAATTGGGACAACTGACGAAGACAGTGAAGAAAATATAGTTGCAAGCAGGATTGCAGCCAGTTCAGCGTGCTATACGGTCAAAACATTTAGAGGGGTCACCAGGAGATTTGGAATTAAAGGCTATATATTTTCAATGAGACCCGTCGTTTATCATGGATAAGCGTTCTCCCCCACATTGGCTACGAATCCATTAACGAGAACAGTTTACAGGGTAGTATCTCAAGAGTGAATGATGCATACATCAACGAGAG
The DNA here is from genome assembly GCA_030248215.1 of Enoplolaimus lenunculus. Classification (NCBI taxonomy): domain Eukaryota; kingdom Metazoa; phylum Nematoda; class Enoplea; order Enoplida; family Thoracostomopsidae; genus Enoplolaimus; species Enoplolaimus lenunculus. Next base: position 347,809 of record JASANG010003629.1, read on the forward strand.
TATGCAATTGGATGTATTCTGTGTAGAAAAGAACGTACCTGGCCGGCACGCGCTGCCTTTTTGGCCTACAACCCGTTATTTAGAGGGGGTACAACCAGGCTGCAACCGGAATTCCGGTTCCGGTGCCGGCATTTTTTCACCTTCCGGTTCCGGTAAATGTTTACCGGATTTAAAAATTCCGGTGTTATTATTTGGCCGTTTTATTAACTTCGCTAATTTTTAAGAATCTCTTTTGAAAGCCACTTGTACTCAGAATATAAGCCATTGATAATGGATTTCACTGCAGTCGACGACGAAAATCTAAAATGCAACAAATAAAATAAATACCTATGTTCGACTAAGGTTGTTTCACAAATAATAGAGCAAAAAATACGATTAAAATGAAATTTTTGTTGAAATGCATTTTTCACTTTCCGGTTCCGGTAAAATTTTCAAATTCCGGTTCCGGTAAATTGTAATCGCGGTTGCACCCTGGGTACAACCTGTGCGAACCATAGCACTTTAAGTATATCCAGCATCAAAAGTGTTCCGTTTATAGTTTATTTTATGGTTATTGCATATGACAGCGACCCCCCTAAATAAGGGGAAGGGTCGGTCAAAAATGCCAACGCCAGGTGGTACATTCTGAACCATGTGGAACCACCAATGTTGCATACTCTTTATCATACACTCTTGGTAAAGCATCATACGAGCAAAAATCCTATATGTTTCGCAAATATCTCAATTTGACCATAAAACTATGATAATAAAATCGTATAGCATCTCAATGTAGTTTCGTTGTACTTTTGAGCCAATGTCAAGAACCGGGGCGGCACAGTATTATAAGCTTATTCCTAAACCTAAGCGTAAGAATGAGTTTAGTCGTAAGCCTAAGCCTAAGCCAAGCAAAAAAATAAGTAATGCTTACGCATATTCTATTCTAGTCCAACAGAAAAACGTTCCGCTCCTGATACATGGGCCTACCTTTGCTTAAAATTTGTTTTGTTTGATAGTTTGAGGCAGTCACTAAAATACGTCACATTTCTTTGAAATTGGAGCTTTAAGCATTAAGCCCTATTTACACGTGCAAGGTTTTGCTGCGAGAACTTGCAATTGCAACTTGCACTTTCCAGTTTTGTCAAAATCCCGTTCGAGAAACTTGCAACTACAAATAATTCATTAAAAATTATAGCTAGGAATTAAGTGTACATGTGTGACCAATCATGCACGTTCACTGAATTTATCGCAGCCGTTTTCTGATTGGCTAATGAAAAAATGCAAGTTCGGCTCGCAGACGCAAATTTTACCATCAAAAACTTTCACGTGTGAACAGGGCTTAAAGCTGCTAGGATTAACAAATCATTTTTACTGTCAGACTTCAAGATCCTAAATTTCCGATACGTAAACATCTCTTTTAATCTCACGAATATGTTGCAGTTCATCGTATTCTATATACTTGAAAACCTAATATACTACATCTTTGTGTACTGCGTAAAACGTTTCAGAAATTAAATATATTTTCGTTTCAGCAATCATTGAGCGAACAACAATCTATTATTCATACAACATTTACACGAAGTTATACCCTTCCAAATGATATCCTGGCTGAATGCTTATTCTAATCAGCACATTTGCTTTTATATCAATCTTCTAATATGCTCGTAATCATCGTTTATCGAGCAAAAAGCAATCGGGTATGTTCGATACGTTCATTTGCAATTTTTTACATGAGGTTCTACCTTTCCGAAATAAAATACTGTCTGCATCATTGTTCGCAAGCGCATCTGTATAATTCAAGCTCGAACGCGCCATACACGTATTTTGGGCAACTTTCCTGCATTACTTTATTTACAATATTTTTTAAAACAAACGTAATAATTGTTCTGTGATAACAAATTTGTACGCAGATTGTTGTGTATTCGCTAACTGTTGCGTATGGCAACAAAGCCGGCTGACTAGTTTATATAAAACTTGTAATGTCGTCATAGTCATCGTTGACTGAAGATTGATCAATGTTGGGCAGCCCATGTTTAATAGCCAATAAAAGTTCATTTTCGTAGCGCTGTAAAAATGCATCAGTATGCGATGCCGGTTGCCCGTTAACCGCAAGTATTCCATTTGAAGCTTTGTAAACATCGCCCACTGGTGCAGTATCAGAGTCGATTTTTTGATAATAATTCGAAGTTGTGGTGCCATTTTGACGGTAATATTCGTTGATTTCTTTGAATTTGGTATCACAATATGGATCGTCAGTAAACATGCGTTCGTCGTTGGCTTGTAATTGGAGTTCACACATTCTTCGCTGTACTCTGTCGCTTGTTTTTGAATTCTGTAATTCGGGTGATACCATAAAATTGTCAAGTCTACAAGATTTACCAGCCCATTGGTGAGAATTATCAGTAGAAATCTCGCGGTGCAACAACTTACATTTCAACGATGAACAACATTTGCTTGTATCGCACTGTTGTTGTGGGTGTTGTTGTTGTTGTTGTTGTGGTTGTTGTTGTTGCTGCTGCTGCTGCTGCTGTTGTTGTTGCTGCTGCTGCTGCTGTTGTTGTTGTTGCTGCTGCTGCTGTTGTTGTTGTTGTTGTTGTTGTTGTTGCTGTTGTTGTTGTTGTTGTTGCTGCTGCTGCAGTAGTTTACACCGACCCAAGGATTCATGAACTGTCAATTGACCATTATTACATTCATTGAATTTTGAATTATTAAATTTTAAATTATTTTGACTAAATCGAGCAATTTCAACTGTCTTACAGTTGCAAATGCCCACCGAACAATAGTTGTTTATCGACCATAGACTGGGACAATGACTAGACGCTTGACTGTGTGGGAATTGATGCTCGCACGGGGATACGGTACGAGATTCAATATTACTAGGAACTGTTGAACGACAAATCTGACGGTTGCTTTCAGGCAGGGTTTCGTAAATATTTACAGACCGTGGGGTTAAATATCCTTGTTGCTCGGTAGATTTGTCATGTAATTGTGCTGAATGTGTTGATGAACAAGGTCTCCTTTGATCTATTTTGGGGCCATCTGGAGAGCAATAAACTTCGGTTCGAAACGGTTGCTCTGTCCTTAGCGGTTTTCGGGGGAGATCCCACCGTTTTGACAGGGTGCTATGTGAAACGGCACATTGCACTCTGTTACTGATTGCACACGCGCAGCCACAACAATTTGTGTCACGATGTTGTGTTAATGTTTGATGAAAACACAATTCACCTCGGCAGCAAATTGTTGTGGCTGGTTGTACGCAATCAGGACAACGATGGCGATTGGACGTTGGCTGTCGACAAACGCGATGAGTTGTTTGCGAACAGAATGATGGCAGTGTGGATTGTTTCGAGCCATCCGGAAGTCGAGAAACGCCGCAAGAAGTTCGGATACGAGTTGAGCCGGCAATGCTGCGATGGACCAACGCCAACGGAACCGCAGGATCGCAAGTAATTGTTGCAAGACAGGGGTCACGACTGCACGCAGTAACACTTGTTGTAGTTGCTGTGACTGCAGTTGAAGTTGTCGATGATTCTAGTGAACCTCGACCAGAATCATCGGCAAGCGATAGATGTGATCGGGTATTGCCAGATTGGTTTGGTTTTTTCGGAAACGATCCAGGTTTGTGCAATTGTGTAGATGAAACAAATGCTGAAAATATTTTCGATGCACACAATTGCAAAAATGAAAATTGATCCCGCTGCCGAGATATCGATTTGGTTATTAAACCCCGTTCACTTGTGTAAATTTTCGCAGCGATAATTTGCAGCTGCAACTTGCTACTGCAAATTTGACAGAGAAAGAGCGGTGTTCAGCTGAAACTTGCACGTGCCAATTTTGACAACAAAATCTTGTAACTGCAATTTGCAGGTGCAAGTTGTATTCAAAAACCAATTACAAAACTTGCAGCTGTAAGTTGCAGTTGCAATCTCTTGCTACAAAAATGTAACACGCGCAAGTTGAAGGTGCGATTTCTCGCACAAAACTGGCACGTGTGAATAGGAGTTAAGTCTAGAATTTTCAACATCCTGTGTATGGGTGACAGTCCATATGATATATCGTACAGCATTCACATGTTGGCAGTTAAATCTCATACTTTACTGTTCACAACCATCAATATTAAAGCTAATTATGCGCCGATCACAATAATTTAGTCAACGATGCCACAAAATCTCTTAACGCACACATGATTGCCGTGGTTTGCAACTGCAAACAGCTCTTAATAGCATAGCTACACCGTGACTACTGATCGTTAGACACCCCCCCTGATTGTTGACCCAGCCATTGTTGGGTATACAAAACTCAAATTACTTGAAGTATCAAAGCTTCGATTGAACGGAGTGGCAGTATTCCATGACTGTTGCATTATCGTTTGTGGAGACATTACAATGGATGATCCTTGCAAACAGGTTGAAATTGTTTGCAAGTTATCCGAAGTGTTCTGAAATAAAATGATATGCGCAGAAGTATGGATTATGAATGCTTACCAAAATCAATTTAGTGGTCGTAATCTACAAAGACATTCGCAAACTATGTTCCGAAAACATCCCTGCGTTAAATTTTAAAAGTTTGCCCAGAAATCTCTTCTCGGTTGTGTCCGTTTCTGCAGAGTACAGTAGTTTTCAAAAATACGCTGCGAAGGCCGGCTATTTGAATTATGCTGTTTTGCGTAGCCAACGGGATGAGGTACAAATTAGCCGTTGATCCAGAGAGGCGGCAGTCCGTCTCCGTATAATACCCATATGTTAAGCGTTCACGATACGTAATTTGTCCATTGTTTCAGCTCGGAGTTGGGTAGGATGGTCCCGCCAAAATTCCGGGATGGGGGTTCATTGCAATGATGAATATATTTTTCCAATTTTTTGTTTAAAATCTTTTGGGATGGAGGCCCTCTTCGGGATGCCCCCAAATATTGGGGGTATGCGGTAGCTGCTCCGGTCCTGTGTTTGTTTTATGTGAACAAAGGTAACCAGCTTATAGATTGTTTTGTGCTCATTGCTCAAAGTGTAAAAATTCCACAGTGTACGAGTGTGTAAAATGCCAATTCATTGAATACCAACTTCTCTTAAGCAGCAGACGACAGAAATTTATAATAAACTAATCAGCGTGGTTGCAAATATGCGCCCTGATATATTTCTCACAACTTTTTAAGAATGAAAGGAATGTGTGCTAATTTGCACATATATGCTGTACCCTGTTTATATAACAAACAATCATTACAAATTACACATGTAGCTCGATGCGCAGAATACGTATGTGGCGCGTTTCAGCTTTACTAATATAGATATAAATTCGTTTTGGTTACATATCAAAAAATCATTGCAATTTACAACAGCTAGCACGATGCCCAAAATACGTATGTGGCGCGTTTCAGCTTTAATAATATAGATATAGATTTGTTGCTTGTGTAAAAACGTAAGTGTGTCGCCAAGAATACTAAGCTAATATAGTTTATACACAACTTACGCTAGGAAGCGATAAGCAACCTTCGGTTGTTAGCGGAAAACTAAAACTATGGCTATCATCACAGTAGAGTTGGTGACGCGGGGCAGTTGAACACAAGCGACAACAGCAGCAACAAATTTCATGAATCATTCCAAATGTGTTTTGAATTTGTTTTTGAATCTGCAATTGAAGTAAATATTTTTTAATTTTATAACGTTTAATTGAAAAATCGCTATGTATATCCAGTCCATGTAATGATCAGGGGCGGAAGGTTTTTCTGTTGGACTAGAATAGAGTAAGCTTAAGTTTTAGAATAATTTTTGCTTGGCTTAGGTTTAGGCTTAGGAATATGCTCATTCTTACGCTTAGGCTTAGGCTAAGGCTTACGCTTAGTCTTAGGAATACGCTTATAATACTGTTCCGCTCCTGTTCTTTGCATTGGCCGTATATCCAAAGATCCCTTAAATACGAACTAAAATTCCTCAATTTTTTCTAGTTTGTGGTTTAAATTAACACGCGTTCCATGATAATTTCAAAAATAAACATTTCGTACCCATTGGCACGGTAAGCTTGAGCAAAACGCTTTATTTATACCTCTGTAGCCTCGTGAAAAATTGTTTATATCGGTACATATAAAAAATTATAAGCAGGAGGGTCCGCAGAAAATTATATTTGGGGCCCCCTATAATAGCAATTCAAGATTGTTTACTTTTAAACCGAGTGGTTTCCTTCATCTCCGGTTCCGGCCGAAAATAAACCTCCGGCTCCAGCAGAATTTCTGACAGCGGCTCCGGCATATTCGGTAATAAAATTTTTTTGTATTTTTATCAAAGTTGTGCTCTTCAACGAGTTGATAGGTAACTTTGGTGCAATTTTGAAATACTTAATAAAATTGCACAGATTTGTTCAAAGGGAAACTTCTGAACAATAATTTGACAGTAATTTGCGAATTATACTGCGAAAATTTTCAAATTTAACCCCTCTCACTTTGAGTTGCCTGTAGGCAACTCGGCGCAGTGTATATACGTTAAATAGTATATATCGCACCGTGTTTAACAATTGCAACACGAATACATAGTACTAATTCACCACAAGACGTGAGAGCCACCTTGGGCTCGAACGTCAAGTTCCTATGGCTGAGTGGTGATGGTATACGCCTCCCACTCCAGTTACTGGAGTTCGAATCCTAGCATAAAAGTAGGTCCCAGGGGAAATAGAAAATATTCATGTGAGAAAGGGTTAACATTATTTATATAACCTAATTTTGACTGACCGCCGGTTTCGGGCTTTTCCATCAACGGTTGTACCCTGCTAAGCATTAAATATATCTTTCTCGATGCCGATGAGTTTAAAAGATTTCTAAGCTTCGAATTAAACCATAAACAGTTTGAAGCAGTCTCAAATGGCAGTTCAAACATTCGACTTGCGACTTTCGTTAAAACGATTTGGTATTCAAAGCTGAAAGGTTGCAGATTTTTTACGTTCCAACATCTTGGTGGGATGCCATACGGTACCAGCTTGGCAGGTTATTACATTATTGGCCCATGTTACACTTTGAGAGAGACCTATTTTTTCGAGGTACTATATCAGAGTATAGCTTAGACTATTTTTTTTGCTTACGCTTGCGCTTAGGCTCAGCTGTAGGCATATTCTTACACTGAGAATTGTTCTTAGCCTTAGGATTTAGGAATATGTTTATACTACAATTACGCTTCTCAAAGTAAAACATTGGCCACATTTTATATGACAGAAAAAGCGCTAATGAAATTTTATGCGAATGCTACATTAGAGGCGCTAAAGTATGCTAAGCATATGCTTGAATATTTGTCTAAAACAAAGCCTAATCAAAAAATTAGTTTAAGTGTCAAAGCCTAGTTTAAATAGCTGTCGCAGCAGTTAAAACCAGGAGGCGTCTAAAAGTAGCATGGGTCTACTGTAGTTTCAACTAACCTGGCTTGAGTCCAAAACAAACACCGAGAACACAAGGACGGCTTGAACGATTACGGACACGGCTAACAAATATGGCAACGCAGCAAAGGGATGATAAAAATAAGCTACGCGAAATCCAGTCAGTAGCAACAATACGGTTAGCAATGCAATTGTCTGTAGATATTTCGTCCTAAAATAATTGGTAAAATTCATTACTAATTAATAATTCTTGGCAACTGCTGTTTGATACAAATACGGATCTCTGGCACGCTTTGGCATTAGTCAATGCTATATTCGGGCCCATAGCCAAGGGTGAGGCCAGAGGAGACGGAGCCTCCTGGAAAAAATTTAGCCAATCTTTAGAACATTTTTAACCTTGCTTGTAAGTCAACGAAAATCCTTGTATGCCCCTTCTGGAAATTTTTAGTCTCGCCCCTAGCAAGATCAACTGGCTACCGGCCTGGGTATATTAAGATACAACTGCATTCAGATATTCTAGAGTTTAGAGACTGTGTAACGGACCAACTGTGTCTGAACAACTCGAGGTGTCATTCAGTCGATATCCATTTATATTAAAATACTGCCTAATAATTTTTGTAAGTTCTGTTAATTTTACTCTTGGTGCGTTACACATTTTAAATCTTTCATTATACGCGTATTTTCGGTTTCATCTGAAACGTTATTTCAAGCAAGCAATCTTCAAATACCAAGTTCTTGGGTAGGAGACGTTTACCATCAGCACTCAGTTATAGGAGCTTGACGCTAGACCGAGTGAGGCTGTCACATCTATGAGATTTCGTACTGCCCCTGCGTAGACGAGTTTCATTAATTTTAATAGTGTACATTGTGTATAGCTCACAGACGTATTACCAAAACAGTGGGTATAGGATTTAATTTAATTTCATTTCTATTCTAAATCAACCGTTGAAGTCACTGAACGTAGAACACAAGACGTGTTGCAACTGGCCAATGTTACTTTAAGGGGCGTAACAGTAGATTAAGCGTATTCCTAAGAATAAGCCTAAGCCTAAGCCTAAGCAAAAATAAATGTAAACTAAAATCTAAACTTACTATTTTATAAACCCACCAATAACCTGAACGCCGCTTAAAGTAGCATAGGCCCAAACCTTAATAAAGACAAATATTTATAATTGACTAGCAAACTGAATCTCTTCATCGCTATTAATTTCCCCGAAATTGGTAGATTTTGGTTTAAGAATTAAGGGTAAATTTTCAGACTTTAGCATATAAAAGTTAGTCTTAGGCTTAGGCTTAGGCTTAATCTTGTCCAGTGCACAAGTACAAACATCGCTTACCATTTGAGCTGTTTGACGCGATGTTTTGACTTGTATATTGTCGCTTTTGAAGTAGGTTTAAATCCAATTAATAACAAAAATACTGCAGCCAACTGAAATCAAGTAAGGTATGTATTTTATGAAAGTTAAAAACTTTGACGCATCCCAAAGCATTGTCTTTAACCGCGTACTGTAGTGACCTGAATAAAAGGGGAAAATGAAATTTATCCGGTTCCCCCCGTTATTCGGTTACGGACTGTTCATTGTTTTTAAACCGCCTTGCATCACCTTTCGTTACTGATATATATCCGGTATTGCAACTTGTATCAAAAACTTGAGCAATAAAATGCAAACGTATTTTGAAAACTTAATTAGGCTTTAAAGTTTCGAACTCAACTTCATTTGGTCTTGGATTCATTTATGCGCCACTATTAGGGATAATTGACATTTATGGGCTCTAGAATTTAGGGACTCTACCCGTTTACAGACTCTTATTAGGAATATTAACTCCTACTGTTTGGGACTCAAAAAGAGGGTCTCTTATTATCCCCTCTTATTCGGGTTCCAACGGTTGATATACTGTCGCACAAACATACCGGGATAGCTGGCCAATGAAATTTTTTTCAGAATAAACAATACGAAAATAATTGGTCGCACGGATACATCGTGATAGCTAGCCAATGAAAATTGTTTTTAAAACTTTTCACGATTTATGAAAACGGCCCAATAGGACCGCAAATTTGACATTAAGGACTTCAAGTATGGGCGTAGCCATAACCTTTATGAAAATTTTTTTCCCTTTACAAATCACGACGTTACCTAAAAGCTTGTTTAAAATATTTTCAAGGTCTCGAGAGTACCTCAACATCCATAATGCCCCTGACTTCCTGTTTCTAATTGATTGACGAAAACGCTTATGTTCATTAATATTTGAATTTTTTATTAGAAGCGAAGTGGAATTGATGCACACTGTAAATTTCAAAGAGTTAATTAATCAACTCAAACGGAAAGTAAGTTATTTGTAAGTTAATAACAGCAATCTTTAACTCACTCTGAGTTGAGTTGATTCTCACTCCGAGTTGATTTGATTCCGGGAAAGTTGATTAATTAAATCAGATTGAGTTATATTAACTCTAGAATTATGAGTTCTGATAGTCCTAACTCAGACTGAGTGATTCAACTCAGTCTGAGTTGAAATCAACTTACTTGAATTTATAGTGCAGTGATTTCGAAATACGTTTTCAAACCAAATAACGAAATTTGAAAATATTTTAAAATTTCGCGCATTCACTAAATAATTATCACCATAATTTTAAATTCCAACTCGGACACAAAAACACGGCCAACGTATAGAACAGGTGACGGAACAGTAGTATAAACAGACTCCTAAACCTAAGAATGAGCCTAAGCTTAAGAATGAGTTTATACCTAAGCCTAAGTCTAACCAAAAAAATTTGTCTAAAGCTTAAGCTTACTCATATTCCAGTACCACGGACTAACGTTCCGCTCTTGATTTGTACATGGGCCAAAAAACACTTACTAAACAAATAAGTCCAACTGGAATCAGAAGCGCAAGCTGTAATCCAAATGAACAGGTCAGAAAACATAAATTTGCGTTGGCGTATGCTTTGTGATTCACCAAAGCAGATGTACCAACTATAATAACGCTTGATCCTTAACAAATAATAGAATGTATATAGAATGATTATTTCCCTAAACACTGAATATGCAAAAATTTTCAAAATCGGACCATTTTTGAACAAACCAAGAATATCGCAAAAGATTCCAGCATTGAAATCTTTGGCATTAATTGTAAGCTGTGTTTTTGTTGCGTTTAAGCGTCTATTAACTGTGATTTTCAAGATTTAGCAGATTAAGGGTTGTGCTATACTTTACTGTATCGGACATCGCCGCGCGTCGCAGAACGCCGTTATGCGTTGCTTACAAAAATATATGCAAAATATATTTTGTGGCGCGGCGACCGACGGCGTCCAGCGGCGCATAGCGAATATACCGCAGCCTTTACGGAAACGAATTTATCTTCTTAGTCTGTAGAAATTTATAGATTTCGCAACTCTTTGTGATTAGCAATAGATGTATACACAAAGTTAAGAATAAATGCTTAGATTGCGCCAATTTGCAATTTTTGTTGCAATTTTTGGCCCATGTAAACAACTGGGACGGAGAGTTTTTCTGTGAAACTAGAATAGATTAAGCTTAAGCTTTGGACTAATTTTTTTTGCTTGGCTTAATAGGCTTTTAGGCTTAACCTTAGGTTTAGAAATATGCTCATTCTTACGTTTAGGCTTACGCTTAGGCTTACGCTTAGGCTTAGGTATATGCTTATAATACTGTTCCGCCCGTGTTCTTTACATTGACCCAATTTTTGAACAACTGTCTTCGTTATTACAGTTCAGCTAAACTTGCAAGTAACGCAATATGTCAACTATTGAATGTTGACCATTAACATTTTGCAATTATGAAACTTTTCGCTTATCAAAAATCAATTAAAAACATTGCAAAAACAGATTACCATGCACTAAAATCCACATAGTTGTATTCGCGCACGTTGATAATTCTGATATTAGCTTAGAATGTACGTTTATGGCGTATAGCAAGTACCATATGAATGAGGCGATGATAAGGTAATGAATGAACCCAGCGGCAATTGCACAAATGACCTAAAACAGATTATTGAAAAATTTTCCATATCAGACAACTTAGTGGCGTAACCAATACAGGGTTTCTGGGGGGTGGTCTGCAATATTTGGGGTCGAATAATTATGAATATCAAGAGATAATAAAAAGAGAGAATTTTTGGCGTACGAAAGGGGGCAGAGGTGTTCCACGTTTATGGATCAGTTCTTACGCCCTTGAGCTCGTGTCAACTGAGTTCAAATTTGTAAACCTAGGAAATATCGTCACAAGCTTACAACTTAAACTCAAGCTTTCGTAAATATACTAGGTCTGATTCAAACCAATAGGAACAAAGCAATGTTTAAATAACTTAATTAACGTAACATGCTGAATCGCTTCCTGTATTTGAGTTTGGCTTTAATTATTATTTTTTTACCAAATATGGTTTCGGCATCAGCAGGTCCATAGCCAGATCGCCTTGATTGGGAGGCTAAACATTTTTCAAGTGGGACATACAACGGTTTTCGATGACTTACAAGCAAGGTTAACAATTTCTACGAACGACTAAAATTCCTTCAGGTGGGGCTGATCCCTCTTGTACCCCGTTGGCTACGAGCCCGGCAATCCGAGTGCGTTAAATGCAAACGTTAGCTCTACACTGTAAATTCTGGTGAGTTGATTAAACTCACATAGAGAATTAATTATTTATGGTTATTTTTGAGTTAATAACAGTAAATATTAACTCACTCTAAGCTGATTTAATTCCAGGTTCAGTTGATTAATTAACTCAATATGAGTTCGAGCAATTCAGAATTCTGAGTTCTGAAAGACCTAATTCAGAGCTCAGACTTCTGAGTGGATTTAACTCATTCTGAGTTAAAATCAACTCACTGGAATTAACAATGATATTTGAACATAAATACGAAATTCATAAAAACCTATGATTTGTTACATAAAAGATATCCGAATTATAATTAAAAAACACAACCATACAGTAACAAAACAATTTTGAAATAAATCATTGTACCTTATCATCGGTAAACTGCAACAAAACAACAAATGCAATTTCGGTACCAATTAAGCTAGAACCAAGTTGACCTTTGACAAATTCAACGCAACGGTTTTTTGACGACAAATTGAACGCAGCTTTGAATACGGACAGTTTACGATATTGCACGATAGTCCATGTAAGCGCAAGGAAAATAATACTGATCACACATCCAGTTAATACAACGTTAACCAACGCCGTTTGACTCGAGTGTTGCGTCTAAAATATGAAATCGTAATATTTATTTTTTGGATAAACGTTTTCAAATTAAAAACTTTGTAAAATACGTTTAAATGCATATTATTTCTAATTGTGCACCTGAGCGCAAAAAAACATTTTACCAAGAGTGCATGATGCAACATTGTGAATGGTGCAATAACTGCTGTGGGTCTGCATGGCGCAAAATGTACCAGCGAGCGTTACGTTTTTTGGCCAGGCTCCTTTTATTTAGAGGTGGTCGCTGTCACATGCAATAACCCTAAATTAAACTGTAAGTGAAGGATTTTTGATGCCGGATGCATAAAGTGCCATGATTCACGTAGGTTGCACCCTAACTAAATAAGGGGGGTCGGCCAAAACGTAGCGCGAGGAATATACATTTTTTCCTACACAGAATGTACCCAGTTGCACGCTCTTGTTGACATATGCACCATCCCCTCTTGATATTACTGATCAATGATTCAATGAATACAACGCTAAACAGCGCCAAGTGACTTGAGGGGTGAATTTAAAGTTTGGAATACGATATTCAATGGCGGATCCATTTGGGGGCCACCCCGGCCGTGCCTCCCCCCAACAGCATCTCGACAAAAATTATATAGTGTCAATTGCTGTTCTACGCTGTTATTTCTCTGTTTTATACACAATAGTATAAGCACGCTTTAAAGTTTCGAACTCACCTTTATTTGGCCCTGGAGTCATGTATGCGCTACAATTAGGGATAATAGGCATTTATGGACTCTAACAAGGCTTTAAAAACTCTACCCGCTTCCGGACTCTTATTAGGGATATGGACTCCTATTAATTGGGACTCAAAATGGGGTCCCCCCTCTTATTTGGGTCACTGTAGTATGGGTCAAAAATAAGTTTATTACTGTGATATTTTGGCGCCTCCCCCCCATTTTGAGATCCTGGACCCGTCACTGACGATATTTTTGAAGCTTTTAAGGCTAAAACTTCGTGAAATGAATTAAATGCAAGGACAACGAGATCTTTTCGCAGATCGATAGCACAAATCAGAATTTTATTCATATTAATTTTCAGTCCAATTCTAATTCAAATTATACAGCTACATAAAATTTGAACGAAACCGCGTTCAACAATCAACATTAAACTTTTTCAGTCGACAAATCAATATTCGTTTGTATCGATGAAACTTAAAATATTTTTGACGTTTGAAAATTAATGAACGAAATTTGAATTAGCTCTCCCAATTAATTGCAAAACGTGATATTGTCATATTCCGTTAGAATACCCGAGTCAGCATTAAAAACCTTAAACTTAAATTATAACTTAACTAAACTTGAATACGAGTTTAAGTTGAATGTTAAATGGAGTTTAAATTAAACTAAAATTATGTCACATTTCAAATGAGTTTTATAGCCTAACCTATCAGTTAATTTAGTTAACCTAAAAAGTTAGTTTAATACTGCTGGATTAGCTGAAACAAAAATCGAGTTTAAGCTTTTAAAGAGAACCTTAATAGGTGCTGATTGCCAAACGACAGCAAATGTGCCAAATTTTCGACAACTGCAAACGACATGACTTTGGTCTTCATTCAGCTTAGTACAAACGTTTGTATCCCACAAATATAACCTTTCGGCATTGCTATCAGCATCGCTTCTCCAATGAGCGCACACCGGTGTAGAATTGTTCAAACGATCCTTAAATGGTAATTGATAATAATTGAATTATCGTATAATTATAAGTAAAAATGTATTATTTGCATATGCTGTAGTGAAGTCAAGGAATTCTCAGACGAGGCACTATGTGCACTCTTAGGCCTTTAATTTTGCATAACAAAACCAGTATAATATGAACCCTTGTGAAAACTTAATGCCCAGCACAGAGCAAGTTGGCCTGGCTAAGGGCTTGGCTTTAACGCAGTACTGCCACTTATACGGGTATTCGTGTCTCCGGTCTATGAGTTGCGAGCTCCTTCAGATGTTGTCAATCTATCGCTTCAAAAAGTGGGCCCATTTAAAGTTTAGGGGCGGGACGTTTTTCTGAAGCTTTGGACTAATTTTTTGCTTGGCTCAGGCTTAGGCTTAGGCTTAGGAATATGCTCATTCTTACGCTTAGGCTTAGGCTTATTAATATGATTATAATACTGTTCCGCCCTTGTTCTAAACTCAAATCAAAGAGTACCTTTATCTTTATTTACTAAAAAAGTATTGCTTAATAATTAAATAAACATGAAACGTATTGGGTCATTTCGGTTATCCTTCCCAGTCTGCGTTTGGTGAAAAGTGGTTATTTTGATAATTTTGCATATTTGAGCTACTCATGGCCTCCATTCTATGGCCAAATTTGTATTTTTGAAAAATTCGATATTTTGGTCCCAAGGTCTCCCCTTTGTGACCCAAAAATATTTTGTCAAAAAGTTTGGCAAACTATACATCATTCGATGTAGCTTACAGTGTTGAGTCTAATAGTGTTAAATTTTTTGTAATCAGGCGATTGGTTAACGAGTTATTGTAGAATAACTGATTTGGCGCGCTGCCAAAGTGACAACGATTTGAGTCGGCGCCAAATCAGTAATTTGACCATAATTCGTTAACCAATCGTCTGATTGCAAAAAAAATAACACCGTTGGACTCAGTTCCGCAAGCTGCATCAAATGATGCATAATTTGTTAAACTTTTGAACAAAAAATTTTTCGGTCCCAAGGGAGGAGCATGGACCTTAAAAATCGAATTTTTCAAAAATTCAAATTGGATGTGAAATGATCACGGCAAATCATGATTAGCTCAAATATGCAAATATTTACAAAATCCGTCCACTTTTGAGCAAACGCTGGCAGAGTGGGCAACCGAAAATACCCAAAGTATTTACCGTTTTGAGCTCTAACGATACAGAAATTGGAAATGTAGGTTCTGCTGTAAACATTGTTCCGTCTTGGTTAAACGCTGACAACATGACCATATCCGAAGCTATCACAGTATCATGAATTGATCCAAATTTGTTGATCTGAGTTACTTCTGCATTTGATGATTCGGTTCGTTTGGTTAGTGGCTGCAGAATATTGCGCAACGATTTGTACGATATGAACGTGAAACGAGCCACACCTGAAATACACAAAGGTTTTGTTACGGGTTCATATTCACAACTTCTCCTCGCACATATTAGCATTTAGCGATAGGCTTTCAAATTGACGAACTCCTGCGGTTGTAGATCTAACAATTTGGCACTGAGGTAGAACAAATCAAACGACAAAAATGCGTTAAATTTCAAAGCGAACCGCTCACTCGTTCGAAAGTTGCAAGACCTTTCACCAACTGTTGATAGATGTTATATACATTTGAGAATACGAACCTAAAATAGAGGTGGCATTTTAATCCAGGTATAAAACACAAGCTTGCATATAACCCAATATGCCTTACCTTCCATGAAATTCCATTTGAAGAAGGTACAATACTGTCGCCGCGAGTTATACACGAAAGGTATGTGTAAGACACCTTTACACGCGTTAAAATTATCTTTCGGACCGTAGACTCCGAAATAAATTTTCTTGCTCGCTAGCAAAACAACTTTTAAATGACGGTTATTCGCTCCCGAGATGAAATCTTGGCTACGCTCCTGTTTACCTGTTGAGTCCATGTACAAAGGCAGTGAGTTAGCCCGCACGATAAGTTTGTCGAGATGAGGTTGATACAAGCTCATACGTGGAAATTGATTGGTTTCATCGGTCACAGCGTTGCTTGATTCAAAAACTAAAAAATAAATGACTGATGGTATCCTATTTAAATATTTACTTAAGTTATGCGTTACTGAAGTCGCCGACTTGAGTAAATACTAAATATTATGAGCAATAAAACAAATAATCATTAAATATGAGCCATTGTCATAACAAGAAAGTAATAGTTTTGCTTTATATTGTCGATCGCAATATGACTGTACAATTTTAATCAGACGAAGAGAACAACAACAGCAACAGCAAACCTCAACAACAACATCATCATCATCATTATCATCAACAAAAACAACAAAAACAAGAAAAAAAACAGCAAATATAATTAATAGTTTGACTCACTGATATTCGAAGTTGGATGACTGAACAATGACTCCGAGTCGTTCATAGTTCGACTAAACAGAACTCCAATAAGTGTAACACTATTCATCAACTGGCGGACGGCAGACAGACGTTGCGAAATGCTCAGTTGACTCCAACTCGGCTGGTGATATTCGTTGAGCAGATTGCTTGAGATTTCAGTCACAGCCTAAAGTTAGAAATCAGAAATATCATTTTTCGTCTAGGGTAACTTGACAATTTGCTATATATAATGGATAAACAGGTGCCCGGATAGAAATCTAATTTATAGCGAGTAATGTGGTTTGCTGGACCATATTGTGCCAAAACACCTCGACGTCTCGCTTATTAACATCTATCTATTTAAGATTGCATATATAATTTCAAGAATTACTGCAAGCTAAAATTTTTCGCAAAGTTAACTTAAGCAAACATTATTCTATAGTTTTGGCATGCCATTTGGTTGTCTCATATTGTTTGCTAGTTAGATATTTGGACCCATGTAAACATCAGGGGTGGAACGTTTATCAGTGGGACTAGAAAAGAGTAAGCGTAAGCTTTAGTCTAATTTTTTTGTTTGGCGTAGGCTTAGTCTTAGGCTTAGGATTAGGAATACGCTCATTCTTACGCTTAGGCTTACGCTTAGACTTAGGCTTAGGCTTAGAAATACGCTTGTAATACTGTTCCGCCCTGTTCCGTACATTAGCCGATATTTGAATAAAAACGTTGCTGCAGTGTCGGTAATTAAAATACAAGAGGCGGGCCCGTAGCTACAGGGGGCACAGGTATTCCTCTCCATTATAAGCAAAGTCTTTGAAAACCTTGTGTGCCCCTCCGGAAAAATGGTTTGCCCCCTCCACCTTTAGCCGGCGCGGTTTCGACCGTAGCAAAAGGTTCCATTTAAGTATCGGTAAAGGGTTAAAATCATTCGGCCCATAATTATCATCCTTTTGATCAGGTCGTTTATAATCGACAGACCTATCATATTTTTGCTCGGTCAGCTAACCAGTGGTGCACGTGGCACAATATACCGGTCCCCTTAGAAACAATGAAATCAACCAATCTAGAATGTTATGGCCCCTCTTGTAAAAAGTCGTGGCACCCTATACCTTGAATTGTTTTCTAGAATTTTTTCATGGTACAGGTATGCTGAGCTGGCAACGAACCTGTATTCGGTTTACAGGCCCGTATCCAGCTCATGTGGCTAGGGGGGACAAAAATTTTTCAGGTGGGGGCATTCAAGGGTTTTCAATGACTTACAAGCAAGATTGAAAATCGTCTAGCGGGGGTCAAAATGTTTCCAGGGGGGGGGCTGAGCCCCCCCCTGCCCCCTTGGCTACGAGCCCGTTCGTTTAGCAGTCATTTTTTACCTTACAAATCTGTTTAACCACGGGCAATCGTAATTCGGTCCTTGTGCCGTCAGAGGTATTACTAAGTGATTTGATCACACTGGACATAACATGTGTTGCAGTGAACATATCACCGCCGTAAAGTTTATCGTAACGTGATTTGTTACGCAATTTGGACAGCAGTTCAATGCGATCTTCAACTGTTTCAGCCTAAAATTAGACGCGAAACCGCATACGCATATTCCCTAAGCTTAAACCTAAGCTTAAGCTAATGATTAAGCGGAAGAATAAGCCTTAAACTAAAAGCCTACGCATAGGGATAAAGCTAAAACTAAGCGTATTCCAAAGTCAAAGCGTAATGATTAGTCTAAATATAAACCTACAAAACTCAGCTGGAAGAATAAGCGTACGCTATTGCGGAACGGTTGGAAACCGCTGCGTGCCTAAAAGTAACATTGGTTGAAATGTTAATGATTTGAAGTTCAGTTTAAATCCAACCAAAACAAACGTTTCTCAAGTTTGGGGTTGCAGAAAACTTAAAGTTGAAATGAGTTCGCATCGAAAAATTTACTTAAATAACGGATGGGTCCACTGGCGCATCCAGATGGGAAAACGTACGCCCCGTCACCCCGTGTCACAACTTTTATTATGATAAAATGATAAGGTTTCCCAAACCTTACAATTTTCCCCCTCTGAAACTTTTTTGTAAAAAATACAACTTTACACTCAGAAAATTTTCTTATGGTAAAACGTTACAATTTTTTACTAAGAAAATTTTTTGGAGATAAAATGATAAGATCCCTCCCTACCTTACAATTTTTGCGTTTCATAACATTTGCTACCCTGCCTTTCGCGTTAGAAATTTTTGGATCGGCCACTAGTTGGGTCTCAAGACAAAATGACCAAATTGCTATCAATGGCTCACTGAGGCAATGCCATTACCGAACCGAAATGAACAGTGCCGAAGCAGACCGAGGTGGGGGCTCCCCCCAAACTTCAGGGTGGGAGCACCCAAACTCGCGAGCGAAAAGCCAAACGCATTTTAAAACTTCGGCGGATTTTGTTTCAAACAGTTGGGGTGAGGGCTCCTGTATGGGGGCCCCAAATGGGAGGTATGGGGATGACTAATCCGGTTCTCCTCAATAATGCAAAATCTGTCAGTCGTGTTCTGTATTCGAGGCAGCGGGGAATCCAGAAATTTCTCACGTGGGGCGATAGGCTGGCAAAAGTTAAGAAACGCAACTTTGACTGCATGCTATATATCTCTAGTTTTCCAAGAAGAAAAAATTGTAAGGTAGAGGGAACTTACCATTTTATATCACAAAAAAATTTTCGACGTTGGGGGTCATACATCCCACCCCGCCTCCCAACCTAGATCGCTAGTTATTTGTAGTACTAAACTTGCGGTATATAGAGCCATTGTAGCGAAAAGTTTGCATGTCTGAATTGCAAGCAGAAGTTGCATTTTTTATCAGCCAATGAGAAAGCGGCTGCAATAAATTCAGTGAACTTGCATGGTTGTTCACACATGTAAACTAAATTACTTAGCTATGATTTTTAATGAATTATTTGCAGCTGTAAGTTTTTCGAACGGCAATTTGGTCAAAACTTACAAGTGCAAGTAGCACCTTCTCGCAGCAAAAACTTTTAGGTGTGAATAGGGCTTTAGAATTAATAAATCTGCACGATATGCAAGAACATACCGTATTACTTAATTCTACAAAATTTCGGATATCATCAGACACACATCGGAATAAATTCGGCTGGTTAACATCCCATTGAGAACTGGTTGTGCAATGCCATGTTGCGTAGCCTAAAATTAACACCAAAAGAACAGAAATTAAACACATATCTCACGTGTTCAAAATAACTATTGCACACTTTTCTTACATTTAATGTTATTAACCCTTTCTCACATGAATATTTCCAATTTCATATGAGATGTAATTTTAAGGTAAGATTCGATCACCAGTCTCACGGGTGGGAGGCGTTTACGATGACCACTGAGCTGTAGGAGCTTGACACTCGAGCCCGAGTAGGCCCTCACGTCTAGTGGAGATTTTGCACTGCGCATATATGCTACAAATGTTAAACACTGCTCAGTGTGTGTATTGCTCGTACATTATTGTATTTAGTTGCTCACAGTATACTCTATGAGTGAAAGGGTTAAGGTTTCGTCAAATCTTCGGGCCCATTTTCTCAAATGTATATAGCAACTGTTATCAGTTAGTAACAGGTTTTCAAACTAATATCTGTAGCAGTTGTTGAACTCAAAATTGGTAAAGCTGGCAAATCCTATGCACAAAATGTTATGTATGGCTCTAAAGAATATTTTGAAGTAAAAACCCAGTATACCAGTCGTAGTGTGACTACATGTATTGAGCGAAACTCAAACAAACACGCTTGGAAAATTCACAAGTAAAATTTATATTTGGATTTTTATTTGTTATTTATATATTTTAAGTTTATTTCTTTTCAGTTTATTTAACTTTAGTTTATTTTTTACTTTATTTATTTGCAGTTTATTTATTTTTTAGTTTATTTATTTTTAAGTTTATTTATTTTTTAGTTTATTTATTTTTTAGTTTATTTATTTTTAGTTTATTTATGTTTTAGTTTATTTATTTTTAGTTTTATTCATTTTTAGTTTATTTATTATTTAGTTTATTTATTGTTAGTTTGTTTATTTATACATATTTAATATGGCTTAGTTTAACAGACACCGGCAACTACTCGATCGCCGGATTCGTAATTTGGAAGAACAAAAAAACACAGAAAAAAACGTTTTCTCCCCCCCCATAGTCTTTCCCTACTACACAAACTATGTAGAGTGGACTCCCAGATCCAATTTGGATTGCCTGATTCGCTAGTGGTTTTTCAGTTTGTGTAGTCGGAAAAACCCTATTTCGGAGAGAGTCAATTTGACTAACCTTTTTTTGCAGTGTACATCTAAAATGGATAATCTTATATTCCGGTTGATTTGGTCGATGATAACAGTTTCTTCTATCAAAAAGTTTACTAAACTTATTATTTCTCGGCAATTTTTAGTTAACTTTACAGATAATCCACCCTTTACCCAAACCTAAGCTTACGAGTCAATAAAAGTACTAAAAAATTTGTGAAACATTTCCTTCAAATGATTGTCCAATCGTACGGGTAGCCAGAGGGGTCTCAGTCCGCCCTGGAAAAATTTTGCCACCCCCCTCCCCGCTTTTTCTACAAACCTTTCAACCTTGCTTGTAAACCAGTTTAATTGCTAAGTTTTTCGGCGATTATAAAACTGTTTCCAAACCATTTTAGCTGAAATTTATCACAACAAAAGTTAAACGCCCTCAGGTACGAATCGTCGTCCAGGATCGATGGACTGGCAAAAACAATCCACCTTGGCAATTGTTAGAATCGGTCCATTGCTATTAAGAAAATAATTAACCAAGATTTTTTTCATTTCTTTGAGGATGTCCAAATTTTAATCAGCATACCTAGCGTTGTTTGCCCAATAAACCAGATGGCCAATCATCGACCTCTGTGATCTACAAAACATGGTTACTGTACAATTCATACGCCAAACATTTGCCAAAAAATATAATCGCAGAAAAGTAGTTTTCAAACCGCACCATTTATTGGTTGAAACACCGTTGTCAACTTCAACTCAACAAGCTCTGAACACTAAATTAACTCTTGAGGGGCACGAATGAATTTCGAGTTACTGTAAAGCAAAGCTTAAACTTACCAAGGGGGTACAAAAATCTACTACGAGACGCTGAAACCACCTGTCGCTAACCTGGCAACGAGGTTGGTTTCCGTTCAGTTGCTCAAAAATAATCCATAAATACCTTGTTGAGGATCACTGTTTGGACAAGGAACTTTCGCAATCGCTCCGCGTCTTGTCTTTGGCCAGCGTAATCCAAACGTTTCAGTTTCAGGGCACAATGCTGTTTCGGCAGTTGAATTGACCGTTGAGCTTGTTGAAGAAGTCTCGAAAGAGCTCTGAGTTGGCAGTGTAGTTGAAATAAGAGCAGTTGAGCGCGTTGAGCTTTTGTCTGGACCGGTTTCATTTCTGTAATAAAAATTTTCACATCTGAAATAATTATTGTTGCCGAACAATTACTGAAAGAAGAGTATTTGGACGTAAACATGTTCGATATATACATTACCACTACGTCAGTTGATTATGGTTTTGTTTTTGAGTCCCCATTTGTCTCAACTGGCATTTAGTTTTATCAAGAGTGAATAATGACAAGAGTATGCAACTCTTGGGGTTGCGCATGCCACAAAATGCACCACCGGGCGTTGCGTTTTGGCCGATGTCACTATCACATGAATACCCCGTAATTAAACTATAAGAAGAGCATGTTTGATGCAGCATACATAAAGTGCCATGGATCGAACCGATTGTACGCCCTCTAAATAAAACGGAGGGGGTAGGCCAAAAACACAACGCGTGCCGGGTACATTCTTTTCCGCACATAATGTACCCAGTTGCACACTCTTGTTAAATAGCGATTATTCCATTCTTGGTTTTATTAATACAAATAAATTGGTCAGTCATTAAAACGTGCCATTACACCTTTATCTGGCGCGCCCTTAGTGTTGCAAAATCAATTTCATAAATTTCAAATGACCCATGTTACTTTAAGGGGCTAAAGGTTTCTGGCGGGTCTATAAAAGAGTGTGTTTAGATTCTAGATTATAATTTTTTTTGCTTAGGCTTAGGCTTCGGCTTAGGCTTAGGCTTAGGAACACATTTTTGCAACGCTTAGGCTTAGGCTTAGGCTTAGGAACATTGTTAATCTACTGCTGAAACCAGAAAAGTAACACTGGCCTTTCAAATGATAAAATACTTCTTTATGTGTGACTTTTGTTTAGTCAAATTACAGAAAAAATATGTGTTATATTAAGTTTCTGCACCCCCAAGGTTGCGTCCAAGCAAAATATTTTACCTTTTACCGTATAACCACATTTAACGGCGCGTATTAATTATATGATCATGCTCACTGCGAGGCAGGAAAACAAAAGGACTTGCAGCATGGAATGGTTAGGCTTAGGCTTAGGATTAGCTTAACGTTTAGATTCGTGCTTATGTTAGTTTTATGCCTAGCCCAGGCTTTGGATTAGCCTAACCTTAGACTTGGGCCTAGGCTAGGTTTAAGCTTAGGCTTACAATAATATCTTAACGTTTTGGCTGCTTAGGTATACACCTACGCTGAGGACTAGTGCAATGTTTAGTCTTGTTCTTAGGATTAGGCTTATGCCTAGGCTTAGGTTAGGCCTTTAAGCTTGTGCTTAGGCTTAGGTTTATGGCTAAGCTTAGGATTAGTCTAACGTTTAGGCTTGTGTTGTTTATGCTTACGCTGATGACTAGCCCAACATTTATGCTTGTGCTTAGGCATATGTTTACATCTACGCTGAGGATTAGCCTAACGTTTAGACTTGTACTTAGGTTTATGCTTAGGTTTATGCTTAAGCTCACTAAGCAGGGTCCTGTAATCAATATGGGCCAGCTTAATATTTGAGAGTTCAATTTTAGCGGCTTACTGAATGTACGAGATCGTTGTTTCTTCTGGCATAAGTAGTGAAGAATTGAACAGCTGTTGCATGGTTTCAGTATTGTCTGTAAAAGACCAAAATTTAAGTAATTTGTATTAAAAACATAAAAATATTATTTGAACAGATGTAATTTACACCCCTTTGCGTTGCAAATCTAACTGAATTTGAGCTTAAAAACCATTTCAACTAAGTTAAAGTTGTATATCTTCAAATGCACATATTTAATTGTGAGTAACGCGAATTTTCCGTTTTAGGCCACGGTTAACGGTTGACAATTTTGAAAATTGACCACGTGTTAACTCTACCTTATAATGTTTTCGGTGGCAAAATGACATTTTTTACTGTGAACAATGCATTAAATCTTGCTTGTAAAGTCATCTGCGATAACTTCAAGTCCGTCCTGTGCGTCTACGAGCATATTTTTCTGGTCATGGGATCTGGCTAAGAAATCGCTCAGACTGTTTGGTACAACAATACGCAAGCTAATATACAGCAAAATTTAGTTTACCTTGAACGCATAACCATGATACTTCTAAATACTTTCTTGTATTTGGGCAATTGTCTTTGAATACATTATCGCTAACAGCTACACTGCAGGATTTTAAGCGGTTGCATCTATAAATAATTTAATCTTTTCCATTATAACAGCCTAACGTTCACTGAGTAATTTCAAAACAAGAGCTGTAACCAGAGATGTCCCGTGGCCAAAACGTTATTTGCCAGGGCCTAGCAGGGGCCAGTTTTTATATACAATTTTTGGCCGATGTAAACAACAGGGGCGGACCAGTAATATATAAGCTTATTGCTAAGCTTAAGTCTAAGCCTCAGTCTAAGCGTAAGAATGAGTTTATTTCTAAGCCTAAGCCAAGCAAAAAACATTAGTCTAGTTTAAGCTTATTCTATTCTAGTCCCACAGAAAAACGTTCTGACCAATGATCGTTACACGGGCCCAATTTTTAATTACCTCACATGAAAAACAATCCTAACACGCTCCACGGGCGACTCCACGGCGGGGGGGGAGCATTGGAGGGCCGTGCCCTCCAAATTTGGCTGGTTCACCCTCAAAATAGACTCGATCTAAAAGTAGACAATCTTGAATTGCAATTGCAGGGGCGCCCAATATTTATTTGGTGCCCCCCAAACATAATTTGTTGCCGCTCGGTTCACGTTTGAAAAACATGAAAATTACAAGAAAGACGGTGAAGAGGAATCGCCGCGTCCCCGCAAACCTTTTCGCCCCCGTCGATGTTGCCTTACATAATGCAAAAATCTTTCGGCCCCCTATTAACAATCAATTACTGGTTCCGGGACTGAGTTTGAAATTAGGTAAGGAACAGTCAAACGTTATTCTTTCTAACCAGTAGCCGGTTTACCAGCATGTAATGCATCATCCACTTTTAGTTGCGCCAACCAAGTGAAAATTGGCAACGCCTATTTCGTATTTCTGTTTTTGAAACGAAAGGCCAAAATGAAATTGAGTTTGAAAACTTTTTCAATTTCGCAATTTCGCTACTACGGTCACTGTTTAAAACTTGAGTAGGTAATTGATATGATAACAAAATTCAAATTACCAGTACTGTTTCTAAAAACAATAGCAGTATACGAAATTTGTCCAATTTTCAAATTCATCATTCAGTTGGCATCTCACGATTTGAATACGGTTAACTTCAAACTGTTTTTCCAACTTGCGGTCTCTTACAAGAAACCGAAAACTGTAATTAATTTAGGTTTTTAACTAGCAATTTACCACTGCCGTTTATATGTGCGTTTTTCAAGTTTCTTTTCATTTTAAAACTTTGCTTTCAATTTGCCAATCAAACTTATAAAAATGTTTCAATTTCCCATAGCCCTTACTTCTTGTATTCTTGAGTTCATTTTTTGAAATTTTCAAAGTTGAGAGAATGGTAAATTCAATCCTAGCACAAACATAATTCCAACTTTAATTCATTGCAAATTTAAAATTATCTCAAAATAAACATAATATGAGGGTCGATCTACAGCTCAGACGGTATCGCGGCATATACGTTTCTTGTAGTACACAACTCAATAGAGCCATTGTAGCCAAAAGTTTGCATGGTTGCGTAGCTCAGTGGTTAGAGCAACGGACCGGTAATCCGTAAGGCGTGGGTTCGAGCCCCACCGCATCTGCAGCAAAATTTTCGTGAAGGGCTCTATATGGTACTGCTTAACTTAGAATAGGATACATTGAGCAGAATGCAATTAAGAACCTTTTGTATAAAGAACTGTTTAAATGCATTCTAAAAGACGAACCAAAACCAATCGTGACTTAAGCTATTAGTATATCTGTTTACTTTTCTTCTCGCACACAAAATGTGAATTTGGGTATAACGACAATTCGTCGCCGGACAACTTGTAGCCCAAAATTTCATCGACTCGACAATTCGTCGACCATCATTATACTTAGGCTTTGGCTCAGGAATTACGCATACAATTATGGTTACATTTATTGATAGGCTTCAGAACACTGCCGGGCGACGAAATGTCGTAAATTGGTTAATTTGATAGACGCAAAAGTTTTCCACACGTTACTGTTTACAATTAGCTTACGTTTAAGCTTAAGCTTAGCTTAACCCTAAACCTGAACATAAACCAATGTTGATTGTATTAATTTAAACATTTAAGTATGGGAAGCCTAAACCAAAGCCTAAGCCTAAACCGAGTCATTATATTTGCGAGAGGATAAACTTATTTGTTGATGTAAACTTTAATTTAAGCGTTTAAGTATGGGAAGCCTAAACCAAAGCCTAAGCCTAAACCGAGTCATTATATTTGCGAGAGGATAAACTTTTTGTTGATGTAAACTTTAATTTAAGCGTTTAAGTATGGGAAGCCTAAACCAAAGCCTAAGCCTAAACCCAGTGTCATTATATGTGCGGGACAAACTTTTTGTTGGCAGTAAACAAGTACAAATTCGGTTCACCGTTGCTGCATAACAGCGATCGAGTCACGAAAATAACACTGCAAATCAGGCCAAACGTCTCCATAATCGTTGCAAACATGCGTCGAAAATCGACCATAATTAGCTCGAGTAATTCGAATCGTTTCAAACGCAGAGCATTCAATTCGAAATTCAGCCCCTTCGCACGCGTGTCCGGTAAATTCCGACGATTGTTGGAAGCCTGGAAATAAATTGATTTTTTTAAAAATTCAAAAATGTTGCGGTCATGGGGTCTTTAAGCATAATAGCCTTAGGTTCATGCTTAGGCTTAAACTTTACGCTTGTGTGGAAGGGAAGTGTTCAATAGCGAAGGATGTTGTTGGCCAATTAATCGAGCAATTTTTGATTAAATTGAAGCAGTACTTAGGACAGCTGTTGAAATTAACTGCTGGACAGCAACAATTGTGAAATAATTATATAGTTTGGCTTACTTTTCGAGTGTTCTGCGGCATTTGACAGTCTGGTGTATAAACAAAATGAGTATACGTTAAATATTACATAGCTAATTAAATTACGATATATTTTCATTATATTTTTGCTAAATTAAGTATATAACTAAAACAGATAGCGTTGTTTGAAATTGTGTGCCAGATAGGGTTGAGGTCGTGTGTTGTGATCATTAGGTACAGCATTATTCACCGGCCAGGTGCCTACCCAAGGGCACACTGGCGATGTTTTCTAAAATTTCTGGAGAGAAAAAGTATATTGACAAGTTTTAAATTAAAACCTACTGGATTACAGGGTACAAAAAATATTTCTGGCTCACAAAGTTTGCTTGCAAACAACTTTAAACGAGACTATGCCGCGTTTCGAAATGAAATCCTGGTTACGCTTCGGGCAACTGCGACAGAAGCCAGAAGTTTAATTGATCTTTGGGGTGTAATTAAGTTGGATTATTGTACACTTTTATCATTAAAAGGCTAACACTGTCTTGCTCTCAGGATCATTAGATTGGTTTAAATGTAAGCATTTCAAATGTGATTTCAATGAATTTTTTGTTTAGCTCTAACGAAGTATATATATATATTTATATATATTTATATATATATATATGTATATATATATTTTATTTTTTATATATATATATATATATATATTTATATATATTTATATATATATATGTATATATATATGTATATATACTCATTTTCTGAATTTTATGTATGTAACAAAGTTGCTCAGTAATTTTAACGATTTTTGGGGTTCAGCTCAGGTTCCCCTCGCCCATGTGTACGAATTGGATGTATCGTAGGTTGTAAAATTAGGATACTTGGTTGAGCTTTAGCCCACAATTTTGGAGTCGTTTTCCTGGAAAATCTTTGTCCTGTATTTAAGCCAAATTTGTTTATATTTCACAAATATATGTCAATATTTCAGAAATATTTCTCTTAATTGCTCATGAAACAAAGACTTAAATTTTATACTTTAAATTCTGAAAAATTTCTGACCCATCATTCTTAAAGATTAATGAAATAAAAGCTTGAAATTTAACACATATATGTCTGGAGTCTGTATTAAGACATAATTGTCATAAATTTCAGACAATATTTTTTAAATATAATTTATTTTGTGTGTATACAAAAATTCGTATTAGCAAGCGCGCGTGATGTCATCTTTAAACAGGATCGCGAGCGAGAATCCGAACGCAATTTTAGTACTAAATCATATCATTAAATTTTGGTTAGGATCCGCGTTGAGGTGCCTATCCCCTATGTACCCTCTTAGTGTCGCCACTGAGTTGTATGCGCCATAACTACACTACCCGTTAAACACGTTGTAGTATTTTTTAGTTCACTACTTAACTACAGAGTCACTACGTGTGGCAAATGATATATATGGCATAAAAACGTTAGGTTGATTTAGAATTCAATTCCAGCAAAATGTGATCCATCAATGTAGGTGTCACTTTACGCTACACGTTTCCAAATACGCCAATGTTGTACTTAAGTAGGTCACAGATAAGTAACGTTAACCACCCGTAATGTTTGTTCTAAGTTAGTTTTTGAAACAGGCTCGCAACCTGCTCAGCATAGTAGGAGGTTGAAAAATTTACAGGAGGGGCATTCAATAATTGCAGATCACTGC
The DNA here is from genome assembly GCA_030248215.1 of Enoplolaimus lenunculus. Lineage (NCBI taxonomy): Eukaryota > Metazoa > Nematoda > Enoplea > Enoplida > Thoracostomopsidae > Enoplolaimus > Enoplolaimus lenunculus. The sequence continues at coordinate 376,325 of JASANG010003629.1, forward strand.
CAGCCGCGAAATGTCGAAAATATACAGGTGTAATGAAAGTAGAGCCACAGGCAAAATTTTTTTGGTGTAGGTAAGCCGGACGGTGTATATTCAAATTTGTAAGCCCAACGGGTGGAGTTGTCACCAGAACCCGCGCTGGTAACGTTCTTGGTTAGTGTATATCAATAAATTTACTAGTCTACCACCCCCTGAAAACCTACGATTTCAAGGGACCCTAAACAGGATAGGGGGTTGCCGTCTTCAAGCACCCTGCACTTAGCGATTGTCACACTAAAGCTCCAAAAACTCAATTGTATACTTTATTAGAAATTATAGTTGTTACAGTAAAAGAATTAAAATCCCAAATGGGGGAAGTCGATACCTGATTGCACCCCCCTGGCTACGCCCCTGTTTATTATTAACAAAAAATTAATACGTAAGCATGCGTAGTTCGATCGCTGGTTTGCCTACGCTGCATTCGGGACGGCTCTTATTGTAACATGAGCCAGAAAACGTTTTGCCATATTAAAATTGCATGACAATATTTTGCATAAATCTTGTACATAAAAACATTTAATAACAATGCGGTAAACTGTCTTCTATTAAAGCTTATGGGATAGGTACTACTGAACTTGGTTTTCTGAGCGCTGGTTTGCCTTCGCTCCACTGCTGCTTGTAGTCCCGCATCAGCGGAATGGCACTTACGTATAAGGCCAATATTTTGATTGTTAAACGTTTCGTCGTATTAATTGCATAAAAGGGCAATGATTGGCAATATCTTACATAGATGTGGCATGTTAAAATATTTAGAAACAATATAATAAACCTTGTTGTATTAAAGCTTATGGGATACTACTGTACTTGTTCTCAGTTAATGTATATTTCACACCGAGGTCGTTTCTTGTTGAAATACTGAGCTTAAAATGATTTGTATAGTTTGTAGAAACGTAACAATATACCATTATAAAAATGCTTGATAATTTTTAGAATTTGTGTATTGGCCGGTCGGCTGATCAAACGTCCCGTTGGCCACAGGCTGGCCGGCCAGTAGAAAAGGTGGTAATGGCACAACACTACTGCCAAGAGGGGTGCAAATTTTTTCAAGAGGAAACAGGGCACTCAGCTTACTGTAAATGGGTCCGTTTTGAAACCAGAACGAATTTATGAAATAAAATATAGAATTAGATGCAGTTTAGTTGGTCGGAAATCACCTTATATCGATTCTATTCACGTTCTATAAGTTGCCTATGCTAATCTGCTACGATCTGTGTTGTTACCGTTGATCAGTACCCTGTTTACTGTAGTGACCCGAATAAAAGGGAGGACTGATATTTATTTGGCCTCTCCAGAAAGTATCTCCTGTTATTTGGTTACGAACTGTTTTATTTATTTTCAACCCGCCCTCTGCCACCCTTCGTTACTGATATATATCCGGTATAGCAACTATCCGTTGAATTTACCGTTATTTGTCTTGCATCAAAAGCTTGTCCGATAATGCAAGGTTATACTTTGGAATGTTACTTTCAAAACTTAAGTACGCTTTAAACTTTCTAACTCAACTTTATTTGGTCCTGGAGTCATTTATTCACAACAATTAGGGATAATTGACATTTATGGACTCTAATTAGGCTTTACGGATTCTATCCGCTTACGGACTCCTATTAGGGATACGAACTCTTAATAACAAGCCGAAACTTTATTCGCTGGGTTTGCCCTAAACTGCATTGTATAGGAACGAAACTGATCCACAGTAGCACAATTAATGAATTTCTGAAACGAAATACAAACGTGTGAACCGGACACTGTTCGATGTCATATATTTCTAGCTCATTTACCGAGTGTCAAAATCCGTTTTTCTTTGATGTAAACTGTCATTTTTCGTGTCAAATTTTACACCAATTGCATACCTGTGAGATGTCGAAATAGGCGACCATAACAGTGCATTTTGACAGCAGACACACAGGCTTCGCACCACAGAGAAGATCAAAGCAAACTTTGAGGGAGTAAGCGGTTGATTTCGCCAACTTACAAGCGGGGCTCAAACCGGTTTTAGTCCGCCGAATTCTTCAACGGAGCTGAGCCGTACACTGGCCAACTTTTGGCTATGGGTTGGTATGGATGCTCGTTTATATGGAACCACAATTGGCAACGTTTCGAATTTTTTTGCTTCGAGTCTAAGTAGGCCCGTAGAGAGCTCACTTTGCTAGAGGGACTGAAAAGTTTTCAGGAGAGGTATATAAGGGTTTTCGTTGACTTACAAGCAAAGTTGAAACTTTTCAAGATGGGGGACAAAGTTGTTCCAGGTGGGGCTGACCAGTACCCTGGCGCCCCTATGGCTTCAGTCGCGTTCGAGTCGAATTCTTTAAATAAAGACCTGTTCAAGGTACAAATTTGACAAGAAAATGTCACTTTGGCTGAAAACTTACATGTCTGAGGGTGGTTGTTGTGTGTCAGATGAGTTATGTATAGTTAATACATCGAATGGTGTAAACACATGCGTGCTTGTGAATCAGGAGCACTGTCAAAATTTTAATTTCGGAACAGATAACTCCGTCTGAACGTTGCAGTTGCGAGCGACAGTAGCGAGCGAGAAATTTTTATGACGTTTACTGGTTATTCTACAGCCTGTAAAAGTACCTTTGTTTGAGTTTTATGCGGAAAATATATAAGGTACATAACCTCGCACCTCCATACGTCCTTGTGTACGTGTATGCCAAGAATTTGCATCCCCCATTGCCCCTTGTGTACGTGTATGCCAAAAATTTCTATTGAACAATGCCAGGGTCAAAAAGCCTTTCTAAAACATTAGGTCTTGAGGTAAAATTTCAAATTGAAAGCGATGATTTTTGTGTCCTTGCAGGCCCGTAGCTAAGGGAGAGGGCAGAGGGCCTATGCTCCCTCTGGGAAAATTTTGGCCAAGTCCCCCTAGAAAATTTTCAACCTTGAATTGAAATTCAACGAAAACTCTTATATATGTCCCCTGAAAACAATTATAGCATCCCTAGCAAAGTGCGCTGGATGCAGGCCTGTGTCCTTACCGAACAGAAATGAAAGCTGAAAAGTTTTATCGCCAATAACAATATGACATGACGTGTTTGTTACCTATAAAATGACCCAACGTGTAGGCATTAGGTTTAGGGCTCGAACCCTCGCCTAGTTGTTCGTGTCCCAGGGTTATATAAAGTTTTTCAGGTGGTAACACACGAACCCCCCTTCAAAATTACTGAAGAACGTAATTCGCGATTTATAGAGTGTTAGCTATGTCCCAGGGCACGCCTACTGTTATTCTCACGCTGTATTGTAAATTTGTGAGGGGTTTATTGAAGCAATTGAAATTCTGTGACAGACAATTTGAAGATTAATATACTGTTTAGGACTCAGAATAGGAAAACACGCCACATAAGCTTCTGTTAAATAATTAGCACTGAGAGCCGCAATGGATAGCGGCGTATCCAGGAATTTCTGACGGGGGGAGACGGAGTGTAAAATGTTATGGAACGCAAAAATTGTAAGGTAGGGACCTTATCATCTTATCATCAGAATGTTTCCTGAAGTGGAAACATTGTAAGGTAGGGGGGACCTTACCATTTTATCACAAAAATTTCCGATGGGAGAACGTTCACCCCCCGCTCCCACTCTCCGGATCCGCTGGTGTGCATGTATTGCGTTTAAATTTCAACATTTCCAATCTCGAACTTATCACGCGAAGTTTTCAATAAATTTAAATAATTGAAAATAACTAAATAAACTATTGTGCATTGCTATGCGTCGAAAGTTTTAGTTACAGAAAAAACCCGTAACCAGAGCAAGGGTGGGGGGGGGGAGCAAAGGAAGCTGAGCCACCCCGCAGAATCCGAATGGGTTTGTAAAAGTTTCATTTTTAAACAAAATGAACCTATGCTCTCGTGTTCGTTAGATCAATATCTTCCCACACGCCATGTGCTGGTGATTTTCAATTCTGAACCGATATTGCATCAGTGGTATGTGTACCAAAATTTATTTTCTCACGCGTTGTGTGTTAATTCATATTGACTGTTTTTGCACGATTAAACCCACAATTTATTTAAACTATTTATGTGCGCACCCAAACAAAAATGCTGGCTACGCCTACGGCTTACAATACTTGTTACGGTCGTATAAAAGTCACATTGGTTCAAAATATATTTTAAAAAATATATTTCGAACCAATGCTACTTTTAATTCGAAATATTTTTCGAACCAATGTTACTTTTACGGTCGTAAAAGTAACATTGGTTCAAAAAATATATCATAAAATACTTATTAAATGGAGTATAAAAAATTTGACCGCAAACTGCAAGAAACACAATTGAACAAAATAACATTTTCGTATCAGTGTTGACTTTAACAAGCAACACATGGCGACTATGCGTGAAAAATACAAAGGTGTGTTTAATCAAATATCGCGGTTTTAGTTTTTTTCTAAATGACATCCATTCAGTAGCGTTTATTTTCAGTACTAAAAGAATATTATGCAATAGTATTTTATACGAAATATTATTTCTATAAGTTCAAAACAATACAACGTTTGTAAGAACGTTTGACCAGTGGCTGTATTCAAAGTGTGGGTCAGTGTATAGAACAGGGCCGTTACAATAGTATAAGAATTTGCCAAATGGCGGATCCATGGGGGGCACCCCGGCCGTGCCCCCCAACAGCATCTCGACAAAAATTATATACTTAGCAATTTTGCGACAATAGTTCGTGGTTTGCGTGTGGGTCAAAAGTAAGTTTATTACCTGTGAAATTTTGCCCCCCCCCCATTTTGAGATCCTGGATCCGCCACTGCATTTGCCGATCCCCATTATAAAAAGACGCCCCGGCTATTTTTACACAGCGCCTGTCAGTTTTACACAGAACTGCACTAAGATTATCATCTGTGAAAATAAACCACTTCCCGCTGGCGAATAATCTATAAGCACAGTGGAAGCTTAAATTTAAATAGCAAAACTAAGCAAACCACATTTTACAGCTCATATTTTAAGGAACAGACGATAAAGCTATTATAAGTTCAAGAAAAAATTGAATTCAAAACAAATACATTGGTGTAGCCACGACTGTGGTTTGGAGCCCCATATCGCTGAGCTGGTAAAGGATACCGTTTACCTTGTAGCCTATTTTATGGCTCAAGTGTGTGATTACAAATAAGGAATGTGCTGCAAACACCAAAGCCGCTTCAAATATTTATTGTTCGCGACTACAACCGTTACATATGTTTCAACATCATCTTACGGTAAAACAATGGCCTGCTAGGATTGTCCGCATCCCAAAATCCAACTTTAGGCCGTTTTGCAATGGCAAATCAAGGATTTTTCAGTAGGAATTTGAGGTTGGTCCAGTCCACTATGACCCGTTAATGCCGAGACTAACAATAATTGTTTCGAGATATTTTTTTCTGAGCACGTAACTTGTGAAGTATAGGCCACTTTTTTCGGACATATGTGAGCTTAGTGTACAATGTCTATAACTCAACCAGAAAATAGTGAAATGTCGGCTTCAAAGTTTTACCAACGCCGATTCAGATTCTTATTTTCAAATTTTGCCGATGCGAAACCTATATATTTCGAGGTCGATACTAAATTTTAACACTGTCATGCTTTAATAAACGTTAGTATTACTAAATTACATGGTCATAAACACAAAGAGGTAAAACCTAACAGGCATAAACCACTTTAATGCATATGCAAGTGTAATGACAACATCTCAATAACTGAGCACATTTCTTTAGTAAATACCTAACTCCCAGTCATTTTTATTGCAATCTTTGGCTGGATTGAGACGGGGGTCATTTATTCCATTGGGGGTCAATATTTCACCCCAATATTAACAGTGCACAAATGACCGGAGAGTTTCTTTATAATGGGAGTCATTTTTTCACACGATGTACTATAAAGTTGGGACCCACATAGAAAATGTGCCCGGGGGTCATTTTGTTGAGGGGTCATTTGTTCATGCGACGCCAGACGATGCCTGACGGTATTAAAATATTCAAAATGTATACCGTCAACCTAAACCACACCAAGTTTATGACCTACTTAACTTTTAGACTGACTAATCGTTGTATGATATAACCAAATATACTTAAAGTATATACTTTGGAACCAGAGCGCCCTGCAGGTAAAAACTGGCACTACTGAACTTCAGCGTTCCAAGATTTGTAGAGACAGTCTTGGCATTAGTTAAAGATAATTTTTAAAAATTGTTTATGAAATTTTGTTATATTGGCATTGTTGTTGTCGATTTCAACTATTCTTAATGTTATAACGTCGTTAATTATTGTTTGTATTTGATAAATCATTTGCAAATAAAGGCCAAGTCGCCGAAAAATATCAATTAGGGGTACGTATGATGTAGTTCCGTATGTGGCAAAAATATCGTATTTCAAGGTAAATAAATTTACCATTTTTCAATGAACGTTTGACCGAATGCTACAAACTCAATACGTTTGATCAAGGGTCAGTGATTAAAATAGTAAAATAAACATCCTATAAGCATACTTTCTTGTTATAAATACGTCCGCTTCGCGAGTAACTCGACCCTGCAAGTAAAATATAGCGCCTGCAAAAATGAAATTTTTATCCATAATTCATTTATGGCTTGTATGAATTATAAAGTATTCTGTACGATAATTACGTTTTAAAAACAATTAATTAATGTCTTATTATTAACTATTAAATATAGCAAAGTTAAATTTTAACTAAAATTGATGATTCGTTTTAAAAATGGGTTCACTTTCTAGATCCATCATTTTGTAACATTTATGATGAAACTGTTTACGGAAGAGTTCCGTCACCACACCGATTAAACAAACGCATGAGCTCGGACAAATTCAGAGCAAACATCGAGAAATTGGGAATCCACCACTGCGAAGGTGTCCTCCATCCTGAAGTTTCAGGATAGCCCGTATCCTTGTCTGATCCGGCACAAAAAATGACGTTGAAATTTCAACACATTTTATGCATAGCCGAGCGTTTATCGTAGCTGTCTGTTGATTGGTCACAATTGACTTGAAAGGTCTTAAACACATGATACTCCAAATTTTTACACTTCTTCCTTGAAACGCAACTTCCCAGCTGAAACATCGCACCTCTGGTCTTAAAAAGTCTCAAAGACACTAACGCGTGAAAGCCAATTTAAACCAGTTTAAGCCAACGAATTAGCTAGAACGAACACAAAAACGTGTTAAATACTGTCTGAGAAGCCTGAAAAAATATCGTAGCTTAACCTAATTTCTAGACTAAAAATGAATTGTTACAAGAGAGACCAAGCAAATATCCTTAGGCTAATAAAATGCAAGCTACAAGGACAAAAATTAGGTTAACATGAAATCATTTTAAAGTTTCAACCAGGATATGAATCCGTTCGGTAATGGAGACTGCCATCCGCGGCGCCGTAGCTGCTGGTGTGTCAATTTGAAACCCAATAAAGCGGCTGCTCTGGGGTACGATGGCTTCAAAAATTAGTAACTTGACACCGTTTGCCTGAGAGAGACGGTATTTTTGCCACGCTGGTTTCGGTAAACAGAACTTGTGCTATTTTCAGTAAGAACTTTGTGTTGCTTAATATTGATTATAAAAAGTTATACTTTGTTCTAAATTACAATTGCTTACGTGCTTGTTTTTGAAATTCCAGCGAAAAAAAATCAATTTTTTTCCAAACATTTCATCCAGGCAAGCAGCCAGGTGTTGTTACTAAGGAAGGCACAGAGATCTATTCAGGGGTACGATTATGTTTTCTACCGTAGAATTGTTTTATGCTATCGGTTCATGTAAAGATCAGGGGCGAAACATTTTTCTGCGAGACTGCGATAGAGTAAAGCTTTTAGACTATTTTTCGCACGTGGTAAAGGCTTAACTATAAGCTATTTGTTACGCTTAGGCTTAAGGTTAGGTTCAGGCTTACGCTTAGGAATATGCTTATTTCTGCTGCTATGGCACTGTTCTATATTGGCCATGGTATCGATAAACTTTTTTGGTTATCTGGCGCAATAATGACCATATGGAGATGGCATCAACCCGTCGCCTCTTGTAGTTGTGACCCTGATCTTTTTCGACTGCCTTTGTGCCCAGTACCAGCATAATCTCATGTCGAAAAAGGAACAATATTTCTGGAACGTTTGCAAAACCAACAAACGACTATTGAACTAAAAATTGTTAAAAAATAGGGATTATATGGTTTCGGAGTACAAATTGCACATATAAATACGTTGCAATTTCAAGTAACATTGTTGCATTTATAAATATTTTGTATAAAGAAATAACGCTGTAAAGATTACAAAAAATAAATATTAATTTAATTGCAGTTTGAGACTGATAATAAGAATTACTAGTCTGCCAGTTTTGCGCAATGCGCAAAAGCTAGCGAAAGCACAAAAATTTCCTTGCAAATTTTTATTTCATAGAACAATCACGTGTATTTGAATTATTGTAAACAAAAAGTAACGCTGGAAAGTTTCCAAAATACGTATGTGGGGCGTTCCAGCTTTAATCTATAGATATCAAGAATATTAAACAACTACAAATTTAACACGAAGCTGCAAAGCAGAATACAGCTACAGAAAAAACCAAGAATAAGGCCCCAACGCTTGAAACCATCAGAGAACCGTTTGATACTCCGGTTAATATTACTTATATCGGCCTACGCACTGGGAGACATTGGACCGATAAACTGGGAACTTAGGCTTAGGCTTCGGCTTAGGCCTAGGTTTAGGCGTAAGCTTACGCATAGTTGACACTTTCCGCTTGGTCAATAGTCTGAAGAGGCGATCACTTTAATTGATATATAGAAAGACCTTAATTAATCGAACCAATTATAGTACACCTCGTTCTAATCCATCCTATCAGCTCATGCTATTTACCATTTGGTTAATAGGTGTCATAGCGGTAATTAACACAAATTAACCAATAAAAATTATGCTCAGTTTATGCTGCAGTTTGTTTAGAGCATATCGTCCAACCAAAATAGTATAAATAATTGGAAATTGGTGTTTTGCAGTACCAGGTGATCAAAGTAAACTGAAACCGGGAGAAATAATAGCACGCGGACAATCAACAAGAAGCCATAAAAAGGAATAATAGAGCAGTGGTTAAGTGGACACTGGTCAATTATTTGTTTACCACCGGTTTGTGTTGATAGTATTATCGTACTCAGGGCCCGGTGTTAGGATAGTCAGGGTCTCCCCCCCAATCAGGTACGAGGGGGGTTCAAATCACCAGTTTGTGTTCATAGTATTGCTGTAGTCAGGGCCGACGTCAGGATAGTCAGGGTCTCCCAATCTGAACCGAGGGAGCCCCTAATCAAATGTTTCACAACTCTTTAGCTTCGTGGTACGCGTAAAACATTTTAGTTTGCCAAGATAGGGGCACCCCAAGTATACTTTGTATACTAAAACATTTTAGTTTGCCAAGATAGGGGCACCCCAAGTATACTTTGTATACTATCCAATATGCCGTAATTTTGGCTGAATTATAGCGAAATTTGCACTGTCCAATCGAAATTTTAGCGAGATTTGCAGTGTCCAATCGAAATTTTAGCGAGATTTGCAGTGTCCAATCGAAATTTTAGCGAAATTTGCATTGTCGAATTAAAGTTTTTTTAAGTCTTTCTGAAGAATGTAAAAACTTTTTTTCAAAGCTGGGAATCTGGTTAAGTTATCAAACGTTTGCATACAGGTTTTTGAACTATAAACAAGATTTTTATACCGGGGGCAACATTAATGAAGTCAGAGATTTTAGCGCAAAGTAATAATACTCGAATAATTGAAATACGTGTTTTTCTGGTGATAAAATCAAAATTTACCCCACCGCACGTAACTTTTGATAATTTGAAACGGTTAAATCGGCTTATGTAAAGATCACGGGCGGAACGTTTTTCTGTGAAACTGCAAAAGAGTAAGATTAAGCTTTCGACTAAATTTTTCGCTTGTCTTCGGATTAGGCATAAGTTTAGGCTTAGGAATATGCTCATTCTTACGCTTAGGCTCAGGCTTAGGCTAAGGAATACGCTTATAACATGGTTCCGACCCAATAAAAATAGTTTGACATTCGCGAAAAAAACTCAGCTAAAATGTATGCAATCGTATTTGAAATTGCGAAAAATATACATTTCCTCAACGAAAAAACACCAACGTTGATTTTCAAAAGCACAAGTTCATTTAGTATAACAGTTGGCTGAACTCGTATTGAGCTAAACTCAGCCAGCGGCTTAAACCAGGATTTCGAAACGATGAGTTGACGTTTACCTAACAATTTCGAACACGAGCGTTCGTGCTGCTGAAAAACACTTTCTTAAAAGTCTGTTACACCTCACAGCCCATCTAAAGATCAGGGGTGGAACGTTTTCTGTTTGACTAGAAAAGAGTAAGCTTAAGCTTTAGACTAATTTTTTTTGCTTAGGAGGCTTAGGCTTAGGCTTAGGAATGTGCTCATTACGCTTAGGCTTAGGCTTAGCCTTAGGCTTAGGAATATGTTAATAATACTGTTCCGCCCCTGTTCTTTACATGGTCCGACATCACATAGGATCCTTCTGGTTACCCCTGCCCGTTTGATTACACTCTAGAACCCAAGCACAATTTCAAGAATGAAAACTAAAAGATTAAAGAAATTATACTATCATTTGGTTTGTAGATAAAAGCTTCTAGCATTTTACGTTTGGCTATGAGAAGTGCTTTTATCATTTCGATGTCCCCTGTGTATCATTTGATTTTCAAAATACTCCAAGAGCCAGCTCGGTGTATATAAGTATATTTTCAACGTGAGCTACTTTGGCCCATGTAAAGATCAGGGTCGGAACGTTTTTTCTGCGGCACTGCAATAGAGTAAGCTTAAGCTTTAGACTAACTTTTTAGCTTGGCCTAGGTGTAGGCTTAGACTTAGGCTTAGGCACAAACTCATTCATACACTTAGGCTTAGGCTTAGGAATATGCGTATAATACAGTTCCGCCCCAGTTGTTTACATTGGCGGCTACTTTTATACTGACAAGTTCTATACTGGACGGGTGAAACTAGGAATCACACTTGGGAATGGGCAGTGTCAATAACTTTAATTATATACGGTGTCGTTTCAAAGTTTTTCCTGTTTCAGGTAGCGTTTAATTAATTACAGAAATAAGTTTGTCAAAGACACTGCAGGGGGCTATGCCACCCATGGTCCCCCCGGTCTGGCCACGCCGCGTGTCACACAGTTGCACAGCGACCAGTATGATTTGACCAAAATTCGAGTGGGTCTTTAACTGGTGATTGAAACCGTTTTTCTTTGCCGTCTGTCCGCTAAAGGCACTGGTTCGTTTTTGCTACTATGCACCATGTATAGGTGCGTGAATTGTGATGCAACTAGCACAACAAAATACTAGAGTGAGCATTATCTTAAGCATTGTATTATTGCATTTATTGTGTACAACAAGTATTTTATTGGTACAAAAAATACACCTGAAAAATGACAAAAACACACAAAATGAAACAACAACAAAGCTAGCCCAACTGTAACAAAACAAGAAAAGAAGCTAAAGTAAAACACTAGCCCTTGACACCAGACTTTCTCCAACTGAGATGATTGCTAAGTTTTACTCTTGACAACTGTGTCGCCCCCGCAATATGCAAATTATCATGAAAGCTAACCCGGCAGTTGTTAAGCGCAGCATGCAAATTGCTCGCAAAACTACAGCGAGAGAACACGGCCGACACACCAAGAACTGCGCTATGTATTTCTAAATTTGACGGGTCAATTATATGATTTCTCACACAACAAATTTTTAAGAGAATTCTTGTTTGTAGTAAAAATTAATTCCCTTTTTCATAGTCGCGGACATATGGTCATTGTACCCCCTTTCGCTATGTTCGAACATGCTCGTAGCCATGGGGGCCAGGAGAGCTAACCCACCTTGAAACGTTTTGCCCGCCATAGAAAATTATCAACCTTGCTTGTAAGTCCGGGAAACCCTCTGCATGCTCCTCCTGAAACTTTGTTATCCCCCTCTTGCAAGGTGAGCTGGTGGCGGGCCTGTCCGAAGCACAAAGGTTCGATTCACAAGCGATCACAGATGAAACGGAAAAATATGTATGAGCGGTAACCAAACCTGATTTTCAATTGGTTCAATTTCATGAATGAAACCAAAATTCGATTCCTTAATGACGTCATTTGAGGGCCAAGAAACTATGTTCAAACAATATATGCAACATGAGATGGAAAAACTTTAAAGGATGATTTTTTATATTCTCTCCATCGGACAGAACTGACTTAATATTTTCTTCTAAGCTAAACTTTTATAAGTGTTATCTGAGTGTCTGTTAATATTGAAATAGCCTAAACCGCTTTTCTGCTTTGGCCTCATTTATAGACGCTAATTAGGACTCTATTCCATTTAACAGTCTCTAATTTGGTACACCGAAACTCCGATTGATTGGGACTCAAAATATAGACCTCTTTTATTACACCTCTCTTATTCGGATCACTACAGCATTGTCTAAGAAACACGATGCAAATATTGCAACAACTTTGACTCCCAGAAACAAATTTAAGTGTGCAAATAATTCTTGTCTGCGTTCAAAGTTAGCCTGGCAAATCATTTCGAGTTTTCGTTAAACTGCAAACGTACTACCGCCAAACACACACCGGTAAGTTTCAAAGTTGAATTAGAATTTTGGATTTCAACTTTAACTGTATGTTAATTTTAAGTTTAAATTTGCTTAAATTCATAGAATTTCCAAATCCTCAATTGGAACTGTCGGATGTTGCAACATCAGTACAACGCAGGATATAATTTGATTTCATGAGAACGCTGATGAAATTAGCTATGTAAATTTTACCAGTTGCGCTATCTTTGCCAAGTGTATAAGGCAAGATGAAAAACCAAAATTATGCGTAACAAACCAGAATAATTTCATCAGGATGAGTAGGTTATCAAAATTTTCATCTGGCATATATTCTCAAATGTGTATAGCAATTATGATCAGTTCGTAATAGGTTTTCAAACTCACTAAACATTGCAGTTATTTACCACAACTTTGGTACAGAAGTAGACCTAATATATACGAAAAATGTCCTGAAGTTTGAGCCTCAGCGTTTACTGGTTCAAAAGTTACATGACCATTTGTAACATACGGTGAAATAGGAAAATTAGGTGTTGGGGAACAAAGTTTATTTTCAAGTATTTGTCTGAATTTGTTCAAGTTACCTATTTTCGGTTCAGGGAAAACCCCCCAATCCTTAATTTTAACCTATATGCTGGTTGCGCATTCTTTCAATCGACTTATGTTTTGTCTGCATAGTTATTTTGCAAAAGCATTTTGCTTTAGTGCTGGCATTATATATAATAATTTAAAATGTCAATAGGTATTCAGCATTTTTCCCTATATATAAAAACAGCGTGCAATTGATTTTGACTACTCAGTTATGATTTTTCTTCGGCAATAAACTGGTGCTTTAGCAGAGTCAATTTCATTGCGTTTTATTTAGTTTGTTTTGTGCCTGGCTTCTGCCGGCGCTAACACTCAGCCTAGGTATACGCAAGCTTAGAGCGGCGTTGAACATTAATTACGCCAGCCATCGGCGGCGTTGACTTTAATTTACGCCAGCTAAACAGCGGCGTCTTGCTAAACTTACGCCTGCACCTTTGCGGCGTGCTAACTGCTATAGGTAGACGTACACATCCGAGACTAGGCCTTGCCGGCACCTTATGTGCCGCGATTTGGTAGCTTTATTGCCAGCAGAGTAAACTGCGGCGACCCTTGCAATACCACGTTACACATTTGAGAAGACAGCCCCTGGGTTATATAGTTTGATCAATGTGGCTTCTCTATCTAAAGTGTATTAATACTTAAATGTGGCTATAAAAACCTCGTTGTAGTCCCGTAGTCAGAGAGGGCCGGCAGACTCGGCCCTCTGAAACAATTTTGCCCGGCACCCTAGAAAAGTTTCAACTTCGCTTGTAAAGTCAACTGGTAAGCTTACATGCCCCTCTCACAAACATTCAATGCTCCCTAGCATAGGTGAGCCGGTTCCGAACCTACCTTATTGGTTTAATGCATAGGGTACAAAATGTTTCTTGGTGTGTTTAACCGAATTTTGAACTATATCCTTCACAGTAGGTATACGGTTGCTTGTTTATTTGGTTAAAAAAATATAAATTTTCCGAATACTATCGTTCGAAATATATACAGTTGACAAGATATAAAACTAGCAAATCAAAACAATTTGAAAAATAAATCAAATTCAGCCAATAAGATTTCACTATTCACGCTTTTCGCCGCCGTTTAAATTCACGGACCAAAATGGTAATTCACAAAATTCCAGTGATTATGGTTCAAAACGTTGCCATTTGCCTTAATAAAGCGTTTAACTATAAGCCTAAACCTAACCCTGCCTTGAGTAACTCAACGCAATATGTGTAACTGAAATAAGGCACAATAAACAATTACGCATAAACGCGTTACTTCTAAATGTTCACAAGACTTCAAAGCCTCCTCTGACTTGAGCGTCATGATCCTATAGCGCAGTGGTGATGGTAAACGCCTCCCAGTCACTGACTCTGCAGTCTACAGTGTTCGAATCCTTGATTGGAATTGGTTTTAATATGAAATAGAAAATATTCATGTGAGAAAGGGTTGAACAATATCTAAATTTGAAAATGGTTTTGTGATTAAATTTTACACTTTTCATTGACATGTAAAATATTATACCTGCTGAATACAAAGAGACCAATATTAATATTATGATGTTACTCATTGCATATGATTCAAGGTGCGTAAACACAGTTTCTATTGTTTACCTCAAATTTGTCACCCACCGGCTTCAAAGCTTCTGGTTACTCTCTAAGGCGTACGGAGGTGGGAGCGTACAGTGGAGACACATTCCTTTTTCCAAAATATCTGTATAGTCGACGATAAAAGCATTTAACAGGTTTTACAGTAACCTTTTGGATTGTTGAAGTCACAAAAATTTCCTTACAAGTTGCACCCTCCCGATCTGAAATTCTGGGATACGCCACTGGTTAATGCTCTATTAATGTTGCATTCACACTCCAGTAAATTTATCGTTCCAAACAGAGGCAGGTGGGCCAATATTAAAAGTACAAAAACAAACTCTATAAATGCTATGGTGTAATTTTGGTGCTGATTCAGTTTACTAAAAATAACTTATTTTCGCAAATGCTTATGTTTGCAGACCCGTAGCCAGCTCACCTTGGTAGGGGGACTAAAAAGTTTTCAGAAGGCTCATACAAGGGTTTTCGATGACTTTAAGCACGGTTGAAAATTTTCTAGAGGGTCAACATTTTGCTGGGACAAGGCTGAGGCACCGTGGGCTTTCTCGGACTACGGGCCCGGTATGTTGGGCAACATTGTGGATGGTTAAAGCGCGGATTTTATTGTATGGGTGAAAGATAAGTATCCAGTAACATAAATGCACTGTAAAATTACAAAATTGTAGTATTGAACGCAGTAGAAAAACTAAAAGCGGGTAAAGGCAAGTTTCGGTAAAGTAATTTTGCACGCGTAAAGGCGAGAAACGGGTAGAGAAATTTTGCGCGGGTATACCCGCGGGTAAACAGATAAAAGTTCCGGTGGCAAAAGCGCAGCGCGGTAAAAATCTTCACCCACTTACATCTCTGTATTGTGGAGTGATCCTTTCGGTGTGGACTAACCACAAGGAGGTACAACTGTACCCCCTGGGTAGATTAAACCATTTTTAGTTCGGGTGGGTTACTGAGAAAGTTTAGAATTTGGAAACCTTGCAAATGCGGCAAGAAAAATGGCTCGACTATTAACTCCACTCCCGCAATCCAAATACTCAATGCGGCAAACCTTGATTGCCCTAAAATGAAACTATTTCAAAGTTTAGATATATTTTACACCCCGTTATCATTTTCCCATGGTCAATAAGTGCATCTTTATACCCTCCATGGGATAATGAAAATCGTTTCAATGAAGTTTGAAATTTCTACAATTGCTCAACAACTTTGTTTCGGTGAAACTTTAAATTGAGCAACCGCTTTGGCGCATACTTTAAGTATGTTTGCCTAAATTTCTCACGGTGGCGCGCGATATATCAGTGAAAAAAGCTCACGAGCGAAGCGAACGACAAGCCAAACGCAATTTTAATACTCTATATATTACTTTGGTTTTGATTCCTGTTTCCGAAGCCTAGGTCCGCGTGTATGCTCCCCCCATTGAATCCGCGAGTGATATTTGCTATTTAAACTCAGAGCCATAGTCTGCGCAACATGTGAATGGGGGTTCAGAATCGTTTGGAAGGCATGCGTTAAATTCGCATGAATTACAAACGGGGCCAAAAGTTTTAGAGATGAACGAAAAAATTGTTAGAAACGCTGAGCCTCCCGCCGTTCCTGGCCGCTAGGTTAAAAGGCCAATGTAAAGATCAGGGCCCGAAAAGTATATAAGCATATTCCTAAGTCTAAGCCTAAGCCTAAACCTAAGCGTAAGGATGAGCCCATACCTAAGCCTGAGCCTAAGTCTAAGCAAAAATGTTAGTCTATTAAAGCTTAAACTGACTCTATTACAGCCCCGCCGGAAAACGATCCGGCCCTGTTGTATACATGGGCCGCTTACAACCAGATAATACGTGGACAGTGTATTATTAAACTGAACTCATGTGTACGATACCGTGGGAACATACCAATATTGCATGTTGTTTGTAAAAGCAATCACATAAATTTTCAAAGCGCATTTTGAAATACGAGCAAATCAAGTAAAATTTTGAGTTGGACGGCTCAAATTCCTACATTTAAACCAGTCTTGTAGCTGTTATAAGCAATGGTTGAGGTCTAACCAACCAGAACTACCGGTGTATGACCATTTTTTGTCAGAACAGTTCCGGGCGCGTAGCCAGCTCATCTTGCTAGAGACACGGAAAATCTTCAGTAGGGACACCAGGGTTTCCGTTGACTCGCAATCAAGGATGAAATGTTTCTATATGGTGCCCAAATTTAATTCAAGGGAGTGTGAAACCACTGTGTTGCTCAGCATGGCTACCAGCCGCTACAATTCGCTGCTAATATTAAACAAATCTGATGGCGGACAAAGATTCAGAGCATAAAATATCCATTTCAGTTTGCTTAGAAATATTTTTGCCGGACCAACTGACTCTTGCGAATCGCTGTATATTCTTTGTAACATTTCTGGTTTCCTAAAAAATCTAAGTCTCCAGATTAAGACATAAGTTTCTAGAATTTAAGAAAATATTCCTTGAATATCAGAAAACGTCTTTTGTGTGTAGTACAAAACTTCAGTTTGGGATCTTTGTGAGCGTATTTTGTCTTGGAGTCGTGTGGAAAAGCTCGTTGCCAGGATTTAGGATGAATTTTGAAGAATTCTCGTGCGAAGCGAGCGAGAAGCTATACATTTTTTCAGTATTAAATCCTTGTGCAAGAGTTTTAAAACGTTTATTTATTCATAAAGCTGACAGCTTGGTCATATTCACCAAACCGGAATCTCGTACGGTCAAGAACTTGTGTAACTGTGAAGCTTTGTACAATTTTTACTATCTTTAGTTTTGAGCTAATTATGTTGGGGAATTTGACTATAAAGTTCTCATTTGAACAGCACCGCAGCTAAAACTTTTCAAAAATTAAAAAATTAACTTCGCGAGCGAAGCGAGCGAGAAGCTAAGTGTAATTGTTTGTAAATTATTACGCACAACTGATAGCGAATTGGGGGGCGGGCCCCCCAGCCCCTCGGTACGCCCATGGTACCCGACACATTTTATATTGAATTTTGTTCGAATTCAGCGATTTGTTGATCAATTTAATACCAACTCATCATTTGGGGACCAAGCACCCACCGGATCATTTTATCTACTCGCCTGATTTAAAATTAACTTTTACCTTTGGTACAACTTCGAAAAGCTCTGTTAAGACAACACCAGATGCGTTTGACGTTGCCAAAACAGACTGCTTGAAAGTATTTAGAAAACACACGTCGCAGGCACGAAGTCAAAGCGGACCACGGGGAGGCGCGAAGCCAAACGGGGCCCCTCAGTGTGGTCTGCCTCGCCATCGCAGGAAAAAATTGACATAAAAATGTTAGCCTTTCTTGCAAGCCAGGCGCAGTTATCTCTTTGGCACTCCTGCAATTTTTTAGCTGCCTCTACCATGTTAACTTGGCTGCAGGCTTGACATATAGACGCACAATAGTTTCTTTGACAATTTGTAAAAGAAGTAGGCAAAGCCGGTAAACAACAGGATACAACCGGAGTTCTGCCTCCGTCCGCGGCTCCGGTACAACTTTTGCCGGAGGTTCCGGCAACTTCGGTAGTAAAATTTTGCATAATTTTCCTAAATTTATCTGTTTAGCGCGTTTCGATTGACTTTTGTCACAATTTTCATGAAAGAATTGCCGAAATTTGGCAGAAAATTAGCGCGAAACCAAACAACTTAACAACATTTTTGCAGATATTGGCTGAATTGAACTAATTAACGATCATTTTTACTACTTAATTTCGCCTCACTTGTGGCTCCGGCTCCGGCAAGTTTCGTTGACCTCCGGCTTCGGCTCCGGTATTTTTCACATCCAATTACCCCTGGTAAACAACTATACTAAAACTGTAGAAAAGTTTTAAATACGTATTTAAGTATGACAAAAATCTACTAAATGTTCGTCTATGGCAGGCTACAGATGAAATGCCAAATTGAAGTTAATATGTGAATCCATAATGGTAATTAAAAATGGGTATCACGACAAATCGCCGCCCGGCAGCTTGTCGCCTTACAACCTCCAATTCCCAATGCAACTGACTCGACAATTCGTCGAACATCGTCATGCTTCAGCTTAGGCTTAGGATTACGCATACGATTATGCTTAGATTTTAGTCAAAGGCTTTAGAACACTGTTGGGCGACATGTTGTCGGGCGTCGAATTGTCGTAGTTTCTTAATATATCCCTGCGCAAATCATTTGAACTTACGAATATAGGCCAATGTAAAGAACAGGGGCAGAAGAGTATTATAAGCATATTGCTATGCCTAAGCCTAGGCCTATACCTGAACCTAAGCGTAAAAATGAGCATATTCCTAAGCCTAAGCCTAAGCCTAAACGTAAACCTAAGCGTAAAAATGAGCATATTCCTAAGCCTAAGCCTAAACCTAAACCTAAACCTAAGCGTAAAAATGAGCATTATTCCTAAGCCTAAGCCAAAGCCTAATCCAAAGCCAAACAAAAAAATTAGTCTAAAGCTTAAGCAAACTTTTTTCTAGTTCTACAAAAAATGTTCTGCCCCTGATCTTAACTTTGGCCCGAATATTCAATGTTTACAAAGTTGTTATAGCACAGCGAATCAAAATTTCATCTTTTGGCAGAACTTTAGTGTGAGGCAGACTTTAGGCTTAACTTAATTTTGGAAGGAGACAATGTACATGTTTACAAGTGCTTGTTGGCAATATTGTTGGCAAAGTGGTATATTAAAAAATAAAATCCTTCGAAGTTTAATGAGCCCCCCATTAATGAGATGGACTGTTGAAGGCAAGTATATAAAACAAAGAAAAAATAAAATAAAATTCACGTTCTGATCCTCATAATGGCTGTAAGTATTTCTAAGTTAAGCAGTACCATATACAGCCTTTTACGCAAAATCTCATTGCGGATGCGGGGGGTACTAGAACTCAACGACGTACAGATTATATCGAAAATACACAGGATGCGCATCTCTTGCTTTGAAATATAGGCCTCTAGAGGTGGGTCGTAGAAATTTGACGGTTGGCATGCCAAAAATTGAATCATAAATTCTCTGTAGAGAGTAGCTGAGAGCTTGGCCGACCCTATTGTTACGAACCCCTCAAATAACAAAAACTAAATTCAGTAGCAGCGGCGGATCCAAATGTTTCCGCCGGATTTGGCGGGCTGGCAAATGTTATGAAACGCAATTTTTTATTGTTTGCAATATACGTGCCACTATTTCCTGAGACGGGTAAAATTGTAATGCCAATGCATAAATCAGGGCTGGAATATTAGTATAAACATATTCCTAAGCCTAAGCCTAAGCCTAAGCGTAAGAATGAGCCCATACCTAAGCCTAAGCCTAAGCCTAAACCTGAGCTTAAGCCCAGAAAGCGCTCCGGCCCTATTCGATACATGGACCAATTGTAAAGTAGTAACCTCACCATTTTATCGCGAAAAATTTTCTGACAGGGGAGATACTGCCGCCGCCCCGCACTTCTCTGGATCCGCTAATGCCCGTGAGCTTATAGATCATAAGTAAAACAGCATTAAAGTTCATCTCAAACATGTACTTTCGCAATCCCCAATAGTTTCTGCCCGCCTGGCGCCAGACATCATAATCCAACCACAGTTTAATTCAACTGGGAATTTGTATATATTCTACAACACTCTTAGAGCAAATAAGAAGATATTATATTGACACATTCAAGCTTTGAATTCGCAATTAGGCGCCTCTAAATTACAAAGCCATCGAGATGAGCTATAAACGAGACGGCCAATATTACTTTAAGGGGCGTAACAGTAGATTAAGCGCATTCCTAAGCCTAAACCTAAGCCTAAGCGTTGAAAATTGTGTTCCTAAGCCTAAGTCTAAGCAAAAAACGTAATCTAGAATCTAAACCTACTCTTTTATGAACCCACCAGAAACCTGGACGCCCTTTAAAGTAACATGGGCCAACGAGACGAACGTTAGTATTAGTTTTGAAAGACCTTAAATAGAACTAGTAGCCGTATGGTTGCACACACATATGTGCAACTTTATAAAAGTACTGGGATTTCAAACAAACGCTTTCACAAAACGTATGCAATATCAAACTGTAAAGGCTACATGAATGCAATCGACTTTTTACACTTGCAAATTTCTTTACTGCTGAGTTAGAACGATATCCAAAATACGTATATCGGGCGTTCCAGCTTTAATAATATTGATCCATGTAAAATTTCAGGCGCGAAACGTTTTTCTGTGGAACTAAAAAAGAGTACGCTTAAGCTTTAGAGTCATTTTTGCTTGGATTAGGCTTACGCTTAGGCTCAGGAATATGCTTGCAATAGTGTTCCGCTCATGTTCTTTACATTGGTCATAATATTGGTAAGTTTAAATAGATCTGTAAAAGCCGTGGTTAAGCTTGGCAAATAGATATTCATAGTTAATTATGAAACCGTTGTATTCAGTTTCAGGTATTTAGAGCCCAATCATTCTAGTTATGATAGCCATTTTCTCCGGTTTAAGTTCGTTACACTAAGAATATACATTTTAGCAGGGTTCCAATCGGAAGTAAATTTTGTCGGAACCAGAATCAGAATCGGAATCGGAATTTAAGTTTTAGTAACTATTTCAAAAACTAAAGTGTATGACTGTTGATTTTTTGTTGCAGTAGGTATGTTTGTCTGTATTATGCAGTTTCAGTAAAAACTGCTTGTATAGCTGAGTGTATTAGCGATCTATTAACCTGTAAAATTATGATATTAATGGAGGCCTGCCAGTTCTAAGGACAGCCTTTTCAATGGCAGTCACATGTTGACAATCAGCGAAATAATTTACTCTGCTACTGAGAATACTTACTAAACAAAAACAAACAGATTTGCAAACAAACGAAAACATAGGCAAAATTTAAGTTCAATCAGCTTAAAAACTAATAACCGAAAAATCGGAATTCCGGCATCGGAATAGAAGCCAGACGGAACCGGAACCCAAATTTTTTCGGAATTTTAGCCGGAATCGGAATTCCGTTGGAACCCTGTATTTTAGAGTTGAGTTTGTTGTTACGAATACAGGTAACGTTATACTTTGAATGAATCAAGTTCTGTACCGAAGTTAGGTCCAAAAGGTATTTGCGCGGTCTCAACGAAATTGATGTTTATGGTCTGATTAGTAACTTTGAACACCATCAATTTACAGACTATAGTTAAGGAAATAGATTCCTATTGATTCAGACCCAAATTATAAACCCCTGACCCTTTACGACCCCCCTTCCGCGGGTTTCTCAGTATTTCGTCACAACGCTTAGACTAAGAATTAGGTTAATTCGTAAATCGCCTTGGCTTAAGCTTAGGCTAGTTTCAGCTCAGGTTTGTCGACGAAAAACGTACAAATGCTTTAAAGCTGACTATTATATTAAAGAATCAAACCATTTATAAGATTAGTTACCGTAGAAATTTTCTGTATGAGCGTCCAGCGTCTATAAAAGATGCGTCAGAATAAATCGTAGGTTGAACCCTCATTTCCTTGAACGAAGATGAAAATCTTGAAGGGGGAAAGATTGAAAATTTGGTTATACTTACAGCGAACAATTGTCTGTAATTGTTTTATACAAATTTGCTTTCCAAAACATGGCCCAAATTCGAATAATGACGTATTTGTAACACTCAACAATATCCCTTGTAAGCTAAGTTTGAAGTATTATCTTGCAATAACTCTATTCTGTTGGCAGGGCCGTAGTCAGGATATTGCGAAATGAGAATGGTTAATTTCTGTATAAATTTCAGCTGTGTGCTGTGGTTCCAACTGAAAATATTCTTACAATCCCTGCATAAATCGCAATTGAGAGGGGGGCGGTTAAGTAATTTTGCTAAACCCCCCTTCCTGGCAACGTCACTGGCTTCTGGTTTGTGATTAATCATCGAATTGTGAGATAAATTTGGAACAGATTGTTTGAAAGCAAATTGAAACAAATTCAACTAGAAAATTACTACCTCCATGCGCTGTAAACCATTCAACTCACGAACTGTAGCCCTCAATTAAACGCAAATCTAATAGCTAAGTGATTAATAGTTAAATATTATAAATTGATCGCATTAGCTTCCCATGTTTACTTTAAAGGGCGTCCAGGTTTCTGGTGGGTCTATTAAAAAAGTAATTTTCGATTCCAGATTATATTTTTTGCTTAGGCTTAGGCTCAGGAACACATTTTTGCAACGCTTAGGCTTTAGGTTAGGAATATAACGCTTAATGTACCGTTATGCCCCTAAAAGTAACATTTGCCGCATTATCTATGGTCTCTATTAATGATGAGCACGTCAGAGATGATTGCGGTGTACCATGTTGGAAACGACCAATGTTACTTTTAGGAGCGTAACAGTATATTAATATTATGCGTATTCCTAAGCCTAAGCCTAAGCGAACGTGTTGAAAAACTGTGTTCCTAAACCTAAACCTAAGCCTAAGCGTTGCACAAAACGAGTTCCTAAGCCTATGCCTAAACTTAAGCCTACGCCTAAGCAAACAAATGTAATCTAGAATCTAAACCTACTCTTTTATAGACCCACCAAAAACCTGGACGCCCCTTAAAGTAACATGATCATTGCAAACTGACAAATCGTAAATCTGGCAAGTACAGCATTTGCAATTTCAATGATTTAAAACATGACGTAAAATTTCCGTTTCAAGCTTTGTCCAAACAGACCCATAGCCAGTAGCTCACTTTGCTAGTGGAGTGCTAAAAATTTGTCAGGAGGGGCATACAAGGGTTTTCGTTGACTTCAAGTAAGACAATACATTTTCTAGAGGGGGTCAAAAGTGTCCATGGGTCATAGCCCACCTGGCCCTCCATTGGCTACGACCCCGTGTCCAATTCAGAAATAAATCACAATTCTAACGATTCCAACAAGGTGGTCAAAAGAAAATGCTTTTGAGAATCCGTCACAAAGCACACCGGTAACATATACATATACTAGGGTATTGGTGCTTATAGTACCAGGTTCCGGTATGGACACTGTCCACGCTCCAACGACATATCCAGGGATGGATAGCGATAAACCAACCCCTGTATGATTTTTGTTCAACAATTTTTATTACTATTTTTCAGTTGGTAAACCAAGTAACTTTATGACTAAATTTTTTTAGAGCCAACCCCTCCTTTCCAAAACTGTGCGTACCATCTGCCCGGCTTCTAGCGCTGGTATTGAGACAAACGGTTTTGCCTAAACGTAACACAGTGGTTCTTTATGTTCCAGCTGGGCTGCTATGAATGTGGCTTAATGGTTGGTTAACGTAAACTAAATAGCGTTTCAGATGAGTTGTAACCAAGGCATGTAAGATTTAAACATTTGGTCTCTTTGTACTTTGTATATATATTGCAGTGACCAGAATAAGAGCGGGGACTGATATGTATTTGGCCTCTCCAGAGGGAACCCCTTTGTTAATCGGTTACGGACAGTTATTTATTTTAACCCGGCCACCGCCGCCCTTCGTTACTGATTATATCCGGTATTGCAACAATCCGTTGAATGAAACGTTTTTTGTATTGTGTCAATAGCTTGAGCGATAATGCAAGGTTATAGTTAGGAATGTACTTTGAAAACTTAAGTATGCGTAAAAATTTCGAACTCAACTTTATTTGGCCCTAAAGTCATTTATTCACTACAATTAGGAATAAGTGACATTTATGGGCTCTAATTAGGGTTTAGGGACTCTATCCGATTACGGAATCTTATTAGGGATAAGGACTCCTATTGATTGGGACCCAAAATGGGGACCTACACCTCTTATTACCCCCTCTTATTCGGGTCTCTACAGTATTGTATTATATATTTTATATTATATATGTATATATATTTTATTTATTTATATATGATATGAAGCAAAATGTGTGCTCTACACTCAGGTGCATGTGATTGATTTCTTCCTAACAATTCGATCCTGATAGTTAGTATCTATAGAATTCGTCGCACCCAGAAAAATCTATGTCCGATAAATTTGTCGCAATATCTCCAAGGCAAAATAATATACACTGTAAAAAATGGGGAGTCAAATTGACTCTCTCGGAAACAGGCTTTTCCTGACTACACAAACTGAGTCAAAATTCGACTCAGTTTATGTAGTCTGGAAAAGCCTGTTCCCGAGACAGTCAATTTGACTCTCCATTTTTTACAGTGTAGTCGCTGCTCATAAATTTGCTCGCAAAATCCGCTTACATTTCATTTTTTCATTTTAATTTTAAGAAATATTGGCAGCAGTTTTAATCTTTCTACAACTTTAAATATACTCATGTGAATTTAACTACAAACATACTTAATAGCATCGCTTGTGAAACAAGTTAAATAACAGTGAAACTGAAAATTGACTTAAACCAATCCAAAAAAACTAAGAACACATGGGCTAATGTATACAACAGGGCTGTATCAGT
Organism: Enoplolaimus lenunculus; assembly: GCA_030248215.1. Taxonomy (NCBI): domain Eukaryota; kingdom Metazoa; phylum Nematoda; class Enoplea; order Enoplida; family Thoracostomopsidae; genus Enoplolaimus; species Enoplolaimus lenunculus. The sequence continues at coordinate 401,390 of JASANG010003629.1, forward strand.
AGTACAAGCACGTTTTAAGCCTAAACCTAAACTTGAGTGCAATAATTAGTTTATACTTAAGCCAAAGCCTAAGCAAAAAATATCTAAATCTTAAGCTTACTTTATGACGATTCCGCTGGAAAACGTTGCGTTGAAACGATGGAAAACAACGTAACTTTTGACCAGTGACAGATTTTTGATTTTTTGACTGTAAAAGATTAACGTTGAATTGTGTGTTTTAAATACAACAGTGCTTGCACTATAAGCAGTCGAGTTGTAGCGACCGAAAAGCCAAACGTTATTTTGTATATTCAATTATAACGCAACAAATTTAGCCTGGTCTTTGGTGCTGTTCGGAATCAATTCTGAAATCCCGCAAAAATTGTTTATGCTCGTTGAGTTTTACTACACATTGGTCAACAAAGTTGAAATAATGCAAATCAAGATTAGTGCAAACTCTGTCGTTGATTGAAAATCCGGCCAGTAGGAAATAGAGGATTTTCATTGTCGTCCATGCTCATGTTAGGGTTGCTGTATACTGCGCATCCGGTGCCGTCCGTCACCGTGCATTACCCGCATGGCGCCGTGGACGGACAGCGCCGTACGGGTGACGGATTGTGACGCACGATACCGTGCGCATGACGGACGGAGCCGGAACGGGTGACGGATTGTGACGCACGATACCGTACGCGTGACGGACGGCGCCGGAAAGTACCTATAGCGCAACCTTTAGTTTTAAAATCATCTGGTTTTCACGCACTCTGACAGAGTAGGCTAATACTTTATAGACTATTTTTGTTTAGGCTAATGATTAGGCTTAGTTGTAGGCTTATCTTTACGTTGGAACTTAAACATAGGATTAAGAATAATGCTTAGCGTACGGTTACGGCATGAAATATTAATGTTTATTCGAAACTTATGGATATTTTCATCAATTTTCACTCGCTACAGTATTCCAACCAGGCCCCCAGCCAGCTTACCTTGCTAGGGGAGATAAAAAATTTTCAGGAGGGTCAATTAAAGGTTTGCAATGACTTACAAGCAAGGTTGAAAATCTAGATGAGGCCAAAATTTTCCGAGGAAGGAGGCTGAGACCCCCTCTTCCTTGGCTACGGGCCCGATTTCATCACAATGTTAATTGCAAAAAAGCACTTAAGTCGTGTTTCATATTCATTTTCCTCTATTACACATACAATTCTATTGCATTACTAAATAAATTCATTAATGAAGCGAACGATAAGCCAAATGCAATTTTTGTACACAATCTTAAGATTAATACAAAATTCGGTTTTGATTCCCGTTGAAACGCGTTGTCTAATACGGCTCTCATA